>CM073776.1:106429892-106564064 GCA_037158775.1 Hetaerina titia
CCTGCTTCAGTGACCACGTTTCCGCACCATACATACCTACGCTCCATATCAGAGTATTTACGAGTCTTGTCGTAACATCTCTACTCAACGTCCCCGTCATCAACTCCCTCCTCCTTGAGAAAGCCTCCTTGCCTAGCGATATTCTTCTCCTTACGTCCCTACTACTTTGGCCGTATTGGTCGAAACACTTCCGAGATATGTAAACTGTTCTACCTGCTCTATTTTTTCCCCGCCTATTTTAATATTTAGCTTAGCCTATTTCTTTCCTGGAAAATCGCATAACCTTTGTTTTATTAATATTGATTCTCATCCCATATTTATCGCACTGAACCTCCAATTCACTCAGCAATGCTTGCAACCCCTTGGCTGACTGAGCAACTAATGCTTGGTCATCAGCAAACCTAACCGATTTTACGAATACCCCTCCGACTTTCATTCCTACCTCCAGTTCTTCCCATGCCTCTTTAATCATTTCCTCTACATATACGTTGAACAGTACCGGTGACAATGGGCAACCCTGCCTTACACCTCTTCCTAACACTGCCCATCCGGACTCTCCGTTCCCCACTCGCACCTGAGCAGTCTGAGACATGTACAGGCTGCGGATCAGTCTCCTGTCCCTCCAATCCATTCATATTTTCTGCAATACACGCATTAATTTTCCCAATTCACTCTATCAAACGCTTTTTCGAAATCTACAAAACAGGCAAAAACGTCCTGATAGTATTCTATATTCCTCTCGACTAGTGATCTCATTACTGCAATGGCATCACGCGTACCTCTTCCTTTCCTGAACCCAAACTGATCATCCCCTAAGTAATCATTTGCCTTACTCTCTATCCTTTTGTTGATGATCCTGAGAATAACTTTAGCTGCGTGGGATATCAAATTTATTGTTCTGTAATCCTCACATGACGTAGACTTGGCTTTTTTTGGAATAGGAACTAACACCGATCTCACAAAATCTTCCGGCCAGATTCCTTCCTCACGGATACTACGAATCAGTCCATATATGGCCTGCTTCCCACATTTTCCTAACCATTTCAACATTTCTACCGGAATGTTGTCCACCCCCACGGCCTTATTTGCTTTCATCTCCTTTAGTGCCCTTTCCATTTCATCGTCGAGTATGCCTGGACCTAAGCTATCTTCTTCTACGTCATGTTCCTTTTCTATGTCTAACCTTGTCGGCCTAAGTTCTTTACCATACAGTGTTTCTATATATTCCTTCCACCTCTCTTGGATTTTTCCTGGTTCAACTATTATCTTACCCCCCTTATCTTTCACTGTTAGCACAGATCTTGCCTTCTTACTTCCCGATAATAACTTAATCTTGCTGTATAGAGCACCAATTTCACCCTTCTTCTGTAAATTTTCCATATCCTCGCATTGCGTTTTCCACCATTCTTCTTTGGCTTTATTTGTGGCCCTTCTCAATTTATTGTTTAACTCTTTGTACTTCATTTTACCTAACTCTGTGTTTACATTTTTCCAACTTCTCCTCTCATCCATCTTTGCAATCATTTCATCCATTACCCATGGTTTCCTTATCCTTTTCCCGTTAACGGTTCCTATAGTGTCTTTAGCGGCTTCCAATATCCCTTTCTTGATACATTCCCATTTTTCTTCGATAGTACTCAGTTCTTTATCGTCATCCATTATTTTCTCTACAGCCTGCTGATACTCCTTCCTCTTTAATCCATTTAATGCTTCTAAATTCCATTTCCTAACCCGCCGCCCTTGCCTTATCTTCTTGAAACGAACGTTACATTTCATAACAACGAAATTGTGGTCAGAGTCCGCATCCGTTCCTGGGAAACTGTGCGAATTTATCACACTGTTCCTAAACCTGTGCCTAACCATAATATAATCTAACTGATACCTTTCTGAGTCACCTGGCATTTTCCTTGTATACCTACGCCTTTTGTGGTGTCTAAACCATGTGTTGGTGATGACTAACCCCTGTCTCCTGCAGAATTCAATTGCTTTCTCCCCGCGTTCATTCCTCGTGCGTAACCCATAGTCCCCCACCTCACCCCCATCTCTTCCTTCGCCTACCGTCGCATTCCAATCCCCCATCACTATCAAATGTTTCCCTGCAGGAACACTCGCGATGATATCCTCTAACACATCGTACATCCTATCGACTTCTTCCTCCTTGTGGTTGCTCGGTGGCATGTATACCTGAACAATGACCAAGGTCGTCGGCTCTGCTTTAATCTCTACGAGTAAAATTCTATCAGTCACTTGCTCTATGCTGACTACGCTTCTTCCTACCACTTTATTTAAAATTACGGCAACCCCTCGTTGGCTCTCGTCCCCGCCGCTGTATATCACTCTATAATTGTCACTCCAGTAATCCCCGCTATCCTTCCATCTCACCTCGCAGAGACCTAAAACATATATATTACCTCTTTCCATCTCTCGCTTAATTTTTTCTAATTTGCCTCTCCTCAACATTGTCCTGACGTTCCAGGTTCCTATTCTAACTACTTTCGTCTTCTTCTGCATCTTCTGTCCTGCTGCTGTTATTTCTCCCTCGCAAGAATTTCGTGGGATGACGACCGCGTAAGCCTTGCCTCCCCTGTTGCCGGGCACGACACACGGCCCCTTGGGCCGAGTCCCACAGTTGCCAGGACTCAATTTCTGTTTTGCGTCCATCATATTTTCTAGGGAATGATAATTGAGGTGGTTTCCCGTTGCCTTCCTCAATAGTGTTTTTAACGTGACACCATCAATTAATGGCCGCCCCACTGGGGTCAGACGCCATTGCAGCCGCCTCACTGAGGAACAGACGCGCCGTGGACTACCTTTCGTCTGGCTCTTAACCTTCGACCTATCTGACATGGGTGACCCTTCCAGGAGTAATTATTATTACTCCCGCCAGCACAGCTCTAGGGGTAATCGGAACACACAAGCCCTTCCACCACGACAAGGTTGTAGTCCATGGGAGGGGATATATATATATATATAATTATTTATATATATAATTATATATATAATTATTTATATATATAATTATATATATAATTATTTATATATATATATAATTATATCCCTCCCATGGACTACAACCTTGTCGTGGTGGAAGGGCTTGTGTGTTCCGATGACCCCTAGAGCTGTGCTGGCGGGAGTAATAATAATTACTCCTGGAAGGGTCACCCATGCCAGATAGGTCGAAGGTTAGGAGCCAGACGAGAGGTAGTCCACGCAGCGTCTGTTCCTCAATGAGGCGGCTGCAATGGCGTCTGACCCCAGTGGGGCGGCCATTAAGTGATGGTGTCCCGTTAAAAACACTATTGAGGAAGGCAACGGGAAACCACCTCAATTATGATTCCCAAGAATATTATGATGGGCACTATAGATAATATGAGTCCTGGCAACTACGGGACTTGGCCCAAGAGGCCGTGTGTCGTGCCCGGCAGCGGGAGAGGCAAGGCTTCCGCGGTCGTCATCCCACGAAACCCTTGCAGGGAAGAAGTAACTTCAGCAGGACAGAAGACTCAGAAGAAGGCGAAAGTAGTTAGAATAGGAACCTGGAACGTCAGGACAATGTTGAGGAGAGGCAAATTAGAAAATATTAAGCGAGAGATGGAAAGAGGTAACATAGATGTTTTAGGCCTCTTCGAGGTGAGATGGAAGGATAGCGGGGATTACTGGAGTGACATTTATAGAGTAATATACAGCGGCGGGGATGGGAGCCAACGAGGGGTTGCCGTAATTTTAAATAAAGGGGTAGGAAGAAGCGTAGTCAACATAGAGCAAGCGACAGATAGAATTTTACTCGTAGAGATTAAAGCAGAGCCGACGAACTTGGTCATTATTCAGGTATACATGCCACCGAGCAACCACAAGGAGGAAGAAGTCGATAGGATGTATGATGAGTTAGAGGATATCATCGCGAGTGTTTCTGCAGGGAAACATTTGATAGTGATGGGGGATTAGAATGCGACGGTAGGCGAAGGAAGAGATGGTGGTGAGGTGGGGGACTATGGGTTAGGCACGAGGAATGAACGCGGGGAGAAAGCAATTGAATTCTGCAGGAGACAGGGGTTAGTCATCACTAACACATGGTTTAGACACCACAAAAGGCGTAGGTATACATGGAAAATGCCAGGTGACTCAGAAAGGTATCAGTTAGATTATATTATGGTTAGGCACAGGTTTAGGAACAGTGTGATAAATTCGCACAGTTTCCCAGGAGCGGATGCGGACTCTGACCACAATTTAGTTGTTATGAAATGTAATGTTCGTTTCAAGAAGATAAGGCAAGGGCGGCGGGTTAAAAAATGGAATTTAGAAGCAGTAAATGAATTAACGAGGAAGGAGTATCAGGAGGCTGTAGAGAAAATGATGGATGACGGTAAAGAACTGAGTGCTATCGAAGAAAAATGGGAATGTATCAAGAAAGGGATATTGGAAGCCGCTAAAGACACTATAGGAACCGTTAACGGGAAAAGGATAAGGAAACCATGGGTAACGGATGAGATGATTGCGAAGATGGATGAGAGAAGAAGATGGAAAAATGTAAACACAGCGTTAGGTAAAATGAAGTACAAAGAGTTAAACAATAAATTGAGAAGGGCCACAAATAAAGCAAAAGAAGAATGGTGGAAAACGCAATGCGAGGATATGGAAAGTTTACAGAAGAAGGGTGAAATTGGTGCTCTATACAGCAAGGTTAAGTTATTATCGGGAAGTAAGAAGGCAAGAGCTGTGCCAACAGTTAAAGATAAATGGGGTAAGATAATAGTTGAACCAGAAAAAATCCAAGAGAGATGGAAGGAATATATAGAAACACTGTATGGTAAAGAACTTAGGCCGACAAGGTTAGACATAGAAAAGGAACATGACGTAGAAGAAGATAGCTTAGGTCCAGGCATACTCGACGATGAAATAGAAAGGGCATTAAAGGAGATGAAAGCAAATAAGGCTGTGGGGGTGGACAATATTCCTGTAGAAATGTTGAAATGTTTAGGGAAAGGTGGGAAAAAGGCCATATATGGACTGATTCGTAGTATCTATGAGGAAGGAATCTGGCCGGAAGATTTTGTAGGATCGGTGTTAGTTCCTATTCCAAAAAAGGCAAAGGCTTCGTCATGTGAGGATTACAGAACAATAAGTTTGATATCCCACGCAGCTAAAGTTATTCTCAGGATCATCAACAAAAGGATAGAGAGTAAGGCAAATGATTACTTAGGGGATGATCAGTTTGGGTTCAGGAAAGGAAGAGGTACGCGTGATGCCATTGCAGTAATGAGATCACTAGTCGAGAGGAATATAGAATACAATCAGGACGTTTTTGCCTGTTTTGTAGATTTCGAAAAAGCGTTTGATAGAGTGAATTGGGAAAAATTAATGCGTGTATTGCAGAAAATAGGAATGGATTGGAGGGACAGGAGACTGATCCGCAACCTGTACATGTCTCAGACTGCTCAGGTGCGAGTGGGGAACGGAGAGTCCGGATGGGCAGTGTTAGGAAGAGGTGTAAGGCAGGGTTGCCCTTTGTCACCGGTACTGTTCAACGTATATGTAGAGGAAATGATTAAAGAGGCATGGGAAGAACTGGAGGTAGGAATGAAAGTCGGAGGGGAACTCGTAAAATCGGTTAGGTTTGCTGATGACCAAGCATTAGTTGCTCAGTCAGCCAAGGGGTTGCAAGCATTGTTGAGTGAATTGGAGGTTCAGTGCGATAAATATGGGATGAGAATCAATATTAATAAAACAAAGGTTATGCGATTTTCCAGAAAGAAAAAGGCTAAGCTAAATATTAAAATAGGCGGGGAAAGAATAGAGCAGGTAGAGCAGTTTACATATCTCGGAAGTGTTTTGGACCAATACGGTCAAAGTGGTAGGGACGTAAGGAGAAGAATTGCGCTAGGCAAGGAGGCTTTCTCAAGGAGGAGGGAGTTGATGACGGGGACGTTGAGTAGGGATGTTAAGACAAGACTCGTAAAAACTCTGATATGGAGCGTAGCTATGTACGGCGCGGAAACGTGGTCGCTGAAGCAGGAGGATAGACGTAGATTGGAGGCTTTTGAAATGTGGGTGTGGAGAAGAATGGAGAAGGTGAAATGGACCGAAAGGAAAACAAATGAGGAAGTACTGGAAATGGTGGGTGAGGAGAGGGGTTTGTTGAGAGAAATCCTATGGAGGCAGGAAAAATGGATGAAAGGCGTATTGAGCGGTAGTGGAATGTTGAAGAGGGTAATAGAGGGGAGAATGTTGGGCAAGCGAGGTAAGGGTAGGAACAGGATAGGGATGTTGGACGGAATGAAGGGAGGAAAGAAGTACACCGAGATGAAGAGGGACCTGATATAGATTAGTTTGCTAGGTGGGGAGTCACAAAATGTTTATTTGATAGCTGTGTCCATCCAAAAACCTACCTTAACCGGTAGATTACCTAAATAATATATATATATATATATATATATATATATATATATATATATATATATATATGGCATTGAGCCATTAGCGGAAGTTTACACATTGCACGAACAGATATTTTCATGCCTCCTCTTCTCATTAGCTACCTTTCATTGCAGTATGAGAAAATGTCATTTTTGTCAGCAATGGTTGGGTAATGAATTGGAGTACATTTTGTTTTTATATAGCACTAGTCTACCGCTTTAGTGAATGTTCTCGATGGACTCGAGCATTCCACGCTGCTGTGCTCCTGAGCCCTGACTAACGGGGCATATTAAATATTAAAATAACGCCATCTCTACCTCTGCGTACTACTTTTCAGCCTCCTGTAGTTCCATCCGAAACGTCTACTCTATTCCTCCATCTTCCTCTATTTCCCAGCAATTTCCTCTCTGCCCCCGCCTCCAGCATCTCTCCGACTCTCAGCCTCTCTTGCGTCCACTTTTCCTGATTTCTCACATTTTCTCCGAACTCTTCCATCGCCATGTCCAGTAATTTGAAGAATATCTGAGTTATTTGCGAGAATCTGAATACGGAGGAAGGGCGATTCGTGGCGGGGCCTATATTCGATGCGGATCACGTGTTAGTGTTTTCGTGAACGTGCTCTACATCTGCATATCACCCTGCAAACTGCCGGAAGGACCACCCATTGTTTTCGCATCGACATTTTTCTTAACGTGTACGTGAATTTATTATTCACTTCATCATGAAGTTAATGCCATTTATATACAAGATCAACATTTAATATTCATGATAATAGCATAATGGTGGATAACAAACAGTTTTCAAAATAGTCACCTCTTCAAACATTACTTTTTCATTCCTACTGCCATTAGAGAAGTAATTTTTGAATGAGGGGCCATTCCTAAGCACAGATTTCTTCCTTGTTTAGCCTAGACATGTTCGAGAAATAATTGAGCGTTCAAAGGACCAGATTCAAGCTGACTGTAATGCTGAGTTCAACCAGAAGCTGGCTTTAGGGAGAGAGAATCTCAGGCAAGATTTGAGCCGTGCTCAAAAGAAGCACCAATGGTGGCCATATGAAACGGCAGTGAGGGCACGGGAACAGGCAATGGAAGAGAAGGAGAGAATATTGGCGAGAATTGTTAATGCACTTTTGAATAAGCTGGATGCACTCGAACGCCGAAATGCCCTCCTTTTAGATTTCATTGAGAGGGGAATGATGGAATTGTATTACACTGTAAGACATGTGAGGGGCATTAAAGAATCGCGCGCCTGAGAATTGAAAGATCTCAAAGACGAACTACGCATGAAGCAGTTGTACTTCGCTGATATGATGACGTACTACGAAGAGGATTGAATGATTCCTCCTGAATTCACCGGCAATTATGCATATGAACACCCATTCTAGTCATTGACCAATCCTGTAAATAATATATTTTGTTTCTGCTTATCAGTATATATTTAGGGTTAAAATGAAATGTCAGTTTATAAGAGAAATCAAGATTGATTTGAACAAATAAATATTTCAAAATTAAGTAATTTGCATTTTCACTATTCTGATGGAAAGAGGCCCACTAGAATTTATGGAAAGATATTTTAGATATTTTGCCGCCCTGATAGGCACAGCTAGAGTGTTTGGTAAAGGGTGAATCCACACCAGACTAATTTTGACCCCACCGAAGGTCTTGATAGACAATTAAGACCAGAGTTGAGTGTCTGCTTGTGAAGACCTTCTTACGACGACATCGCGACGATTCCCCAACCCCCATACGACCCCGAATAGTCACCTGCAGACTACTTCCTATTCTCTATTAAAGTGAAATCCTCGCTCTCTCAAAGGACACCACGATGGGACCCTAAGTGACGTCAAAAAAGCTTGCACGCGTATCCTTAAGGACCTTCCGAAATCCGCCCACCCACCAGGGAGCATTCGAGTCATGGAAAATACTCGAATGCACTTAATGTTGGAAGAATAATGAGACAATATCCGAAATTAATCTATTTTTCCCGATTCTTTTGATAAAAGCCTTGTACAATTTAATTGTTGCATGTCTCTTTTGTTTGCGTATGCCCAGAATATCACCACAATGTCCTGAGCAAAGCATATCAGCAATATCATCCGTGCCTCATTAGTAACCCATACTCCCTAAACATCATCTACATCTACATAATACCCCGTAAGCCACCGCAAGGGTGTGTGGCGGGGGTGTTAGGTCACCAGCCGTGAAAGGGAACAAAACCACATTTAAAACTAACATATAAATGCAAACCCATACCCAAATGGCGCATACATTCACTCAAAAATCCCTTCGATTAACAAGCATGCAAATACATATACATCAACAGTCCATCATCCATCGACAGTTACGATTCCTTGGGCAAGTTTGGTGTTTACTCTTGGGCTATGACCTCGGTCGCGGTGGCGTAACGTCCTCGCCTGCTAACCCAGGGGTCTCGGGTTCGATTCCCGCCTAGGTGGGTTTTCCTCCAACATGGGCTTGGGTGTTTGCAAATATCTTTATTGCAGTGCATAAGGGTTAGGTGGAAGATGGGACTATGAAGTCTCAATCTCGCCCCGATAAAGTCTTTAAATAAATAAAGGGACGCCATCTTCGCCAGTGGATGCACGGTGTTCCGCCGCCGCGAGGATCACGCACGAATGACGCGATGTATAATCAAGAGAAAAAAAAAGAACCTCAGTTTTCTGAGATAAAGGCGTCCCTCGTGCAAACCGTGGGTTGGTACAGTGAATAGGATGTGCCAGTGGATACGATGTTCCAACATTGGTCTAGCAGTGCTCGCGTGTGTTCACGCACTGCGAATTAGGAAGATCAATATTTCAGGGCACCCACCTACGCACGCACGCACGCGAGAGAAAAGGAGCAAAGAGGGGGTGGGGCTTACGGGGAGAAGGGTATGGGGTGTGTGTGTAGAGGAGAACGAAAAGCGAATTGCGAAATCGGAGAAGGCCGCCGCGTTTCGGGGGAGCGATGCCTTTCGCCGCCACGGGGGCCGACGGGGGGTCCGACGGGGGCTGTGACCCAGCTAAACTCGATTTTGCATTGCCACCGGGGGAACTCCCTTCGCCCCCGCCCCCTCTCTCTCTCTCTCTCTCCTCGTTCCTGACATCCGCTCCTTCTCATTCGTTCGAGGGGATCTGTGATGACGGCCCTGCAGTCCATTCCTCCCTCCACGCTCTTAAGGGCTCACCCTCATACGCACCCTCGGAAACTTCGCTCTCGTGTTTGCAACAGCCGTTTTTCACCGATCGCTCTTCTTTCCCAATCCCTCTCTCTCTCTCTCTCTCTCTGTATCATGTACTCGGAAAGTACAAAAGAACAGAGAGTGTCACGGAAATGTTGGATGCACTGAAGTGGGAGAGTTTGAAAAGATAGAAGAAAAAGGTGTAGGTTAGGCGCGATGCATAGAATTGTTAACAATGACGAAGCGTGGAAAGATTTATGGAAAGAGAGAGAAAAACCAAGCTTTAAGGGGAAAAAAAGACCGCTGCTTTAAAATAAAATTAAGAACGCAAAAGACAAATAAGAAAAAAAACTCTTTTTTAACCAGAACTATTGTTGACTGGAACCAGCTGCCTGGAGGTTTGTTTGAACCATTTCCATATCTAATTTTAGGAGTTTTAAGAATAAATGTAATGGGTGCCAATGGGTGATAAACTCCATTGATCAGTGATTATTATACTATTGCACTTATTAAAATAGTATTTGTATGTGGTGTGGACAGAATGAGAAGTCGTGTCGCAAAATTGTAATAAGTGCTAACGGTGAGTTATTTTGAATGGTATATGAAATTAAAGAGTTCGTGATTATGGACGGAGTGCGGCGATGGACGGAGCGTTCGTTGTATATATGGTGTGAACCTAGCCCATGTGTAACGGTAACGGTGGGGTTGGTAATCTTTAAGGGTCATTGTACATATAAGAGCATTTTGTCTCATACCTGTTCTTCTTGTGTATATATGTATGTGCATTGTAAGAGTGACCGTTGACCAGAAATGACCGTTGCCACCAGGACAATTGCCTAATTGCAACGATATAAATTCTTACATGCATATTTTCTTTCCTCCCCTACCTTAACTCTCCAAAGCTAACTCCCTCAATGGCTGTTCCCCTCTCGGCTCTTCCCTCCCTCGCCATCCTCTCCGCCTGGACCACACGTTGTTGTCCCTCCAGTCGTCCTCCACCATTCTCCCGTATACTTATTTTCATTCCTCACATAATCTGTCCATTTAATCTTCAGCATCCCCCTCCAGTTACAGGCTATTCTTCTCTCGTCTACTCTTCCAGTGGTCTTCGTGTCTAATCCATAGAGTACCATTTACAATTCAAACAAATTATCCTACAAAAGTATTTACGAGGGTAGGCTGAAAACTAATGCACACATGCTCGTAGACCACAAACAAAATGACCTTAAGGAGCACTCTTGGTGGCATGTGGAAGTAACATTCCCTCTCAACACGCATGCGCAGGTTTAAGGTCGTCTCATTCATCCAGTGTATTTTGAGAAGCGGAAGTATGGAGACGTGTTCTAGTGCTATGTCTACGCAAGTTAAACAGGGTGACTTAAAAAGTGACTCCTACTGAACTTCATCGTCGTTTAAAGGCTGTTTATGGGAACGATGCTGTTGATAGGTCAACTGTAAGTCAATGGGTAGTGAAATTTTGTGGTTGCGAGCCTGGAAAATCCACAATTGTTGCAGTAACAGTACCATGTGTGCATTAGTTTTCAGCCAACCCTCGTACTTGCAAATGCAATAGTGGTGCAAGTTTCCATCGCTAATGGCTCACCAGGCGATCCGCTAGTACCTAATTATTTTAATACATTAAATATACGACACTAAAGAATGGCTTTAATGCATAAAAGAGTTAAAGACTTCACTATAAAGTTTGCAAGAATTTTCCACATTTCTGTGGAAATTCTTGCAAACCTTCCGTCCGTAGTGCCAACAGTTCAGTCAGTAACAACGGACAAGGAAGAACAAAATTTTATGTTCTCATTTTTGAGCGGTTCACTGCAAATAAAGGAGAATATATACAGCACACCTTGTTGCATTTACAGGACATAAAGGTTTTAAGGCGGAATATTCCTGCAAGTAAAAACTTTAATTTCCATGAAACATTACGAAAAATTCTTGAATACCATACGCCGGGAAAACCTGAGATCCTTCATTACGAAAACTTGGAAGTAAAATTCAAATTCGACGTATGTAAAACGAGTCGAGCCGAAATTTGACTTAAATGGAAGATGGTGTGGGGGTTGCAGAGGATCGAGCGTCTGGGTATCGAGTCCTCTGTACAAACACGAGGGATAATCCTGGACACCCCTGCTTCATCCAAGTCCTGTAATTCTCCGGGCGCCGCAAAAGAGCACAAGGATATATGGAGCCATACACCCTAATGGCAGAGTTAATGCGTGAAGTTTCACACGCAGCATAGGAGTCAGCAAGATCTGAAGTCTTAACTCATATATCGAACCGATCCCATCGAAGATCGGTGGGATGGTTTTATTTGGGCGAAAGTTGGTTAGAATATACAATTCCAACGATATCATTCCTTACATAACATTCTATGGAAACTTCCAACGGCAAAGAGCGGAATGAATTCAGGAATATTCCATGAACCTCACAGTTACGTCATTAAAGTTTCATTAAAGGAAAACATCGATTTCATAACAATAAATCAGAACAAACGAGTTTAGCGATGACACCAATGGAATAATTATGGTGCACTAAATGGTTGAGGCCTTAAATTTGGAGAATTCCATTTTTAACTTGGGAAAATTAATATTATCTTTGTTTTCTACAGAAACAAAACTTTACTCGTCGACTAGTTTCGTTTGCACTGTAACATCCTCAGGACTAGTGACTAGTCTAGTGACTAGTCACTAGTCCTGAGAATGTTACAGTGTAAACGAAACTAGTCGACGAATAAAGTTTTGTTTCTGTAGAAAACAAAGATAATATTAATTTTCCCAAGTGAATAATTATGGCCCCACACTACTTAGGTAGATCAGACCATAAATATAATAAGGTAAGAGAGATAGATTCCATTGTAAAGATAGATACAAATACTTACTCTTTCCCCGAACAATCAGAAATTATAATAGCTAGAAAGCAAAGTCCCGTTAGAAACATTAAAAACATTTAATTTATAAGTAGGAACAAAATTAAACATAGCAAAAACATCGGGTATAATTGTAGGTGCATGTGTATGTTAGTTGGTAGCTTGTGTGTTTGCATGTGTGTGTGGGGTGTAAGGGTTCTTGCATTAATGTATACCATGTTTTGTTTGTGGACTGTGTAAAATTGTGCTTTTTGCATGAGGTTTTTTTAAAATACGGGTGGTGCCGTAACACCCCCTGCCACACGCCCTTGCGGCGGCTTGCTAGGTATTGAGTAGATTTAAATGTAGAAATCACTCGTTGGAGCAGGTGAACCCTTTCATTTCTCACGCATGCAGAAGGTTTTCGGGAACACATTCGCAAACTTGGGAGGGAAATCGATTCACGTAGGAAGATCGACCCGACCGCGGAGAGAGCACGCGACCGCCGACGGCGGGCCGCGGAGCGAACAGCAACGCCGTACCCCACGAGCGACCCCACTCGTCCGAAGCAACGGGGGATCGTTCCCGGCGGCCGACTCCCCGGGGAGCACCCCTCCTCCCCTCTTGTCAGATCGTTTGCCAAGGGACTCCACTCCATTAGGAATAATAAAAAAATGAGACAAGCCCCGGGAGAAGGGGGGGAGGGATTGGGGGGGGGGGGGAGCAGGGAACAATGCTTGCAGCGATGCGACGGAAGGGACACGAAACCACCCCCCTCCCGCGCCCGGCCCCCGCACCACGCCTTGAGTGTCGGTGACGACCGCTGCCACCGACCGACCCCCTCCGGTTTATTACTATCAATGCTCCCGGTGCCTTGACGGTTACCTATTGCCATACTCTATTCACTTGCTTCTACATCTACACAATACCCCACAAGCCTCCGCAAGGGCGTGTGGCGGGGGGTGTTAGGGCACACACGTAAAACACAATACAATCATAACAAACAAAACAAATCAAAAATATGCCAATTCACACCCAAACAGGCGAATACATTCATGCAAAATCCATTTTAAATTACGCTCATGAAAATACGTGCATATTAGATGTCTACGTGGGGTTTAATCTTGTCCTTGCTAGTAATTAGATTGTATTTAATATATCTATTATGATTTCTTACAATGAGGGAAAGTCAAATGAAAATTGAATACCCGCTACAACAACCAGCCGCGGGTCAACAAGGAAGGACACAACCCAACAACTGCGTGCGCCTGTGAGTTGTCAATATGCAGCGGTTCTCCTAACACAGCGATGGCAGTTTCGATACCTACAAAGTTAGCTTCTAGCTTGCAGTGGACTGTGTGAATGTGTGTTATGGAGGGTGCTCGGTTTTCATTTGACTGCCCTTAGTATAATGATTCCTGATTGGCCGAGGGAAGGATGAATGTTTGTATCCCTCTGTACTGTAGCATATCATATCTTATCTTAGCGGGGAGTAACTCCTTTACATTATCTTCGTGGTCCAACCTCCCCAAATAGTGTGGGGCCATAATTATTCCTTTAGTGTCATTTTTAAACTCCTTCGCTCTGATCTTTGCTAAAACTCCAAGCCTCGCCTGTTCTCTTCGCATCTCAAGCGGCTCCCAGCCTAATTCCTCCAAAAGGCCCATCACACTCGTCCTCTCAGCGTAGCAACTTTTGACGGATCTGGCGGATTTTCTCTTAACTTTATCTAATTCTTAAATCAATAATTTTTCCCAAGGAATTCAAATACTTGCAGTGTATTCCAAGTGCGGTCTAACTAAAGCGAAACTACACCTACCTCTAACTATCGCAGCCCACCCACTTTGGTTTCATTAAACCACCCGTTTAATGAAACCGAGTTTCTTTAAGGCGGATCCGCATTTCTTCTAGCATTTGCAATGAAATGTGTGGTGTTGGAGATGCCTCCATATATTTGACTTTAGCTGCCGTAGTCAGCACTGAACCCTTGTATTCGGGTGTCCCCCAGGGAAGTGTAATAGGGCCTCTTCTATTCTCAATATACATTGAGCAATATTCAATACTCAATATTCTCAAGCGCACACGTTCGTAGCAATCTCAGGTTATTTGCTGACGACACGGTGGTATACAGGGAAATCGCGAGCTATTCTCTAGAGACTTAGGCACAATCTCGGATTGACGCAAGAAATGGGGATTAATGCTTGATGTAGACAAATGTGCAGTTTTGACATTTTGGAACAAAGGAAGTGGCGAACAGAGCATATACCATAGGGCATATATAAACAGGGCAGGGAACTACGAAATAGAGGGTTCAGTACTAATTACGGCCAATCAAGTTAAATATTTGGGGGTAGTTCTAACACCACGCCTTTCATGGGGAGCACATATCAGAACAATATACGGATCCGCTTTAAAGAAACTGGGCTTCATAAAACGGGTGGTGGGGAAATGTAATGAGAAAGTTAAAGAGAGGTGTTATTTTGCTCTAGTTAGACCACATTTGGAATATGCCGCAAGTATTTGGGATCCTTGGGGGAAAATCTGGCAAAAAGAATTAGATGAAGTCCAGAGAAAATCCGCCAGATTCGTCAAAAATTGTTTTTTAAGAAAACGAGTGTTGTAGGTCTTTTAGGGAAATTAGGCTTGCGGGGTACTGTGCAGATGTAGATTCTATTTTACGAGTGGTATCCTAACGCCTCCCGCCACACGCCCTTGCAAAGGCTTGCCGAGTATTACATAGATGTAGTACCTATTAGTACCAAACAAAGCATTACTCCGTACGATATTTATTTTTCAGGACAAGGGTGTCACCATACCAAGGCATCTTGAGATCTTAGAGCCACCTGATGTTGGCTTCAGTTGTCCTAAAAGGGTCACGAAAAATGAAAGAGAATCGGATTAGAAGTTTATCAAGATCCCTCATTTTTCCTCCACGATGGAGGAATGCCCTCAAGTGACACCTAATCAATGTACTTAATTACATTTTGATTTTCTTGAGCTATTGAATTTCGGTTCCTTTCCTCCGTTGAATTATTACATTCCGTTCCACATTAGTTAAAACCGTTTAACTTTTGACCTTTTTCTATGTACGTTCATTTAACTGACTCTGTCTCACTACCATTAAAGGAATGTTAAATTTTGTCCGATCAAATGCGCTTGTGACAGGAATTCCTTCCAGAATTCGGATGAGACCTATTGTTTTGCTCGCATAGATTATTCAATAGTATTATTAGATTATAATATAGATTATTCAAAGACATTTGTCTAATGAACAAGGTCCAAATCAACCCCTAAATTAGTCCCTATTTCTATTTCCCACCCTTGCACGGGGGAAGGGGATGGTGCGATGTTTCGCCAGCCCTCTCCCCTGGAGGCTGAGGGTAAGCAGGGGTGCTGTCGGCACCCCAGGCAGGAGTTCGGGTGCGCATCCAGGTTCGAAGTTGAGTGGATGCAAGTGAAGTATGGTCTCCTTCTCATCGGAGTCCATAGTGTCAGCAAATAGTATCGTTCGATGGAAACAAATATCAGCAGAATCGGGTTACGCTGTCAAGCTGCAAACGTTGTCTGGGTTACGCATGCATCCGAGGTAATATCCTGCGAGCAGCAATGAAGTCGTTGTTAACCTTCCAGGGTGACTTGGCCGGGATGGTTGTGACGTCTGGCTTCATCGTGTGTTTGAGGGTAAACATGATGGGTTCGAGATTGATGGCAAAGAGATTTTTCACAAATTTGGCTCTGCAAAACTTTGTTTTTTTAAGATCGCGGATAAGGAAGAGAGAGTGTTTAAGTGTCTCTGGCGAAGATCCGTTTTGGCTGAAGTTAAATGCCTTCCGTTTATTATCCGGGTAATCTATCTGGCGGGCATCGGGAGGAGTCCTAATAGGCATGACAAATAAATTCGAGTACTCTGTACGTCTTAAAGTAAAAATCCTCTATTTGTTAAGAATGTGTTCCGATTGGGTACACCTGCGCGCAAAATCGAATCTACAAGGTCTGTCCAAAAAGTAGTCGGATTTATTATTTTCCGGAAAGACGGACGGACGGTCGGTGATAACGCCATGGGTATATCGGGTGTTTTTGAGTGGTATAAGTTGTTTGGGGGGGAGGCGAGAAGATGTTGAAGACGCCGAAAGCTGAGTACGCCCTTCGACCTCAAAAAGTTATGAAAAACTTGCAAGAGTGAAGGCTTGTTTGGACAAGGATTGAATATTAAGTGTTCGCATGGCTTCTGATGAGATTGGCATCCTTAGAATTTATGTGCATCGACTTGTGACCGAAAGCATGGGCATAAGAAAGATGTGCACGAAGTTGGTGCCGCGAGTGCTCTCGGACGAACAAAAGGAAACTAACTCGCACGCGGATCTGCCAAGAGGTTCTCGACCCTGGCTCAGCCACCCTAAAGCCCTGACGTTACCCCACCAGACTTGTTCTTCTTCCCCATGCTGAAAGGACGTCACCTCGGCTCGGTGAAAGCGTTACAATAGGCCGTGGCGAGGGAGCTTCGCAGCATTTCGGGCGCCGCCTTCCAGAAGGCGTACGAGGCGTGGAAAACTCTGGCAGCGGCGTGTGGACGCACAAGGGTGCTACTTCGAAGACTTTTGAATGTATCAATCTTGGAAAAAAATAATTTTTAATCGACTCAGTCCTACTAATTTTGGGACAGGACTTGAATAGTTGCAATTAAGAGGCAGGCAAAGCCGATATCAAGGGCAAGTGGTTACCAAATCTACATATAAATCGTGCTCTAGTCAGTGGTTACGGAGGTATATATTATTCATCACTCCGTCATAGGATGTTCCAGGGGTGTGGTATAAATAGCGAACTAAAAGTTTCACTCGCTCTCTTGAAGATGGGGAGGACTACTCCCCTCATAGCTTCACTTATAATAACTCAGAATAAACTTACGTAATCCTCAAACTTTGGACAACATTGTCTCGTAAATCTAGTTGCTTTTAGTCGTATTTAGTTCACACTTGCCGACACTTTTCCCTGTAGATATTCTAAATGATGGCCGCGTAGTCCAAATGGAAGGCTAGCCTCAGTATGAATAACACCTTTCCTCCTCTGGTTTCTTACGGCACTCTCCAACAACCCGATAATTTCCCACTGGGTTTTTATTCACGCATTGGGAGAGCATAGAGCGATTTTAATTCCAGAGACATGCCGCAATACGTTCACAAATGAGGTGAAAGGAGGTGGAAGCATTGGCGTGGAATGTGGATGGATCATTCGGGGGCGGTCGGAATGGCGAAGAAAAGGAAGGAAGTCATCGAAACGTGGAGCCCGGGGCTGGTGGCGAAGATCAAATGGACGGACAGAATGAGAGAGGGAGGCTCGATGGGAGGAGCGCGGAAGGGGACCGAGAGATGGATTGGGCACTGCTTGAGAGACACGATGGTTTGGTGAGAAACACAAGGGGAGTGAAAATGGATGGGAGTGGATATTCCGCGACGGAGGCCGAGGGGCAAATGTGTCGTCCAAAAAATAAACAGGGGATGCAAGGCGGAAGAAGAGCAGCAGCTCTTGAGGCGTGAGAGATGTGGAAGGGAGGGTGTGGGGGGAGGGGGCTGGGAGGGAGGAAGAGAGAGAGATTGGAGGGAGGGTGCAGTCGGCCAATCTTCGGATTGAAACACTAATGATGATGAGAGGGTGAGGTCGGGGAGGCATTCATTGCGATCGCTTTTGTTCCGACCACTGTGTCACGTGACTCCCTGCAAGTCACACTTGCTCCACAATTACAAGGATGGGAAGAATGTAAAGATGGGAAGAGCACCGAAAATAATAACTGGGAACTGCAGCAATTATTCTCTTTATTTGTAATCAATTGTACAAGTATCAGTTTTTTTACACACTACTCTACAAGCCACCTTTAGGGTGTGTGGCAAGGGATGATTTCACACCAGACTACTTTTTAGATAAAATACCTTTCACGCCTCTCGTGTTCGGACAACGCTATTCTGATCCCTAATTACTTCGTTAAAAAATTACATCTTAAATCTTTTTTTTCTGCATTTAATAAATCTAATTTTCTCCCAACGTAGTACGATGGGGATAATAATACATTTTTAAATATCATCGCTAAAGACACATCCTTCCAAGTAATGCAAGCTATTTAATCTGTAGTAATTTAACCTTCGCTCCGTGAGTGACTCCCAACCTAGATCCTCTAATAGTTTTGATACGCTACTAAATTTATCATAACAGCGTTTTACAAATCTAGCTCATCTACGCTGCACGTCATTTCATTTGCGAATAAATCCAGCTTCATGAGGACCCCATATCTTAGCGGCGAGGCCTAACCAGCGAAAGATAACATTTCCATTCAATTATATCATCACATTTCCCCAATACTCGGCGAAAAAATCATATTTTTTTGTTATCTCGTCAACATATTCCCCGCATATGTTTCACTCAGAAGAGGTCGCGAGGCCAACTCCAAAATATTCAATGGAGTGTACACTTTCCATTTCAGTACAAATGAAGTAGTAGGTGCTCACATCTTTGAGTAAATAGTTACAGTTACAAGCAGACTACAGTCAGTTTTGATAACATTTCGACAGCGGACCTAGGGTAATGAGTTCAATGAGTGAGAAGTGTTGGTTACACTATTTTATCCACGAAGTTACTCTGTTATCCATCTTTTAACCCATTTCAATGTGGATAACCAGAATTTTAGCCAACTGTTAGATTAAGAAATATGCACAGATTTAACAAGTAAAATTATTATTTACCACCACCCGTGGTGTTTTGTTCAGTTTTTTTCGAGAGCTAAGATTTGGAGAAATCCGGTTTTGAAACTTCCGGCCTCCCAATCTTGCACGAGTTTGACCCCCAAAGTGATGGCCGATGAATTCTCGACACCACTGCCCAGGGTGGTGCCCCGGCATCGCGCAAGACGCCCATCCACTGCAGTGCACAAAATAAAGTCCTCCACACCCCTGAAGACCTCAAGAGCGGAATATTGTTGTCCCAGAAAGGAGTAGGAAAACGGTTCCGAAATATAAAACAAACAAGCGCCAAGTCCGGGAGAAATCCCCGTTAGAATACCGAAGTGGCTTGAAGAGACATTACTAGTTACAGTTAAAGAAGATTTTTACAAGCCGATAGTAAAAAAAGAATCCTTTCCCCAGTGATTGGAAACCAGCTCACATACCCTTCCTCCGTTCAAGCGGTGATAGAGAGGACATGTATCTATGAGCCATCCACAACTATTGTTCCTTCCCTTCCGCCCGCTGATGATTTTGCCTAGGCAGCGTCCTCAGAGTAGGGGCTGCCGATGCACATATCGCCCGAAAACACGTGGTACGTCTCGGAGACGAGAACGGAATGGGTCACAAATCACATTCGAAACGCTTGGTTTTAGCAGGGGGATGGCTATTGTTTACGATTAGATGCTTAATATCGACATGGAATCGATTGACGAACTTCGATTGTATAGTCCGACCATGGAGCAACCCTAAAAGAGAGAGCATGCGATACATGCGTCTTTAGGGCGTTCTTCGGAAGACGAACAGCGAGATGTCCGTATGATGAGCGTAAAGGCGCAGGAGGAGAATATCTTTCGCGACTGGTAGGGAAGAGGGGAAAGAAGAGACATTGGGGGGAGGGATCTCCAGATGAGGAACGGGGAGGAGTGGGGGGTAAGGTAGGAGAGAGAGAAGAGGCGGAATGGGAGCGGGGTGGGATTAGGGAGCGCGGGGCGTGGAAGAAGCAAGAGGTGGGGTACCGCAAGGCAGCGAACTGTGTCCCGTCCCCTTCAAGATGAAAGAGTGGGGAGGGTTGGGCGCAGAGAGAGAGACCCCCGCCGCGGGGCATGCCACCCGTGGCTAATTTACGGAATCGGATCGAGTGCTGAGCGCATATTCCCTTTCCTCCTGCTCCCCCAACACATACACACACGACCCTTCCTCCCCCCGGCCATTCGCTGGGATCCCATTTCCGCGCTAACGCCTTCTGCCGCGGTAAAACGAAAATACGAAATCCGGTGCGAGACCCCAGAGACACAACACACACACACAGACGTGTGCGCCTCTCCACGCGTCTCTTCTTCCCTTCTGGATGTGAGGTTGCCCGGATCTGCAATAGCGTGTCATTCCAAACAGTCTAGAAATTGGGGGAGGAGGGGAAGGGGGGGAACATCGGAGAGGGGGGGAGCATCGGAGAGGGGGCGGAAGCGGCGTAGGTGACACTACGGCTACCCGCGAGCCGTCGGTCGCCTCCCCTAATAACTACTACGTGCCTTAAGTATTCTACATAAAATGAAGATTCAAGTTAATAAGTGACTTACTCGATATCGCACAAGATAAACCCAAATCTAACCTTTTTGTGATCCGTAAATTGCAGCAAAGGCTGTCTTTTTAACGAACAAGCGAGACTTAGACTTTTAGAAAGATTCTGAACCAACGAGTTTAACGATGACACTAAAGGAATTATAATGGCCCCACACTACTTAGGTAGATCAAACCAAAAAGATAAAATAAAAGAGGTAGATTCCAATACAGATAAATTCAAATACTCATTCTTTCCCAGAACAATCAGGAATCATAATAGTAAGAAGCCGAAGTCACTTTAGGAACATTAAAAACATTTAATGAACAAGTCAGAACAAAAATTGCAAAGATATTAGGTTTAAATGTAGGCGCATGTATATGTTTGTTGGTATTTTGGGTGTTTTCATGTTTGTGAGGTGAAAGGGTTTTTGCATAAATGCACACCATGTTTGGTTTGTGGACTATAAATTTGTGGTTATTGCATAATTCTTTCTAAATTACGGGTGGTGCCCTAACACCCACCGCCACACGCCCTTGCGGCGGCTTACGGGGAATTACGTTGATGTAGATGTTTAATAAATTATTAATTCGACAATGTACCAATTATTTTTATATACTCGTAAATTGTTTGTCCATTTGCAAAGTCTTTTGGGCCCGGTATTTTCTAGAAAAATCTTGTTTAAATCCAAAAGCTGGGCGTCACTGGCTAGCAGGTGTAACGGAGTTGATGGTTAAACAACCAATAAGAGATATTTGTATTGAAAAAGTTTCCAGATTGTGTTAGTTTTAACCAAAAGCGACAATACGAGTATCAATACATCAATATATGATTAATATATGATGTTCGAATGCATAAAAATTGAGTAGATACCTTTTATCAGGTCTTCGAAATCTAATGTACAACAATAGTACCTGAAAATTACATTTCATAAAACTAAAGAATTTTTTATTTTATTATACATATTCAAGATTTCCAAAAGACATGTGATATTGTGAATTGGGAAAAACTAATGAATCTTTTGCAGAAAATAGGGATATAAGACCAATTTGCAACCTGTTCATGTCTAGACTGCTCAGGTGCGAGTGGGGAACGGAGAGTCCGGATGGGCATTGCTAGGAAGAGGTGTAAGACAGGGTTACCCATTGTCACCGGTGCTGTTCAACGTATATGTGGAGGAAATGATTGATTAAAGAGGCATGGGAAGAACTGGAGGTAGGAATGAAGGTCGGAGGGGAATTCGTAAAATCAGTTAAGTTTGCTGATGACCAAGCATTAGTTGCTCAGTCAGCCAAGGGGTTACAAGCATTGCCAAGTGAATTGGAGGTTCAGTGCGATAGATATGGGATGAGAATCAATGTTAATAAAACAAAGGTTATGCGATTTTCCGGAAAGAAAAAGGCTAAGCTAAATATTAAAATAGGCGGGGAAAAAGTAGAGCAGGTGGAACAGTTTATGTATCTCGGAAGGGATTTGGACCAACACGGTCAAAGTAGCAGGGACGTAAGGAGAAGAATGGCGCTAGGCAAGGAGGATTTCTCAAGGAGGAGGGAGTTGATGACGGGGCCGTTGAGTAGGGAGGTTAAGAAAAGACTCATAAAAACTCTGATATGGAGCGTAGCTATGTACGGCGCGGAAACGTGGTCACTGAAGCAGGAGGATAGACGTAGATTGGAGGCTTTTGAAATGTGGGTGTGGAGAAGAATGAAGAAGGTGAAATGGACCGAAAGGAAAACAAATGAGGAAGTACTAGAAATGGTGGGGGAGGAGAGGGGTTTTTTGAGAGAAATCCTATGGAGGCAGGAAAAATGGATGAAAGGCGTATTGAGCGGTAGTGGAATGTTGAAGAAGGTAATAGAGGGGAGAATGTTAGGCAAACGAGGAAAGGGCAGAAATAGGATAGGGATGTTGGCCGAGATTAAGAGAGGAAGGAAGTAAATATAAAATGAAGGAGGAAGGAAGGATACGGAGTTGAAGAGAGGCTTATTGAAGAGGAGGATGTTGGGTTGTGTTTTGTTAGGAGTCACAAAATATTTATATGGTAATTGTGTCCATCCAAAACTACGTTAACCGGTAGATTGCCTATAATAGAAGGCCTTTTACATGTGTCTATTTCGTTTTTTCTTCTTCACTCGCTGATTCTACATTGGATTGTGGTTTTAGTTTATCTACATCTACACACTAATCCGCAAGGAGGTGTGGCAGGGTGTGTTAGGTCACCCGCCACCCTAGGAGGACTCTGTGTTTCGTATGGTAAGGCTAAACCAACAGCTCAAAAAAAGCTTGCAAGAATCTAATAACGAATAACTGATCAATCTCTTTCTTTAATAAAAGCCTTGATTCATTGCCTTTACAACATTTTTATACTTATAGGGTTCTAAAATATTTTATATCCGTAGAGGAAAAGATAGGCGTAATACTGGAATTGGAGCGAATAGCCCGGTAATTCGAGATAGGAACAGTGTTGGTACGCCGAAGCCCAACAGGATCAAGTCTTCAAATGAGCGGCTTCATTTATTACCTTACGCCAAAATCGTTTCGGTTGATCTCAAATGAACAAGTAAAACAAGACATTCTTAAATTCTCATGGAATATGAAACAATGATTTCTTTCCAAACAAAAATTTGAAGCACAACAAAATTTATAATATTAATACCATTATTACTAATGTATCGAGTGTCTTTCTGGGCGATTCGTGTCCTCCCATTTGTTTTCAGCCTGCTCAACAGCAGAAATAGCCAATTTTTGCAAAACAATTGACCTCAACAACCTTACTTCTCGAAATGTTTACGCTCCACTTTGGGATGTTCGCACCCTTGTCCCTTTAATGGGTTGAATAACGAATTTTCACTCATCGACCGAAACGGAACAGTTCATGTGAATCGATGTACGTAGAAGCTTACAAGGAGTGTAGCTAGATATTATCTCTCATTGAACGCTATGTGAAGCAATCGTTGAGGCCTCGAAACACGAGAATCAAAGACGAAGAGCTATGACATTAAAAGAAAGACGCCCCTTAACATAAAATTCCTGCCGGATAGTTTTAGCGCAGTCGAAACAGAAAACTTCCATTCCGCGTCTGATTGTTAACTTTCCAGAATAGCATCTCATTAACTCTAGCTTTGACTTTATCGTTCATTCATCCATTGATGTGTTAATACCATCCATCACAAGCCATGGCCTCGAATGGGGTTATGAAGTGGCCTGGTGTACGATGGCGTAAATCTTCTGTATGGGCCCCTGTCACATGGGAGCGCCTGTTAATCGGGGGACCCTCGTTGTGGGGACGATCTAGTCTGTGGGCCGCAGGGGAGAGAGCAGGGCCCCTCGGAGGGATGGGGATTCGGGGGAGGGGGGCGTTCGGGAACCAACATTCAAGGGGCCCCTTCTGGGCGCGCAAAACCAACGCATTCAATGCTAGCCCGTCTCATAAATGAATCGCATCAAGGAGCCATCGATTTCATTGGTGAGGTCGACGCTGGGCCGCGAGCAGGGGTACTCGCTGATTTCGGAGAATGCATCGCAAGAACGCCATCAATTGAGTCGACCGCAAACAGACTGATGGTCTCGCTAGAGCTGACGGACAGCTAATCAATTACCATTCAGGAATTAAACGGAAAACCTAAAACTCACGAGGACAGGTTAGCACTAGTAACCGATATATATTCATACATGTATGTGCATTTCAATGGTGCTGGGTTAAAATCTTGTGAAATTTCATCTTGAGGAACAAGGCAAACTTTGTAAAATAAAAAAATATTAATGCGGTACTACCTGTTTAATCGCGTAGATGACATCTTCGGATACAAGGTAACTAAAGATATCACCTAAGTGATGAAACCGGTATTAATATTTTTTTAATTGTAAATATTTTGCCTTATTCCTCGACATATGTTCAAGGATGGCGCAACACTTGAAAATTGGAATTATACTAAAAAAAATACAGTGATAAATTATTGGATAAAAGGTTATTCGCATGCAAACACTTACTGAGAATATATATATATATATATATATATATATATATATATATATATATATATATATATATATTTCTGTTTATTTGATAGTTGTGTCCATCCAAAAACCTACCTTAACCGGTAGATTACCTAATAATAAATAATATATATAGATATATATATGATTTCTTCGAAGTAACACGGAATGTTGAATAAAAAACTTAGACAGTAACACACAGCACGAGCACACATAAAAAGAACACTCACAATACTATCTTGATAATTTCGACGGACTCGAGCTCCGTCTTCTTCGGAAGAAGACGGAGCTCGAGTCCGTCGAAATTATCAAGATATTATTGTGAGTGTTCTTTTTATGTGTGCTCGTGCTGTGTGTTACTGTCTAAGTTTTATATATATATATATATATATATATATATATATATATATATATATATATATAGAGGGAGAGAAATTATTTAATTATTTAGTATTTTCAAACTTGAAAAAAAACGTACCGATTCTCATCGAAAGAAGAGGCGATCGCCAACCTAGACGCCTATTTTGAGGACCATCGCAAATCCTACACTTTAGACGGCTGTTGAAAATAAACGAAGGAAAAAGTTGAAAGAAAGCTGGAGATGCGCTAGGTAAAAGTGCATCGAGCTAAAAGGATATTATGTTGAAAAATAAAACAAAATCTGCCCAAAATAATTTGTTTTTCTTTTTTTCTACGGAATTATTGAACGGCCCACATATCTAAGGGTAAATCACCTATCTACATAAAGAACAGTATCTCTCTTGTACTCTTGAAATGCAGATAAATACGTAACCGTACCAACGTGCTGTGGAGATATAAGCCGTAGAACAAGCAAGGTTAGTGTTCGTGTATAATTTTTCCGCGATCCATAATCAGAATAATTGCCATCGAACTATCTCATATTATGTCAAAAATAATATACTATGCCAATAATAATCTGTAAGGTAGCCCACCCTTTCTCTCATCTTAATCCGACTTTGTCTAACGGAATGTGTGAAACCTCGAGATTTGGGGGAGTGTACAACGCATCGCGAGGCGTCGTGCCTGGGAAGACTTCCCCGGGGTCCTTAGATCGACACCTCGCTCGGCTCAGTATGTCATTCATTCCTGATGTTAAATTAATCATTCAACTTGTAACCAACAGGTATGTACTTATGCAACTAATAAATTACAGATGTAATTATTAAAGGATGAGTAACGTAGAAGGCCAACGTTATGTACTTCGCCACACTCAATGTGACGGAAGACTGGCGATGCTATAACTAATATTCACACGGAAGTAACGTATGCTTGTCGCAAGTCGGCAAAATCCAATACACTTATTGCAGCACACACAGCCCGTATATATTTAGAAAATTACACGCGGGGAATTCAAACATATTCTAGAAAGTGAGCAGTAGTTCAGGGATAAGAGCGCTGGACTTCCGACCGGTTCTTAGACATGCCTCTCTGGGCACATTCAGCTCTCCCCTAGACATGCGATTTTTCTGGTACTGTGTCTGTGAAACCATAGGCGGTACAGAAAAAGGATATTGGTCCCCCCCCACCCAGATGAGTGGATTTCACTCGCCGTCGGGCTTAGTACTGGGTGAACTCTACCATCCTTATCATTACCATACTCATACCACCCTTACCCTTCCCTCATGGTGCTACACCCCCTGCCACACACCTTTTTGGTGGCTCGCAGGGTACTTATGTAGATGTAGATCACCTATCACACCGACCTTAGAGTTCACTACTGTATTTATGGTTATTGTATTCTAGGTGTCTACTTTATTTGCTCTCCAATTTCACTCGAATTAAACCGAACATCTCTAACGTCAACTCCCTAGTGTTTTGCCCACAGCTACAATCTGCATTCTCCGAAAACGGAATTCGATGGAACTGACAACAAACTGCAAACGCAGGCAAAATTTTCGCTAAAGAAAGTCTTTGGCCAAATACTGAACCACCGTTGCATATCCATGAAGAAAAGAAGATGTTTTGATGAATATCCACACTTAGAAAGAGCAAACGCGAAGAAGAACAAACGCATTCGCAGTCCAACAAATCGGAAGGAGTGAATTGAGCACTATTTGATTTGAGAACCCCCTTCCTATTGTACATACTGGAACTCGTACTTTAAGTCCTGATTAGGGTGCACACCCTGTCACGTCTGTTTCTGCAGACTAGATAGTGCCTTTAGATATTTTAGTCATATTATTTATGGGCGGGTCGAGGTGGTCTAGTGGGTAGAGCGTTGGACTACTGGCCAGAGGGCCCCGGGTTCGATCCCCGGGCAAGGCACTCTGGGCACCTGCAGCTCCGCCCAAGCTATGTTATTTTTCGGGTACCTTCCTGGGAAACCATAACCGGCACAGGGAAAGAAACTGGCCCCCCTACCCTGATGTGTGAATATTCACACGCCGTAGATCGGAGGCTTTCGCAGCTGTGGAGAGATGCAGAGGTGGTTCTCGGGTTAGACTGCGTGAGAGTCATTTTTGGCTCAACGTTTCACACGTACGTGAAACTTAAACGTGACTCCACATCCAGGATAGAACGGCAAGTGAGAGACCACGTTCAATCCCGTTGGAAGACCAGAAGAAACTATTTCCTTCCGCCTCCAGATGTCCACGACTCTACGGATAACCATAAGTTCACAAGGAGGATATCCCATTGAGACCCATTGTCAGTAGCATAGGATCACCCACCTACAAGTTAGCCCAGTTTCTCGCTAGAAGTCTCAAACCCTTCACTGGGAATACGACGTCAAACGTAAGAGATTCATCCCACTTCATCGAGATTCTGGGATCACTAAATGTCTCCCCATGTGATATTCTCGTGAGTTTCGACGTGGTGTCACTTTTCACGAAGGTTCCCTTGCGGGAATCCCTGGCAATACTTGAAAGACTCACCAGAAAAGGGCTACCACCAGACTTTCCAAAGCTAATTGAATTCTGCCTGGAGAATAACTACTTCCTATGGAACGGCGAAATACACCAGCAAACAGAAGGAGCGGCCATGGGATCACCATTGTCTCCTGTCATCACCAACATATTCATGGAAGGCCTCGAGGAGATAGCGCTCTCATCCTGCAACCTCCCTCCCAAATGCTGGCTACGCTACGTGGACGACATCTTCGTCATCTGGCCCCATGGAGAGGATAAATTAGAAGAGTTCCACCGAGAATTGAATAACATAAACCCGGCCATAAAATTCACGAAGGAACTCGATAAAGACGGACGCCTCCCGTTCCTTGACGTACTCGTGACGAGGAAGTTAGACGGAAATCTCGGCCACTCAGTGTACAGAAAACCTACGCACACTGATCGTTACCTCCACGCCACTTCACATCACCACCCTCAGCAAAAGGCAGGCGTCATCAAGATCAGAAAGAGTGTCAGGCGCAGAATCGCTCCCGGCAGAGAAAAAACAGCTGAACAGAGCCATGAAAGACGACGCCTACGATAATGCCTTCATCAGAAGAGACTTGAGGAAAAGAGAACCCGACAACAAGAGGAAGGAGAAACCAGCTGCTTTCGCCCGTCTTTCCAATGTAAAAGGCACTGCCGATCGCATAGCACGCATCCTCAGAAAGGAAAATGTCGTCACTCGTTTCGGCACTCTGAAGAAGCTAAAGGACATATTCCCCTCAGCCAAAGACAGACTCCCCCCTCTACTGACCGAAGGGGTGTACGAAGTGCCATGCAGCTGCGGCGGAAGCTACGTTGGCCAGACTGGACGTGCAATGGAAACACGAATAAAAGAACACAAAACATCTGTGAAAAACAAACAATGGAAAACATCAGTCATTGCGGAGCACATCATGTCGGAGCCAGGGCATAAAATAGACTTCGACAGCACGAAAGTCTGAGCGAAGAAACAATACTACTTCCCTAGGCTAATTCGTGAGTCTATTGAAATAACAAAACGACCACAGAATTTCAACCGGGACGATGGCTTCCACCTACCAAACACCTGGAAACGCCTCTTGCGTGGGGAAGGAAGAAAAATATATCTACAAACTGCCAAAAAGAGAAAGGAAAAACACATAATCTACCACCCCCACCCTTACCAAAACCAACCAACGGCCGTTAGACCCTAACAATCAAAAAGTTAAAGGACGAGAGCCGAGGTATATACGTATACCGGCGGAATAGCACGAAAGATTACTTCGCTCCTGAAGACGCTCCCTGTCACGGGAGAGGAGCGTTGAGCCAAAAATGACTCACGCAGTCTAACCCGAGAACCACCTCTGTATTCACACGCCGTCGGGCTTGGTACGTGGGTGAGCTACATCACCTACTATGACAACAGTCGGCGTACTTCTTCCAAATCTTACGATTCTTCACTAGCAGTCTCGCCAAAATGGTTATAAACACTTTATGCCAATGAAATTGATTTCAACAAACAGGTAGACTGCTGAAAACTCGCGGAGGAAGTGGATGAAATTAACTGACGTGCTAATCCCAACACTCCTAATTCACTTCAATTCACGAACAGGAAATGACAGCTCATAAGGCATTATGGGTAATTAACATGACCGGTATGCGTCCGGCAGTATATTAGCACATCAGAGCTAAGTGGTTTAGGCGATAACTACAAAAAAACACTGATATTTTTATTTTACCCATTGGTATTAATATAATCGAAAATTCTGATTTGCCAGGCTGATCAAGGTTTCCTCTCGGTGTACAATACCTTGCAAGGCACCAAAAATTGTATTTATTACCATCTTATTTTTTGAGCGCTTCGAATAATAATGTTTGCTTTTTTCTACTGTTTTGACCTCGGTATATGGAAAGAGGAAAGGATTTCTATAACAGATTTGTCGATTAATTTTCTTCAACTTCCATTAGTAATCTGGGTAATCAATGAGTACCGACTCTATATGTATATTCCGACTATAATGCCACCAGAAGATTATTATTCCTTCTCCGCGTCAACATTAGTAGCGTACGATTCATATTAATTCAGGGGTAAGGGCATAAATGCAGACGTCCACGAAAAGTGGAAAGAACAGTCTAGGAGTCAGTCCAATGCACTCGTGAGGGCCGTGCAACATGACTATGGTGCTTTGTGTCGTTCAGGAGATAATGTATGTCCTTATACCGTTGTATTCATCTTCTATGGACTGCACGATATGACCGCAGAGCACTTAAATAGTTACCCGACTATTGCCACCAGGAGATTGTTAAAAGCTACTTTTAAATTCTCAGGCTATGGTGATTACCACAATTCATCAATCGTAAGATATAATTTATAGGACCACAGGAGTAACAATAGGTGACACCTCCACTGTCTTCAAAATGCAGGCGTATGCTATGGACGAAACCAAACCCTGTGGCTCGGGGTTAATTCGCCGTGACACTAGCGCGTTTAATGCTTCAGTAGCTCAGGAATTCAGTCGTGGACTTCGTAATGGTAACCCCGCCATATTTTGGGTTCCCTTCCCATCTACCGATCCCCCTTAAAACGGGAGCTCCCCATTGTCCTCGCGGCAACGGACTTCGTTTCCTCGACCGCGAAACCATGGAGGGAGGAGCAGAAGAGGTGTCTCTCCAATGTTGTGACCCTTGGGGGCCCTCGGGGCATTCGTGGTTCGACGCGACCATCGCATCCTCATCCCAACCCTTTCGCGCCAATGAGAAAAAAGGGACCCCTTTCTTTTGTGCGACCTGGAGGCTTTCTGACAAGCAACAACCGCCGCCTTTGTCGTCATTATTGCTATTATTATCGCTATTACGGCCGGCGGAGGCTCTTCTTCCACATTGCCGCTGCTGAGTGTGGCCCTCGACGACTCAATCCTCGATAAGGCTAGAAAATTTGGCATTCTAAAATACATCTACATAAATACCCTGCGAGCCACCAAAAAGGTGTGTGGCAGGGGGGGGGAAGAGGGCCTCCGGCAGTATGAAACACTTGGAAAAATGAAGGAAACGGAGTTTGCATTAAAAATAATTAGGCAAAATTTCAAATTAGAAAAGAAAAAAATATTTAATACTTGCAGCATGTGGGGGGGGGGGGATTTAGGGACAAGATATGACCTCGTGGTGAAAGCAAGAGTTTCACCAAGAAAAAGGATTTATCATAACAAATTTTTAATTCAGTGAAACGTCAGTCAACCGACAGCAGTGTGTTGTATTTCAAAAGTGAATGCCACAAGTGCATTGAGTCAATGCATTAAAATATCTGATTAAGTAATTTAAATTAAATAGCGAGTACTTATTCAAAAGGTACACGCAAATTATTTTATTAATATATTTGGTCTCTTTTGAATTAGAAATAGAATGACATACATAACTGTAGATAAAAAACTATTAAAGCAACTGCATAAATGACAAAAGGAATCAGATGCAATTTTCATTTGGCCCTTTCCCAGGAACACCCATTTCCTATGAAACAATAAAAGATAAATATTGCCTATATACATGCACACCCTTCCATGTTACAACAATTGAAAACAAATTATTGCAGCTGGCACAGATGTTACACAGAATAATAATGTTGAAAAGAGGCTAAGCAGAGTAAAATATTGATGAAGCTACAACGGAGATGAACATCTTAAAAAGTGATGGATTTCACATTTTTAATACAACCTATGTTTTGATGTGGATCAATTCATAGCTTTTTTTGATCTGTCAATAGAATTTCCTACATTAATCTGATTTTTTCATAGCTGTCAGAAATTTTCCTTAAAAAATCAATTTCATCAACTATGCTGGTGGAGGAGATTCTTGGAGGTACATAGCTGAAGAATGTCTGACCATTCATTTAGGTCAATTCATAAGATGGTTTGTGTAATTTCCAAGATTAGGATTGAAAGGAAAATGAAGTTCCCTGTTGATAATTTATTAATATCGTGAAACATATTCTTGTACCTAGCCAGCCATTCCAGGAAAATTCCATATGCCATGAACCTTACCTAACTTGCCAAAACACCCATCAACAAACTGGCCTCTCCGTTGAAAATGTGACTCAGATAGGCCAGTAGGTGCAACAAATTAGCATTAATGAAATATGCTACCTCTTGCATTATCTGATACATTAACACTTAAAGAAATTATCATAATTAAAAAGGGACTCGGCCAGTGGGTTCGCATGAAGCAGCAAATTTTGTATAACTGCACTTTTTACTTTTTAACAAATCCACCAATCATTCTGAAACCCTGGCTTTTGGTTCCTCTGGTTCAGAATTAGGTTAAATATCATAGTTTTACCCTTTACTTTGGAGTTAAAGTTTACTTCAACATCGATCATGAATATGAAACATCAGACTAATGGATGCTATGAGTCATTAGATCTCAAATGAAAGAATTAGAGCTTAAACCCACAATTGTTACCTTTTAGTGATCCAACTATATTATCACAAAATATCCCTGCATAAATGAACCAAAGCTCTAAAGACAGCCAAAATATGTTGCTAATATTAATTTCACACCACCAAACTTACATTAGAACCCAAGTAAGGAAATATTTCAACGCTGTTAGTTCTGGAAAGTTACACTTGTTAGTAATGCAAAAATCAGCTAGTGATAACTTTATTGAATTAAGCTCCAGAGAATAGGTACATATGTATTTCTAACTCAAGAATGTTCAAAGGAAAATTAAATTCTGCTGCCTCCATGCGATGCCACAGTATCACATATTTCCATACCAATCTGGTGAACTGAAAACATCCAGGTCAGATATTCTTCAATTGGTCTGGAAGTACCATTGTCTCACCTGCTCTTTTGCCACTCATTAAATTAAAAACCTCTCGATTGGGATGAACAATTTCTATTACAGAATATCCATGGCAAACATAAACAATTTAGACCTATTTCTCTTACCACTTAAATCAATGTAAAAAAGAGAATAGTGAAAGAGAGAAAACAAAGGAGGTAAGCAGGTACACAGTTGCATGTTTTCAATACACCTATGAGCCCCATGAATTCAAGTAAATAGATGTGAATATTATGCAAAAGGTCACCAAGGCTATCAAATGTTAGGCCTATGAAAATGGCAAGCGGAAATTCAAACATATGCCATCCTTGGAAGGTCAGGTGAGAAGGATTCGCTAGTGAACGCCCACAGCATAATTCAGAAGTCAGAGAAGGCTCCATAAGAATTCTGATGGTTTGATAAGGATTCCTGACTCAAAATCAGCAGTGTAACATTGAATTCCACCTGAAATATTCCTCATAAAAAATATTTAAGGGAAAGTATCTCAGTATTCAAAATAGACATGTGCATAGATACATGTTGTTACCCAGCATTGACCAATGATGACTCAAGCCACTGCGCCTCCCAGTACACATACCAGCAGTGCACTCTGCTTCAGCACCCAAGCAACTTAATCCAGATAACTCATTTCCTAAACATATATTTCCAGTATTCGTTGTTCTCTATCATACACCGATTGAACATCACCTGCTGATACCATTGATCGAATGAACTGATAGGGCTTTCATCATTGGTGAAATGAAAACCACAATCACCAGAATACCTCTCTTTTCTCCTTGAATCACTTTCAATGCCATTTGAAATGGATGACCCCTGCCTGTTTGACAGATCGATAGAGACCCTGTGCCCATTACGTGGAGGCACTCCATTAGGGGCAGTTCTGCCATTGGAACCAAGCCCTTGCCCTTCATTCTTTGTCCTTGCAGATCGACCATCACAGGAATCACTCGCTTTTAGATTTGAATGTAAATTTTTCTCCGGCAACTCGTTGAATAAGGATATGTCACAGTCATTCAGGGTCCATGAGGTATGTTGATTTTGATTAACCTTCTCTGGAAGATATGATTGGTTATGCGAACTGTCCAAGTTTTCGCCATTAGAGGAATAAAAACCACACCGGCCAGAACATCTCAATTTCCTACTGGAATTATTTTCACAGCCATCTGAAGGGAATGCACATTCCCTCCCTGACAGATTGAGAGAGACACTACTCTCACTCCCTGAAGACATTCTATCGGGGGAGGTAATCCTATTGCTATTCACATATGGTCCAGGCTCTCCATTCGTTGTCCTTGAGGATGGACCATCAGGGGAATCACTTACTTTCAGATTTGAAAGTAGATTTTTCTCAGGCAACTCCTTCAATAAGGTTGTTTCATAGTCATATGAGGCATATCGATTTTGATTAAACTTCTCCTGAAGATACAATTGGCTGGGTGAACTGTCAAAATATTCATCATTGGAAGAATAAAAACCACAACGACCAGAACATCTCAATTCCTTACTGGAATTATTTTCACAGCCATCTGGACGGAATGCACATTCCCTATCCGACAAATTGATAGAGACACTACTCTCACTCACGGAAGAAATTCTATCGGGGGACGTAGTCCTATTGCTATTGACATATGGTCCAGGCTCTTCATTCTTCCTCCTTACAGATCGACTATCACAGGAATCACTCACTTTAAGATTTGAACGTAGATTTTTCTCAGGAGTCTTATTGGATGAGGATGTGCCACAGTTATTCAGGATCCGGGAGGTGGATTGATTGCTCCTCAAGGTAGATTCCATCAGCGGTGCCTTGGGAGGCGGCTCAGGAGGCCACGTCTCCCCTAACGTCAACTTCTTTATACCACTTTCCAAACCTACCAGGCTGCATTCCTCCAATCTCTTGCAGAACTGTGCTTCACTTTTGAGATTGACTCTGTTGAGCACTTGATCAAAGGTCTCTCCAAAGTTGCATGTCAAACCAGCAACCTCCATTGTTGGAACATAGGCACTTCCCCCACTGTATGACTTGCAGGAGGCCGCCAATTCCTGGAAGCTCTTAATGCAGTCTAGATCACACTCCACATGTGTCATTGCGCTCAAGAGGGCATCTAGGTCAGCTGCATCCACCTCGCCACCATTCATTTGGTCCACATTATTGCTTGTGGGATGGTTATCACTACCACTTGTGACTTTCAACTCAATTGCTCCCGAAATTGGTGATCCATTGGCTTGCTTTGGAGATTCATTCTCATCAGTTGCTTCAGGTGGAGTTGCAACTTTTTCCACTCCTTTTGTGTCAGTTTTTGGGGCCCCTACAAACTCATACTGCTGTAAATCACAGTCCCATAAATTTTTGGGGAATTTCTCAGGTATTACAACAGCTGCCCTGGCCCCAACTGCTCTCAGCATTTGACTGAATCTACACATCTCAGTCCCATCAGCCGCCAAAGTCACAGCAAGGCCATAGGACCCAAACCTTGGGAGGACAAATATGATTATTATTCATACATTAATTATTATGAATATGAGTTATATCATGCACAGACATTGTTTTAAGCATTAAATTTGAATTAATATTCTAAATCAGGTATGAAAATGAAGAGAGAACTGATAGGGAAATGCTGAAAGCTGCTCCATTTCATCGCATCTTTCACACAGAAGCATCAGAGACAGAAATGAATAATCATGGCTTGTTGACTATTATTAGAACTGTTTTTAAGACCAATACTAGTACTACTATTTTAAATTTATATATTTATACATATATATATATATATATATATATATATATATATATATAACACTTTCATCAAAGTCTCACGGACATATATAATAATAATGTATGCGGCATCTCCCGCAGTTTCTTGAAACATAACTGGTATTTGCCAGTTCCTCCCAGCATCTCCTAAGTATCTGTACCTATCTATGCCTGTGATGATGTTTGAACCAGGTGTTAGTTATTATAAAGTCCCTTCTTCTGCAGAACTTGCCTGCCTTCCCTCTCAGACTGCGTAAGTAAATTGCCATCATATGTGGGTATAAAAGGGGAACAAGTATTACAAATGCTTCGTTTCCACAGCTGAAAATGGAAATATTAAGGGGAGAAATCACCTTTAATTATTATTTTTAAATGTTAACACCTTAAAAAATATAACTTTAGTGGAACATGCGACCTGCTACGATTGAGAGAAACCCAGTGGCGGCATTAGCCCACTCGTAAAGAAAGGTGCCCAGGGAGTAAACTCTTCTCGGGATTTCATCCGGGTAATCTCCTCCATCTCCATTGCTGCCGACGTTTCGATGAAATCCTTTTTCATCGTCATCAGGGCCGATGATGCCAGTCTGTAGGTGCCGGTTTATATATCCTCGGTGGTCATGTTGGGTCCCTTCTGATTGGCTGAGGCCGAGAACGTTTTCCGCCATTTCCAGGATTGGGTCCCATGTCCTGCTTAGGTGTTGTTGGGTCCCTTCTGATTGGCGGAGGCCGAGCACGTTTTCCCGCCATTTTCAGGATCGGGTTCCATGTCCTGCTTAGGCTGAAACCCTCGTCTCTGTTAAAGTTTTTCTCAGAGAGCCGTATTTCAATTGCCTCCTTGGTGAGGCGGTCCCAGTAGCCTTTGGAATGGTGGAGCATTTTGGTTTCTTCCCAGCGTATCGCGTGGTCGCAATCAATGGCATGCTCCGCAACCGCCGATTTTGATGGTTGGTAGAGTCGTAGATGACGCTTATGTTCTTTAATTCGGGTCTCGATCGTTTTTCCTGTCACACCGATATACTCTTCGCCACACTCGCATGGTATACTGTAGACACCAGGCAATTTCAGTCCGGCGGGGTCTTTGGCACGAACTAAGACTTGTCTTAGTTTTTTGTGTGGTAGGTGCACTGTCCGTATGTTATGATTACGCAAAATGCGCGAAATCTTGCCAGATACCGTAGAGATGTACGGCAGGAATGCGTTGGCCACCGGTTTCCGCTCTTCTTCACGTGTCTCCCTTTTTTCTCCGAAGGCCCTTTTCAGGGCCATGGAGATTTCTCTCGGACTGAAACCATTTTCCCGGAATGTCTTCTTCAGATGTCCGAGTTCTGCAGGAAGGCTCTGCTGGTCGGAAATGACTTTGGCTCTATGCAGCAAGGATGAAAGAACCGCCGACCGTTGTGCTGGATGGTGGTGACTTTTTGCGTTCAGGTATAAGTCGGTATGAGTCGGCTTCCTATATACCTTATGGCTCAAACTCCCGTTTTCTTTCCTTTGGATGAGTATGTCGAGGAATGGCAATCTTCCTTCTTCCTCCGATTCCATAGTGAATTGGATGCTTGGGTGTCGGCTGTCCATGTGGTCCAAGAACGGCTTCAGGGTGTCAACTCCATGTGGCCAGATAACAAAAGTATCATCCACGTACCGATAAAAATGTTTTGGCCGGTAGGGGGCTGATTGGAGCGCATGTTCCTCAAATTCTTCCATGAAGAAATTGGCAATGGCCGGTGACAATGGGGACCCCATGGCCACTCCGTCCTTCTGCTCATAGTAGCAGTTGTCAAAGGTGAAGTAAGTCGAGGTAAGAGCGTGGTGAAAAAGCTTCACTGTGTCGGCGTCGAACTTCTTCTCTAGGAGAGAAAGAGTGTCCTGGAGTGGCACTCTGGTGAATAATGACACTACGTCCAGGCTGACCATGATGTCCGATGGATTTAGGTGGATTCCCCGAAGAGTGTTGATGAAATCCGCGGAGTTTTTCACATGATGGCTACAGTTCCCAACGTGCGGCGCTAAAACGCCTGTTAGATATCTAGCGAGATTATATGTTGGTGAGCCGATGGCGCTAACGATCGGTCGTAGCGGGATTCCAGTTTTATGGATCTTTGGTAGACCATACATTCGTGGTGGAGCTGGTGCCTGTGGCCGCAGGTTCCGTGAGATCTCCGTAGGGATGTTGGATTTTTTGATGAGTTCAACAGTCCGCTTCGTAATGGATTCCGTGGGGTCCCGGGCCAGCTTCCGGTATGCCGCGTCGTCTAGAAGGTCTAAAATTTTCCGCCGGTAGTCTTCTGTTTTCAAAATTACGGTGGCGTTTCCCTTGTCTGCCGGCAAGATGGTGATGTCTTTGTTCCTTGAGAGTCTCCGGAGGGCAGAGAGTTCACTTTGTTTAAGATTAGCCTTCGGTGGTTTGGCACTCTTGAGGAACGTGGAGACTTCGGCCCTTACTTCCTCTGCCACGTCCTGAGACACGTTCCTCACCGCTTGTTCTATCCCTCCAATAATGTCTTTGATGGGAATCGTCTGCGGCGCTGGTGCAAAGTTTAATCCTTTGGAGAGAACTGCTCTGGTGGCGTCGTCAATCTCCGCGTCAGTTAGGTTAACTACCACTCGGTTTTGGTCGATTGCTGGTGCCTGTGGTCTTCGTCCTTGTAGATGGTCAAATTTCTTATCCAATCTCTTCGTTTCCTGCGTCAGAAGTGATTCTGCCATGGCCATTGTGATTCGGTCAATGAATTCCCAATCGAAAGGTGAGAGTAGAGTGGTCAGCCGCAGGTGAAGATTTCTCCCGTGTTTGGCGTTGGCGTTCAGTAGTCTCCTCTTCTCATGAATCCTTTCACGGACTAAGGCTTTGCTAGCCCGCTCAAGGATACGTTCTGCTTTTGGTGTCTTCACCGAGGGTAGATGCTTAAAAGAGGTGGAATTTAGTTAAGTATTGGCTGAAATATGTACTAAGTCTCTTACAAATTTTTTCACACATAATCTGTAGGGGTAATTATTTTATTTTTAGCAATAGGGACAGCATTCATAGGAAATGTACTACCATGAGGGAAATATCATTTTGGGGGCTACCGTTTTTAACTTCCATCAGCAGTACCTTATCTAGGAACTACTTCAGTACAATAAGTGTTATGGGGCTTTTGCATTTGATAATGGAACTTTAGTCCAATTTTTTACCTTTCATTCCATTTTAACATTTTTTGTAGTAGTGGCTACAATAGTGTACCTGCTATTTTTATATCAAACAGGATCAAGTAACCCAACTGGATTAAATAGAGACATAGAAAAAGTATCATTCCAGCCATACTTTACATGGAAGGATATTATAGGTTTCATAGTGTTAATCTTTAGATTAACACTATTTTCATAAATTAATCCATGTATACAAGGTGATCCAGCTAACTTCATCCCTGCAAATCTCTTAGTTACATCGGTCATTATTCAACCAGAGTGATACATTTTATTTGCTTTTGCATTGTTACTATCAGTCCACAATAAATTAGATTTAATTGCCTATCGCAATCTCATTTATTATGCCTTTATAGAAAAGAAAGTTCTATGGATTTTGAGGAAAGGAAAATTAGAAAGTATAAAACGAGAGATGGAAAGATGAAATATAGATATTTTAGGTCAATGCAAGGTGAGATGGAATGGTAGCGGGGATTACTGGAGTGAGAATTGTAGAATAATATACAGCGACGGGGATGAGAGACAATGAGGGGTGGCCATAATATTAAATAAAGAGGTAGGAAGAAGCATAGTCAACATAAAGCAAGCAACGGATAGATTATTTCTGTTAGAGATTAAAGCAGAACCAACAAACTTTGCTAAAAACCTGCATAGAAAATTTGTCAGTCTTGTGACTTAATCAGAAAACACAGAAATTAAATTGGAATACGAAATTCAAATATTAACCTAATTCCAAATAATTAAACAGGTAACAAAACAGTAATTCAAAGAAGTTTATTTTATTTATTTAAACTAAATTCAAATATTAACAAACCATGAATATAGTAAATTAACGGCCAGTCAAATGAAAACCGAACACCTGCTATTCCACACAGTCCCCATGAAAGGTGGCTACAGAGTTTAAGTTACGCATCGATACTTCCATCGCTGTGGTAGGAGGGCTGCAGGCGCACAAAGTTGTTGGGTTATGTCCTTGTTGGAATGCCGACTGGTCTGGTGTGTTCGTCTGTTAGGTTTTCATTTTACTGCCCCTCACAAGTAAGAATACAGTATTCCAGTAACTACCAATTTAATAGTTCAAACTAAATAACTTACGGTATTTTATCTTTTATCTCAAGCCCATACCCATAAAGGAAGCCCTTAGCCAGGGCCACCATCAGTTCTACTTACTACCTTTTTTTCCATACTCAGGACAACTCCATCTAAAATCCATGCATGTATACTTCTATGGGAATCAGATCATCCATTCCAAAAAATCACAGGTGGTGCAGGGAGAGGAAATGACCCACCACCTTTTTCCCACCCCCATGACTTTTCATGATGCCCAGCTAATTTTCAAGGGTGAGGAAACGAAACCCTTAAAATTGCACTAAAACTTCAAAACATCACGCCAATGCCAATTTTGATTTCCCACAGTGATGGCCAAGGTTTGACAAGTGGTCTACTACTGACAGCATGATACCAGAACCTAACAATGCAGTGCAATAATAGTGTAAACATGGTCAATCCACTTTCAACCAGCACCACAAAGAAACGATGATTTCTCGTTCAGTTATTCAGCAGAAAGGGGGTGGTGAAAAATATCAAAAATTCATCGATGAATGAAAGTTCAGAATGGTGACGATGCACATATTCCATTTCAGCAAACTTACAAGATAAAAATATTCAAGTGCTAAGGTTTACATTCGACCCACCATCATATGCATGAATGCACTTCACATGTCGCTTGGGCTTAGTGCGAACTGAGCCATCCTCACCTTTCAAATCAACCTTCTGAGTTGATTTAATGTGTTTTTCCTGTTTCATATTTCTTTGGTGCTTAAAATTTTGAAACTGGACTGTTTAGCCCTGAAACCCATTCATATTTCAAATTTTGACTAAGCCCACAATGTCGCAATTTAAGAAGCAAAGCAACGACTATTGACAGTGACAATTTTCCAAAATTTGGAAAGAATTCCATTTTGCCCTCAGGAAGATAATTTCATGTTACTTCACATTTTATTGTCAACTTACGGATTATTTTTCTTTCAATACGTGTAAAATATTACCAATCTTATGCGCACACTTTACTTCAATCACATCTATCAAAACATCTTATGCCAAGAACAATGTTATCAGAACGCGTAACAGCAAATCATTTTGGTGCTTAGTATAAAACCGTATGATACATAAGGTATCGTGTGACACCATTTGGGGGGAGGGGAATTTGTAACAGTAAAAATAGAATGCCATGAATTTCTCGGTCAATTCATTGCAGTCTACTGAAGGAAGTTAAGTTAGGCAACGAACGCTCATGAGAAAGACTGGTGCTAGTTTTTTCTATTATATAGTTGCCCTCATTTTGAGAAAAAGCTGAACTGGATACGTGTAAAAATGAAATCAAAGAAAAAATACTACATCAATACATTTGTGTTGATGTAGAGTGACTCCTAAGCTAATTATACTATTGGAATGCCATGAATATTACCCAAAATGAAGAAAATTCTTGCCTTTCAAAATTCATTTCAAAAACAAATTTGTGGTCACAACTGTAAAGGATTGAGCTCAAGAATTTTATGACAGAAAAGGACTTATTTTTGCAAGATTTTACCTTGTTGCTTAGTCTACAAATAATTTAATAACAATTCATAGAATGCACCTGCATTAGCTTGACCCTGAGCTTCAAACATGTTATCATTTTTGGCCAACAGAGAACAAATATATCATTGATCTTACAAATAGCTTTCTTAAGCCAAAATGTTGTACAATGTTGTGCACCTGTTAACTCGATAGGTTTACACCATCAGCAATCCCTCACATCTTCACTGTTCTATCATTCATCACCATGTCATGGATTTTATCCATGATTTCTGGAGTGGTGCATTCAAATGAGTGCTCAGAATATTATCCCGCATCATGCGTAATCATAAATCCACAATGAAAATTTTGAAACCACTTATAAACTATTCCAATCAAAGGTGTAAATTCATCACAATGTGCATCAAGTGCCTCTTTTGTGTCCTGAGGCGATTTTCCTATTAAAACAATGTTTGATCAACACTGGAAATTCTCTTTCATTGAGTTTTAGGAAATCCATTGACACATTCACAGAAACACATAGTATTAGATCAATATGGCTGAAACATGGTGTTTCTTAAAGAGGTGCTTCTAACTGAAAGTAACATTGGCACACAGCATAATTGGTCTGACTTTGCAGACTTTTCAAGCAACCATCATTGATAATAGTTCTTGAGATGTTCTAAAACCCACGGTTAATGAAGCTATTAACAAATAAATAAAATTGAAATTATAAATCATTTATAAATATTGAACTTTTCTACAATAATCCTATTTATAGCATTTTCAATTTCTGCAGCAATGTGCCAGGATAATTGCTACGCATGTGTGTCAAATGAAGCATCTGCTGAGGTTAGTTCTTAGGATTTCTCTTAAATTTATCCTGGTGAAGCGGGCTAGAGTAACAAAATGCATTTTTCATAAAGTACTCTCACAGTACAGTGCTCAAAAAGTGGCCAAACATGGCACTGAAGTGAGGAGAACTCAGAAATATTCTGCCACCACCAGGATTCCAACCCATGTCCTCAAGAGTGGGAAGCCAGCACATTAGCTGCACTGCACCAACCCAATCTCATGACATACGATACATGCATTGAAAATATGGCACAAATCATCCGAATGTAATTTGTGCACAAGTTTCTTAAGAAAATGTGTGAACTGAAAAAATTGCAACTGTTGAGTACAAGCAGCCATCATTTTAAAAATGTAAATTCAAATACGAGAAAACAGGTCACCACATTGGAATTACTTTGATCAAATTATTTTGTTGAAGGTAGCTGTGGGTTGGATCCACCCTCGAGATGGCAACAATGGACACGTGCACACTCACCTCCCTGCCCTCCCGATGCGGTGCAGGTAAGTGGCGCCATTGTTGGGAAGGTCAAGGCTCACCACCAGGTCCACCCGGGGGGCATCCACGCCTCTCGCAGTGAGGTCGGTCGACAGCAGCACACGACATCTCGACTCCACCAGGGCCTGCAATGCTTCCATGCGCTCACTCTGGTCAAGGATCCCCGCAGTGTGCTTACACGGCCACCCCCGGCGCTCCAGCTCGTGGCAAATGCCCTCCGCTCTGCATTGCACAAGGAAACATCAGTCGCCATCCTCCTTGCCCATCTGCACATTTCCACACTATCCACATATTTGCACAAGAGCCTAAGTCCTTTTCATGACCAAAATTCCATCGGCATGCAAACATCATAGGCACGGGGAAGAATGTTTTTAACGGAAATCAACAGACTCATGAAATTGCAAAAATCTCAATGTATTACACTAACTAACTTCCTTTGGGATCAGAGTGAATAACATAATTAGATGAAGGAATTTCATGAACATTAAATGAAGAACACAATGTATTTTTCCACTGTTCTTTTTCATTGCTTAGGCATCGCATCGTCAGATACCTGCAGCCAAGTGAGGTAGTTAAATTAGTAGTACCAAAATAACGAAAGGTGGAAAAATTCATTGTATTCTTCATTTAATAAACATGAACTTCCACAAAGTTGAGCCAGAAATAATGGAATACATGAATTTCATGAAATCTGCAACAACTTCTACAAGGCTTTATTCCATTTAAACAAATCAGATAACTTTTTATTGTTGTCTAGTTAATGACTTCTTGTTTTTTACTTAATATTGTGAACTTATACATGGCAACCAGTCATAATTTAGTTATTAATTAATGTGTATCAAAATATTTTCACAAGCATGTAAATACTTAAAAGAATATCAGTAGTTTTAGTTTTTCATGAGAGGCAACCGAGAGCTAAGGTCATTTGCACCATTAAGGTTGGACAGGAAAGGATGAAGGGTGGAGAGAAACCCAGCGTTGGCATTAGCATGCTCTTGTTGAAGGGCGCCAAGGGGTCCGCAGTTTAACGTCCCATGTGACGGCCAACGTATTCACTCAAAGTGCTCTTCACATAGCACCTCAAGTAGGGATTGGGACACCACTGAAAAATATTTGTTGTCTCCAGGATTTGAACCCAGGCCGTCTCGGTGGGAAGCCTGTATGTTAGTCACCTCACCATTCCGATCCCCTTAGGAGTATCAGAAGACAAAATGTTTACACTAGGGTAATTCCATCTGGCTCAACCAAATCATGACATCCATATCATGTTAGATTATGATGAAACTTAGTATTTATTATTCAGCTGCTAATTAAATGTGTCCATGACAAATTTTATTAACCTAGCTCCAATAGTTTTTACTTTATAGAGTATCAAACTTTAGGAGAATACCCAATACCTTTTATTGCCTAGTCCTTCTAAGCAAGGTGTATTTTCCTCCTAAATAATCTGGGTTGAATCTAGATAAATTGCGTGTGATCAGCAATATCGGTTGACGAAACGTAACAATTTATAACAACCGCTTCAAATTTCTTGCCTCTAATTCTCTCCCAGAACCCACAAAGATTCTTTCAATTGGCATATCTTTGATTTCATATTTATAACAAAAACAGCAAATTTATGAAGTTTATCAAAATGCAAGGGCAGATTTCAGATGGGGACAAAAGTGTAAATTTTGGTACTGACCTTTTGGTACTATATTGTGCACAACCACATTTCGACATTGTCCATGAACGACATTTCTTCAAATCAAGATGAATTTTCATACCAAATGCCATGAATTGTAATCCATACCAAATCCCGATAAACAAAAAATAAAAAAGTTTTTTCCTCAGGACAAAGAAATAACTTACAAGTGAGAATACTTACCTTGTGAGATAATTGGAGAACACTATGCACTGCTGGAAAGAGACGGAGCTAAGTAATTTGGTCAAAGCATAAACTTTAATGTTTAGCTGCTGCTGAGCATTGGGGTACTCTGGTACCCTGATGGCCACCTGACGAAGACCTAAAAGAATTGGTGCCACACCCTCCCCATGTGGACACACTCGCACTGGAGATTTCATGTGATTGCGTAATATGTCATTCAGTTCATCAGGCATGGTGGCTGAAGCAACAATCACCTGCTTGCTAGCAGGCAGAACAGAGAAGAAATACCTAAAGCAAAACGAAAAATTGACTAATATCAGACATCTGCAGGGATAACCAGAATAATGATAGCGGGGCATTGCAACAGACAAGCAGAAGAACCACGAAGATAGTGAGTTAAGTCCAAGCTTAATTGCATAGCTTGGAATTTTGAAAATCCTCTGTGTAAATTAATCATGGTAGGGTCTTGCCATATTCTACCAACAAGGTGGTGACACCAAATAGTAATCTACACATACCAATATATTATTATTTATAGAATGATAGAAAAAAAATATAGACATCATTTGAAGGAAGTCCACTGGACATCTAGTAGCCTTGTAACATGGCATTTGCAACTAAAATTTAACCTTAAATGAAGCGAGACCTCCGGTACACTGACCAGCTAGAACTATAGCCTCTTAAACTGTTATCTCATTAGAGAGCAGCATATAACAACCATAACTCCACCAATTTTTCTATATAACCCAATTAAACTTTCATGCCCAATTTTTTTTAAATGATGCACAAAGGCATTTTTAAAAACTATTAAGCAATTCCTGTAAATATTTATATTCTAAAGAAAAAATTTGTGAATGATATTTCACTGCAAAATTTATAATTGACGGTTTCCATCCAATGACATATGACCATAATTTCCAAGCAAGCATCATCACAATTTTCTTGTTTATTTCAGGCTATGAGTAATCTCTATACGTTGGTGCTGAATAGCTTGAGTCCCCCTTGCAGTCTCAACCCTCTGACCTTCCCCTTACACTTTCAAAAATATTTCACACAACCATGAGTTCAATTTTTTTTGTGGGAAAATTATTTCACAGGAACATACAAATAATTACTTAATACATTTTTCCATGTCATTGAAGAATACTTCCCTCCTTACTTTGTCCTTTTGAATGTAATAATTATTATCTCAATTTCTCTCTTCTGTCTACAGAATGCCATTTGTAGCCCTGAATGATGACTATTTTAATTATTTTTTCCCAATGTCAACAGAACACTGCTTTCCATTTACAGGTTCAGTAAGTTTAACTGTCAACACATGTGCATTCCTTCTACACTTTTTACCTTTGGCATTTCCTTTTGGTTAATCTAGCACAAAATATAAATTTTTGCCTTTAAAATACTGAAAAAACAGAGAGAACAGAAATTTCCTTTCGGACATTCCACTCTTCAATTAGGATGTTCGTAGGCACAGTGCAAGAGGCAAATATTTCCGCAGTTGCATTTTTTGGTATTTTCTGAAGTACATTCATATTCCATAATTAAAGGTAAAAAAAAACCAGTGATTAAGAAAGTTTAACGCCAAATAATTTGTTTTTTTTAAGATAATGGACTGTCTAAAATGACTCCTCCTGAAGGAAAAGTACACACAGGTAAGTATTTCAGTGAACAATAACAAATTTTTTTTGGTTTCAAAATATTTGCCAAGGCAGCATCGACTTTCTCAGAAACGGCTTCATTTTCTAAATGTTATTCTTCATTATCATAAATTTGGCCAGGCTGCTTGTAAAAACAATAAAATGGATAAATTTGTGTGCAATGTCTGGGATACCTTTATGGGCATGAAAAATGGTTTATGAAATTGTTTAATAGTTGACAACGAATCAACAATATTTTTTTTAAGATTATATTTAAGGTTACCCCAATTAATGCATGTATGATATTTCAATGAAAAAAAGTTAAATGATTGTGATAAGACAGCCTTAATCTACATCTACAGAAATACCCCGTGATCCACCAGAGACTCAGTGAAGACATGAGGTGCAAGCACCAGGTGGAAAGGGTAAGGGAGGGGAAGGGGTGTTCAAAAGATTTTATTGAATTTATTTAGTAAGTTCAAACCAGCATTAGTCCAAATGATTCCCAGCCCAACTCCAAAAGAATTTCTGTCATGCTTTTTGTTTTGTAGTAACAGTTTTTAACAAATTGAGTCGCCCTGCATGGAATCTTCTCAATTTCCCAAAAGAGGCCTTTTTTCTTTGGGTCCTCTACACTTCATGCATATTGTAAATGGGGCTTCACGAAAGCATGGTGGCAACATTACTTGACCAACCAATAATTGGTCTCATGAATCGCAATTTCTTATTTGCTTCCCTGCAGACTTTAAATATGTGGGGGTCCCATGATAAGTCATCAGTGAAATCAAAATTCTTATACGATCAGGTCAGGCTAAGAATACACGATCAGGTAGAGGACATAATCGCATGTGTTCCTGCATTTGATAGTGATGGGGGATTGGTATGTAATGGTAGGCAAAGGAAGAGATGGGATGAGGTGGGGGACTACGGTTTAGGTACGAAAAATGACCGTGGGGAGAAAGCAAATGAGTTCTGCAGGAGACAGTGGTTAGTCATCACCAATAAATGGTTTAGAAAACCACAAAAGACGTAGGCATACATGGAAAATTCCAGGTGACTCAAAAAGGTATCAGTTAGATTATATTATGGTTAGGATCAGGTTTTAATAACAGTCTGATGAATTTTCACTGCTACCCGGGAGCGGATACAGACTCTGCCCACAATTTAGTTGTTATGAAATGGAGCGTCCATTTCAAAGAGATAAGATAGGGGCGGCGAGTTAGGAAATGGAATGTAGGAGAATTAAATGGATTGACAAGGAAGGAGTATCAGCAGGCTGAAAAATGGATGAAGGGCATACTGATTGGTAGAGGGATGTTGAAGACTAGTAGAGGGGAGAATGTTAGGCAAACGAGGAAAGGGCAGGAACAGGATAGGGATGTTGGACGGGATGAAGGGAAGAAGGAAGTACACAGAGATGAAGAGGGACCTGATGTAGAGTAGGTTACTGGATTGGGTTTTGTTAGGAGTCACAAAATATTTATTTGGTAGTTGTGTCCATCCAAAAACCTACCTTAACCGGTAGATTACCTTACAATAATGTAGTGGTGGTGTCACGGATGTGAAAAGTATGTTTTTGTGGGTGTGAAAGTCGAAAGAAGGCCAAATGTTGCATGATAACAAACTCAAAAAGCTTTGGCCATGGACCACCAACAGTCTTCAGGAGGAAAAAGGGACCTCCTTCAGAAGTATTATCAACTACCATGGAAACATGGCACCAATATTATGAAAAAAATTTTAGTCCAGAGGGTGATTATGTTGAGGAGCAAGAGTTTCAACTTTCTTGAGTAAGTAGCTCAACAAAAAATATTATGAGACCTTAGAATTTGAAGGCAACTTAAATTGAGTATGAATTGTGTTTCAGAAGTTAATTAATTCTCAGTGATATAAATATGCTAGAGATATCCCATGAATAAATTAATATTTTTACATTTTGACAAAATTTTTACAAGTTCACAAGTAGAGCTATTAGGAATAGTTGGAATCACTGGAAGGTCGAGAAAATGACAGAAAAACATTTTTATGTGTAAAATAAGGTATTAAGAGACAGAAAGATGAATCAATGAAACCTGCAATCAAATGATATTTGAAGAAATGGAAATATAATAGTGGGATATACATCCAACAAATTTGCACATAGCACAGAGTTCCACTTCTATCATAACTCGAAAGGGTTTTGGCAACCTGGTACTCCATTTCGCATTACATAATTTTATTGATAAAAAGTATCCGTTTTTGGAAGAAATACAGAGCAAATGTCAAATCATGAGACTCTTTCCAAGATAAATCCAAGCTAAAAAACCTAACCGATCGATCAATGTGTTAGAATATAATATGCAGAAAAATCGCATGATGATAGTCACTAATAATGGCATGATGTTACCAAGAAAATATCTCTATACTGAGTTTGAACGAGGGAATGCACAGCAAAAGAATAATGATTACATTTCGTCCATCTTTTACACAGGGTTCTGCAACAGATTACTTACTTTATGTCCTTTATAAAACTCGATTCCATGAGTTTATCAGCTTCATCTAGTACACAGAGGCGGATACATTTTGTCTTCATGAAGCCTTTTTCCATTAGATGCCTGACCCTTCCAGGTGCCCCAACAGCAATATGACAAGTCAGCAAATTCTTTTTATCTTCTTCGAAGGGGGTTCCTCCAATGAACGAGTGGACTTTTAATCCTACAAAACAAATTTACGGTTAAACATTCTTAATCAATGATAATTCACTCAGTAAAACCTTATTTCATGACACCTTACCAGAGATTCCTGAACCAATCACCCGAATAACATCAGTCACTTGAATGGCTATCTCTCTCGTTGGAGCAAGAATCAAGACTTGCAATTTATTTTTCTTGACGGAAACCATTTCTAATGCGATAAGTGAAAACACACAGGTTTTGCCTGTCCCAGACTTGGCTTCCAGTATCAGGTCTAAATCGAAGAAACAAAATAATTGCACAATTCCCATACACTTAAATAATATCAGAAAATATTTAGTTAAATGATTACCAAATCCAAGCCTCCCTAGAGGAATAGCTTTTAGTTGAATGGGAGACGGTTTTTTGAAACCAATGCAAGTTAATCCAAATAAAATATTTTCTGGAAGCAACATGCCCTGAAAGTCAATATCCTCAAGGGTGTGAACATCCTCGGTCCGTTCACTTTTTATATCGTGGGCTAATTTTGAAGCCATTGCAACTAACTTTTTAGTGCCTAGAAATTGTAAACATAAAAGTGTACCTCCATACCGAGACCGAAATATGCGGCAACTGTTTCCAATTGGCAGCGCTTTTTCAATGTCATAGTTGTGGCTCCACCATGTGGAAGATGTTATAACTGTACAAAAAATGAGGTAATTTGAAAATCGGTATAGGCGCATAATTATGTACGCTTTAGAAATAATTTCATTACCCCATCATGCTATGCAAAGGTGAAAATTTAGTAATTTTTAATGTGGAATACTTTCCATCTTTGAGCGCAAAAATTGAAATTAAAAATTGTGCTATTGAATACGGCCAAAAAAATTTGGTCCACTGACCAAATTCAGGAGTGAAATTTATATCATTTTCTGAAGCTACTGACTTAAAGAAGGTAAAGTACTGTTTGTAAATACAGAAGCATGTGGGCATATATGTAGTTTAATGATGTTAGTGCAACGAATAAGTACAATTGAAATCCAATTATAACAACCACATCTAAATGTGTAAACCAAAAACCACGGTAATTCTATAATATTCAGTTAATTTATTGGCATAGTGTATTGATTTCTCCGCCTATTTTGCCGGATAGCGACTACCTATTGCTCTAACAAAGCCAACTTGTAATACTGAATGACATAATACGTGGGCATTTCAAAAAGCCCCAGGGGAAAAATAGAAAAACAAATTACATTGGTAATTTTATTTTTCAAAATTATCCTTTTTGCTTGATACACTTTTCCCAGCATTTCTCCAACTTTTCTTATGTATCTGAAAAGCAGGATTTTGGAAGGTCCTCTATTTTGGCAACTGTGTTACCAATGATCTCTTCATTCCATGTGAATCATATTCTACCAAGTTATCTTTTCAAGTTTGGAGATGTTTTATGTTAAATATAAAATTAAATACTGTGGGCATTTAGTACCGCCCCCCAGACAATAATGTCTCTACACATGGGAAAATTCTCTCCTCTATGCTATTAATAATTTATTTTTGTTATGGCCCGAAAACAGCACTTTTTGGCCTTTACATCGGACAACAATGACAACACAACAGTACAAACACCCAAGCCCTAAGTGGAAAAATCCCAACCTGGTGGGAATTGAACCCGCGACCCTTGGATTGGCAGGTGAGGATGTTACCCTAATGCCACCGGGCCCGGTGATTGGATTCATACAAATAAATTATCTGGCAAACTAACGAATGAATGAACATCTGCATTAAACAAATGATGTATTAAATATTTAAAGAGAAAATAATATTAATCAGAGCACCAAGAAAATGAATGAAACACTCTGATTAAACTAATAGGCTCCTTGGTAGGAGAAAAATTACTTCCTTAAATTATTCCCAGGCAAAACATTGGAAAATTTCATTTTGATAAGGACTGCCAATATAGTTTAACTTAATGTTTTGCTGTATATAAAAATGAGTGAATAGATAGGTGTTTTATTCAATAAGTTAGGATTTCATATAGTAGAGAAGCATACAATACAAATTCAGGATGACTAAAACATACATTAAACCAATTACCCATAATTTTATGAAAATGTGATTTTTGGTGATATATAAGGACCGAGGTGTCACCATCTGCTGGGAAGGAATATCGTTTTATCCGAAAAGTCCATATTTCTTGGTGACATTAAATGATTTACTGAAAATTGGTGTCTAGAAAAATTTCCACAATCCAATTATTTCTTAAAAGCTTTCGCAGCTCATTCTTTTAAATACGGTAACAAAATGCCAACCCAAAATTGACAAGAGCCCCTGAGAATACCATAACTTCTCCTAATCTGGGAGAAATCCCTGACAATTCCCAGTCTGTAGCCCTGGATGGCCAACACTTTGTTTTGGAGGAGTCCATTCTTGGTTGATGTTAATTTATTGAAGGTTTGTTCTTATCCAGAATGCTTCTTCATAAAATCTACTTTGTCCTCCCCTTCCCATAATTTATTACCATGTGAGAAAATTCCCATGTAGTGAATGGAAACATTCATAGACACTCAAGTTCAAGTTCAGCAGAAATTAAGGATTCATTCAGCTTAGTTTCTAAAAATGTGAAAGATATCCTCATTAAAAGTTCATGGAGATGAGAGCATCACCCACGACCATCAGCCATTAAATTCTACCCGTGCAAAAAATATTTAATGCCTAAAGAAAGTTACCTAGTAAATTGATATGATTAACGATTACTTTGCTTGATGAAATTGATTCCTAATCCTTAACAATCGCCAATCTGCAAATAATAAGCAATGGCCAAGAGGTTGAATAAATTATCACAAATCAAAAGATGAGGTTACCCAAGGTGATTAAGCATCGCATCCTGAAGTATTAAATTTCCAAAGCCAAATCTGAAGATAATCTTTTATGCAATAAATGTTTGGAATTCACACCTCATAACTCACCTTTGTAAACAATACGTATTGAAACATGATATACTTTCCTGGATTACTTCGTCCATTTTGATTTCGAATCACAGATGGGATATTAATTTTTCACATGAAAAATCATGTTTCACATCACACTAATGATATTATGTCCAGTAATATTTAATTTGAGCTTGACATTCTAATGATATTATCCTTATTTACCCTTAACATACCCTTAATAATTAGATTTTATCAAACCTGAGACTCCAGCAAAGTTCAACAAACATTCTTCAATGGGAATGTTTCCTAGTAGTAGTTTTTATTGGAGCAGACCAACGGCTGAGGTCATTTTCACCATTAGGGAATGGGAAAGGAAGAAGGATAGAGTGAAACCCAGCATCGACATTGGCCTACTCTTAACAAAAGGTGCCAAAGGGGTACAGTGTTCTCACCTCAAGTGCTCTCCACAAAGCACCTCAGCACCAAAGTATGAATCAGGATAACACCGAAAAAATCTGCTGTCCCCAAGGTTCAAACCCAGGACCTCTGGGTGGGAAGCTAGTATACTAGCAACTGCGCCAACCTGAACCCTGAATTTCCTATTGGTTCATGTAATATACCAGAATGGACAATAAAATCTACTACTCTACACTACTAAAATTTACACTCGGTGGAAGCTTTGAATATTAATTAAAAAAACAAATTCAATATTCCACATTATTTTTTAATGAGACTAAAGATATGTTTTTACAAATTGTGTCCTACCTTTGCACAGCCTCCTCCCACTCATATTTTGTATTAGTATACCTCAACCAATTACTCCAATCTTCACACCTTACGATACCATTAAATAGAGCACTGCAGTGGAGTGTATTTTCTCTTTTAGTAGTAGTTTTCATGGGAGCCAACCGACATCTGAGGTCATTTGTGCCATTGGGGATAGACAGGAAAGGATGAAGGGTGGAGAGAAACCTGGCAATAGCATTGGACTGGTCTTAACAAAAGGTGCCAAGCTGCTGCTCCGCTGCTTAACATCCCATCCGACAGATGGCGTACTCACTCAAAGTGCCCTCCACAAAGCACCTCAAGTAGGATTCAGTACACCACTGAAAAAATATGTTGTCGCCGGCATTTGAACCCAGGTTCTCTGGGTGGGAAGCCAATACGTTAGCCATCACACCACCCCTATCCCCATTTTCCCTTTTTCAGTAGAAACAAAACAAATAAGAGATGTCAATTTTTATGGATGGAATTATGCATAATAATGAACACTATAAAACATAATAAAAAATATAAACATGTTAGAAATTTCAAAATAAAATACTCAAATCCGGCATACTGAATTTTTTAATTGATTAAAATGAAACAGTAATAGAGAAAACTAAAGATTGAATGAATTTTAATTTATATCATACTGTTGTGGAAATGTGTTACCAAAATAAAAAATTTGATGTTGCAAAAAATCATAACAATGTGCACTTCTAATGAGCAATCATTACTGGGAAGTTTGATTTCTGGAGAAATCCATGATTTTAATTATGAGTTTTTTATATTAGTAAAATAAAAGGTTTTATTTCTCTATTTTCAGAAAAGAGGACTACATCAGTCAAATGCTTCAACTCAAGACACACCATATCACAAAGACTAGCTGCCGTCCACTCAAATGATACCCAGAATATGAAGCGTTCCCACGTCAATTCCAAATAAATACAAAGAACTCCTGACCATAAAACAAATAGCAGAAAACAACAGATATTTGATCAACACTCTTAGGATAGAACCAAACACACCCAGCAAAGAGAGGAATTTGTATGACTGCACTTGGAGAAGAAGGTGGGCCCAAGTGAAGGAGGTTCCCTTTCCTGGGTGGAATATCAGTGGAGATTCAAAGATTGCTCCCCAAGAAAGAAGTAAGAAAGAGCTGCATTTTATAACAAATACACACTAAAAGACATTCTTGGGACAACCAAAGATAAAATAGGCATTTCAGAGCAAAGTATATGACTATAACATCTGATGGAAAAATAAGTGACTAGGATATTCTATATTTTTCTTGCTAAGTTCAATTTAAGTTCTTTATGATATTTTAATTTCATATCGAATCCTCATTCGTTGAATGGAACCATCTTGCCAAACATAGAACTTGCTCACCGTCATGCACATTCTCCACCCAGATCTGATTCAGCCAAAGTATCAAACGCTTCACCGCACCTATTTAGCTTTTAAGGTTCACCTTAGAAGTGAACTGAGAGACAATGAGGATATGAGTACACCAAGATGCAGGCTCAAAGTTAAAATTAAGTCACTTTTTCCTATTGTATATGTGTCAAATTACAATTCGTATGATTTACACTTTTACCAGCCGGAGTCACCACCAGAAGCTCACAGAGAAGCTAGTGGAGAGGGCCCTAATGTGGTGCCACCAACAACGTGGGATGTACAACATATCACCCGCACGGATCTCACACTCCCACACTTGGGCACTGGGGACATCTGGGAACCTGGAAATTAAATCATTAGAGGACATCTATGTAGTCACCTGCACATTTCAATCTCGGAACAAATCAATACGTGCAAAACCTTCAATGCTTTCAGATTTTTAAATCATCAATTGAACACACACGGGTAACAACGGTTTCAATGGCATTCAGCCTGATATCTTCTGATCAGAGTGATAAGGTTGAGAAAATATTCTTTCATCAAATCTGTGATTAATATTGCAGCTTAATGTTCGGTTAATTGTTCACCACTGAATGTATGGTCAAAGTATGATTGAAAGCTCTGCCTCCACGTTTCGTGAAGCAAATGTCATCCTTTCTTGAATTTTTGCAAATTTCGATGACCTCTTGAACAGCCCCAAGTGAGAGTTCAGTGTTTTCAGACTTGTGCTGTATTTAGGCTTAGAACAATAGACTATCTAGGACTTATTGAACAGAGGAAGAGTGGTCTATCTAGAACGTAATTGTTTTTAATGTTCCAGGTGGCTACAAGTAAGTCCTCCAACCCTCTGTTCAATATAGGACTCCTCACAAAGCTGCACTTTATATCACAGTCTTCTTCTAACATGATGTGTAGACTTTAATCCTTACATTTTTCCAGGTCCCATCACTTTTTCACACGCCTGAATGAATGTCTCAACAGCATATCTGGAGAGGTAGCCTCCAGGAACACCAAAAATATCAAAGAACAAGTGCGCACGACTTTCATGGCATTGTATGTACCAGGTATAAACAAGTATGAAATGTGGATTTCAGACAGCAGATGGTGCACCAATGCAGCTTGTGATTCAAAGATTTGACACTTATGCCATTTTGTAGCGCCATCAACAAGCATCAGATGCGCACGAGTAATAAATTGAAAGTGTTGTGTTGTGAAAGTGTTAGTGCTGTGTTGCTGTGTTCAATATGTCAACATTCAGAGCAAACAAAGAAATTTTTTGTTTTCACTTGAAGAAAATTGCTGCTGAATCATACCGATTACTGAGAAGCTTATGGTGAACATGTTCCATTCCATTGCAAGATAAGTGTGAACGATTGTTTCAGCATTTCAAAAGTGGTGACTTTGATGTTGCCAACATGGAACACGGAAAACTGCCAAAAAGATACGAAGATGTGGAATTGCAAGCATTGTTGGACAAAGATGGTATCCAGGCGTGGTCTCCACAAATTGCCCGAAAGATGGCAAAAGTGTCTTAACTAGCAAATGGAGCATACTTTGAATAAAGAGCTTTTTTTATCATTCTTCCAATTTTTTTTTAAATCTGCATTTCATCCTTGTACACCTGGTATGGACTTTCTTTCATCACAACATCTTGTTCCTTTAATGCCCCCAATATTTCAGAGTGTGCCTTGATAGCTTAACTGGCTAAAGTACTCTGCCGGACATCGAGGGATATGGGTTCGAATCCTGGTTAAGGCAAATGGTTTTTGCACTCAGAAATGCTTGCATTGTAATGCCACTTAGAGTTTGGGAGGGTGCTGGAGGACTTAATCAGTTCTTGTCCAAATATCAATACTATTCAGTGGATGGATTCATGTCTCTCCCTGTAAATAACTAATTTTATTCTTATACATGCTGTTGCTGCTCCAGTGCACTGTTTTTTTATTTATGACTCTACATTTGTATTCAATCTCTAGTTGCAATGTATTGCGGTTATCTGCAATATTTGTAGTCATTGTGACATACTCCATACATGTCTTTTTGGAGCCTATAAACATCATTTCCATTGTATATTCCAAATACATATTACTGTATTATATATAACCATACATTCTAAACAAATGATAAAATTTTAATATAACTCACACAAAATCTGTAAGAATCAACTGAAATCAACTAGAAAAATCCTCTGTAAAAGTTATTAAAATAACATGAAGATAACATCAGTGGAGACTGCAAGAAATGCAATGTAAGTTAAGCAAAATTGAACCTCATTCGATTAGTTTGTTTCATCACAAAAGAAGACACATTACCAGAAAGACAAATTAAGGTTTCACCTGGTCCAAGAAGTGCCAGGAGAATGGCAGCACCCTACTGGCAATGCATATGATTACATTGGGTTGCAGGGCCAACCTCAGCTCAAGACTGGACCTGCTACTAGTGTCAAGTCAGCCTCGATATTGGACCTGTAGGTTAAATATACCAATGGCTGGCACACACTTTGGATGAAAATGGATGATCTAGGTAATGAATGCATACTTCTCTAAGATTTTTGGGTCTTCAGGATCCACCTGACTCGTGTTGCTAAGCATCTGACCTTCATAGGGGTGAAGGTATTCTGAGTCATCACTTGAGTATAATATCACACGCTTTGCTCCGACAACCTGGAAAGGAGACAAAATATTATTACGTAGGTTCTATGATTCCTGCAGTGTTTTGATATACAAAATAAAAATTATAAAAAATGTAATGATTAACATAGCTACACATATGCACATCATCAATTCAGTATTTCATATTGAAAATCCTAAAGTTTTACAATATTTCCATAAAAAATTACATTTTTTATGGAAACAAAGTACATTGGTTTTTTATTAAGTAATCTATTGGTTAAGGTAGGTTTTGGATGGATACAACTACCATATACCTGTAAATATTTTGTGACTACTAACAAAACACAATTCAGCAACCCACTCTACATCAGGTCCCTCTTCATCTCTGTGTACTTCTTTCCTCCCTTCATTCCATCCAACATCCCTATCCTGCTCCTGCCCTTTCCTCGCTTGCCCAACATTCACCCCTCTATTACCTTCTTCAACATTCCACTACCCCTCAATACGTTTTTCATCCATTTTTCCTGTCTCCATAGGATTTCTCCCAACAAACCCCTCTCCTCGTCCACCATGCCTAGTAATTCCTCATTTGTTTTCCTTTCGGTCCATTTCACCTTCTCCATTCTTCTCCACATCCACATTTTAAAAGCCTCCAATCTATGTCTATCCTCTTGCTTCAATGACCACATTTCTGTGCCTTACACAGCTACGCTCCATATCAAAGTTTTTACGAGACTTTTCTAAACATCCTTACTCAATATCCCTGTCGTCAACTCCCTCCTCCTTGAGAAAGCCTCTTTGCTTAACAATATTCTTTTCCTTAAGTCCCTACTACTTTGACCTTTTTTTACATTGGTTATATGAAAAAATATGGCAACCATTGAGAATTTATGATTCACGTGAACTGGAGTATTCCACTCCAGCAATGTTCTCATCTCTGGATTCAACAAGAGGATAAGGAAAACAGAATGACTCAAAATATAAAAATGGTGCATAGATTATATCATTGGATGTTAAACTATGTATATTTAGTGTGGCTGACTTCAACAGGAATACACATGACCAGTAGTTGGTTTCCAATTATTTCACACCATTTCATTTTATATTAGAAATTTGGCAAACAATCCATTTTTAGAGGCTCCTTTCGTGCTAATTTGAGACACTGCTTTCGTACTAATTAAACAAATGAAAATTTACAACTATCATCCTTAAAAATAAAATTAAAAAATTAACCCCTTAATTCAATTATTACTTTAATTATTTAATTTAATATTTAATTTAATTAGTTCTCCTTTTATTTCTCCTCTGCCTCTTTCCATCTCCTTGCTGAGTAGATCAGAGCATTGTTTCCTTTGCCTCCCCTGATGACGCTAATGCATCAAGACCTAAGGTCTTGATGCATTAGCGGTCTGAAGATTGTGAATGCATTTGTGATGCATTCTGAAGATGGTGTGACTTGTTAACAATGGTTCCATAAAGTTTTCCAGCATGCACCCGAAATATATTTTGCTGTTTTAGTCAAGTAATGGATCACCATGGTTACCAAGAGATGGCTGCTTGGAGCACTTGTGGATTTCACTTTGAATGTTTTCCACAACTGAAAACACTCAGCTGAAACTGGCATTCCCTTGCTACTCCATATTCCCTCATTACCCATGATTTGTTCACTTGAAACTGGTCATTTAAAGGTTTGGTGGTGGAGTTGAACAAAAATAGTTCATTAGAGTTCAGCCCGTACTAATAGATTAGATAGCCTCAAAACATTCCTGGTTAGTAATATCTATGTAATCAAAATTTAGCAATCACTTATCCCAACTAAGGCCTCCTTTTTGAAATATTCTGGAATAATTTCAAGAAACTGTGGGAGATGCCGCAACAGTAATTTTTAACGTGATAACATGCATTTCAATGCAACAATTTCAGAGTGAAAAAATGATTCGCCCTCCCGGTCAAGACGAATGATTTTTACACTCTGAAATTGTTGCATTATTCTGGAATAAACTTAAAATTCACCTCAACCACAACTTAAAATTTACAAAAGAAGATGTTTCAGAGTCAGGATCTGTTCACAATTTGATGAATTCCATCAAGGTTACTAAGTACTTACTGCATGTACACTGATCTAGTGTTGTGGGACCAAATAACTTATTGAATCTTGAATGAAACTCGATGCAAAATGCTCGGAATTGGAATGAAAAATAAAAATTGAGTACCTAGGACAATTTGTTAAGTGAATATCAACTCCAAGATAATTTTTATGCAAATAAACTTCACAATTTAACTAAATTGCCATCTGATAAAAATAATGGATACTATTATTGATGGAATGGTAGCATGTTCAGGGTAAAAACCACACCAGTCAACCCAAAGGTTGGTATGGTAGGCAAGAGTAGAGCTCAGTTAACACAAGTAAATGTGGTCTGCCCAAAAAATATGCGAACTGGTGCAATCTGGCGACCATGACATGGACCTTGGCCGCGCCAACTAGCGACGGTAGTTGCCCGAGACCCAATGAGCCATCTGTGCTTGGCGGATCGTCAAGCTGTGCGTATGGTGCCAGTTATGTTAGTTTCTGTTGTCCTCCTTTCTACTGTTTGTCAAAAACAGAAATTGACAAAATCACATAGCAATGAATCAACATCAAGTTTTTTGGTGAAGTTTGGTAAAAGTTATCAAGAAATTACTGAAACGTTGACGGCCGTTTAAGGTGATAATGCTCTGAAGAAAACATCCATTTTCGAGTGGATTAAGCATTTTAAAGATGGCTGACAAGATGTCACGGATGATGCAAGGCCGGGATGACCTTCGACCACTTGCATTGACGACAACATTGTTCCTTGTCCTTATCGATCGTTGAAAAACTGTCCAAATGTTAGCTGATGAACTGAATTTAGGAAATTCAACAGAGAACACTATTTTAACCAAACATTTTGGTTTAAAAAAATGTGTGAAAAAATCTTGCCCAAGCTGCATTGATTGTTCACCAGTTTCTGGCAAAAAATTGAATAATCTTCCTTGATTATCCTCATTATTCGCCAGATATCGCCCCCTGCGACTTTTTCCTATTCCCAAAGTGCAAAAATGTGATGAGGGGACATCACTGGGAAGATGTGGAAGACACAATACAGAAAGAAACGATTAGACAACTAAAAAGCTAAACTGCCGATGGCTTCCAAGGATGCTTTAAACAGTGGAAAAGAAAATGGAATAAGCGAATAGCAACGAATGGAGAGTACTTTGAAGGGGACCAAATTGATGTAGACCAAATTTTGCAAAATAAAGGTTTTATGGCCTCAGTTCACGTATTTTTTGGACAGAGAAGTATTCTGTACTGCATATGAAAGTCACACATTATCAGGGTAGGGGGGACCAGTTCCTTTTGCTGTGTCCCCAAGAATCAAACCCAGGCCTCTGGTCAGTATTCGAACTCTATACCCACTGGACTACCAAGTCCTCTGCAGTTAGTGTAATCTTGTGTAAATAAGACATTCATTAATATTTTTGGAAGTTTTAGAATATCCACTTCAGTTCATAATTTAGGGTTTGAGTCTCAAGTTGCATCTAAAGAAAGATGAAATGACAACGTACAGCTTCTCTCGACCGACAATTCAAGATAATATGAAATAGTTGTGACAATATTTTTAATTTCAGAGAAGGATAAAAAACTTTTTAGTATCTCCTGGGTTGTATTTGGTTCCCATTTTGTGAATTATATATGCCTGAAAAGTTAGAAACTATGAAAATTTACAAAATTAATTTTAATTATGATGACTATTTAAACTAGCAATAACTATTTAAACTTGAACATGTGCTGAATTTCTTGAAATTTTGCTGAACTTATGAAATATTGGCAAATGACGACAGTCGTTCATGATATTTTCACACATGATCATAAGCAATTTGTACTTAAATATGCACTTAATAAATACATGTCATAAGTTATTTTTTAACATCCACACGTAAAGGCAGGTGGCAATGAAAATACACCACATGCTCTGAGATTTGGGTAATATCTGAATTCAACAAATTAACTTGTTCAACTTAAAATTGAATCGCTTAGCTGATTCCAAAAACAAAGTTAAATCTTGAAGATTCTCAGGCCCTTAGTTTTCAAATTGCATATGAAATTTATTCTTGGAAATTTCAAAAGAAATTAAAATTTTTTAACACTGTTTTTAAATAGGGATACAAAGAGAAATAATGACAGTTTGAACCATCCAATAATTTTGTACTTGGACCACTATTCTCATGTCTGCCTCTCACACCCTCTATGTGTAAGGGTGGGTGCATGGATTTAATTTCCCTAAAATTCATCACAGAAAACTTTTTCTGAAGTAATTGGAATAGTTGCTCCCATTCATGGCCTACTGTGCCCTCTCCTATCTCCCTCACACTCCATTTATTCCTTTTCATTGCGGACAACAACATTCTTTTACGTGAAATAGATAAATGCTTGGTTTATTATAACAGAACTTTTTTCAATCATTCATTTGTGCCATGTCTGTAATTGCATAGATTATGGACCCCAATATGAAAAATACAGCTCCAGGTACAAAAGGCACCTGTATTACTGGAAATTCTAGTTTTAACGGACAAAAGTGAAGGAATATTCGAAAATGGCATATCACCTAAGCAGTGACTTTGTTTCATTGGCCATGAGTTAATATGATGCTTTTTATACAAATTATGTTTGCCCTTCTGATTAGGTGAAACAGCTAAAACTCAAAGACACCAGGACCTGAATCAGAGATCTTGGCTAATAATGCTGATATATTAATAACGTGTGCTAAGATATGTCTCCACCACCACAGCATGGAGTTACAAATCACATTGACAGTTTTCCCTCCTCCTGCCCGAAGGATGGAAAACAACTAAGTTGAAAAATAAAAACCAAGCTCAATAATCAAACTTGGAAGAACAGAGAAATCAGAAGTTGCCTGGAAAAAATCAATACTTTAGGAAATTTCATCACTTTGGGTAACACTTAAAATTATTCATTCCTCCAATCTAGAAACAAATGATACTTGATGACCCCTGCAAAAAAACTGAAAAGAGTGCATCATACCTGAGCCAAAAGATTATGTTTCGGGTCGTAGTGCAGAGGAGAAACAGTTCCCTTGGGACCAAACCATGCATTGATGTCGGGTTCCACCTCTGTGTCAGCAGCTGAATCAGATTCCTCATTGAGACAGCAATATTCGGGTATTTTTATGTCATTCCTTAGCTCTGGTACCTTCAAGGGATATACCATGATGGGATCAATTGATTGGAGTAGGCAATGTCGCGTCAAAAAACTGCTTGACACTGGCAAAACACAATGGCATGCATTCATATCATCTTACAAGGGATGTTTAACATGATTCACCTGCAACTTGGGCTACTGAATGCATACGTACAATCCTTCATTCTCTCCCCCTTCCCATACCACACGTTCCCATATATGGAGCACATAAAGTATTACATGTTTCCAAATTACGTTTATGTTTCACACCTACATGTCATGCCAATAAATTGCCAAGAACTGATGACGTGGGTGTGAAACGCCACCTTACATCATGAATATGCTGTGTGTGGTTCACAGCATGCACATGCATTTTTCCCTCTCCATAGCATTGCTGCTCTGTTCACCTCATGGTGAAGACTGCCTTTCTTTCAGATTTTTCCATTTTTTTTAACTATGCCTTTGCAACAAATGGTACAACATTCAGATTCACAAGGTCTTTAGGACAAAAATGGAAATACTTACATTCCTAATGAGTGATCTACACGTATTCATGCTATTAAGTAAAATGTTGCAGGAAATAACTACTTGTACTCATTATAATGTAAATAACTATGGCTCCAAAGCATAATGAATCCTCAATTCCTTACCATTTTACCTTAAACTAATGAGAGCACTCTTATTCCACAACAAACATTTAAATTTATTGGCTACTCATTCAGAGAGACCTGGAATAACCCCCCTCACATTAAGACCATTTTTGATTAACATGTCTGCTTATTCTTCAGAAAATCAGCCTCCATTATTTTCATAGATATTTATGAAGAAAAAAGAAGAAAAGTTCACATGAGGATGAACAAAGACACAAGTTAAACAAAACTAATCAGACTGAGAACTGAGTCTTCAAAACTTATCCCTAAGATACATTTACAGCCTCACTTAGAAAATTGATGGGACTTATCTCGAGCCGGATGACATTTTTAAGAAGTGGGGGCTGCTTATTTGGCAGGCATTAATTTACCTGATCAAAGAGAGGGTGCTGGGCGAGGTAGCCCATTGGTTTGTCAATGCTCTCGCTGGGGCGAGCATCCTCAGGGGGTACCATATGCTGCTTGACAAACTCCCCCACAGCCATGAGCTTCTGCCCCCACGAGGGGTGCACATAGTTGGGCCCCAGCTCCACGGGGACGGTGCGATCGCCAGCAACCTTGGTCAAGTAGGATGGGCTCCAGCTAGAAAGAGCAGGCCAGTGGTCGAGGCACCCCTGCAGGATAGCGGGAAGTCTTTGCAGATAATGCTCGGCATAGAACTGTTCCAGGGAAGGCCGGAAAAGGACCGGAACGGTCCTTGGTTTCCCCCACTCCCTCCAAGGCCTCTCCATTGGGCTGTGCCTGCAGGTGAAGCAGGGATGTGCACATGAAAATGTCCCTCATCCTCTTTCAGTTTCTCTTCTGCATTGATCCATCTTGCTGGATGAATGTTTTGCAGGAATCCCAGCTGGCTCCTTAAGGTCAAGAGGTCATGACCAGAAGACTCCTGACACAAAGAAGTCACAGGAAATGCTCAAAAAACTGTCATCTCAAATGTTAGATCAATTCTGAAGATATCTCAAAAATTCCTCTCGGTCACGGTGACCATTTCACAGAAACATTACGCATATGAGTTCATTTGAAAGGGATGAATAGAATACATGAAATTGTAAACCTATTGATGTGATTCATAAAGTTTAAGTGTAGTGAAATTTGTGAATTATACCATTTAACTATTACTATTCACTCATGCATAAGGCATGGCTTATTTAAATTTCACGATTAAATAAAATGTCAGCAAGAAATTTAAGAGTGTAACATGCTATGGTTGTTGCCTATACACTGAGGAAACCCCATTCACTGCTTTTATTGAGGAGTAATCTCCCTGGGACTCCAATAAGTGTTTTCTTAACGTAGTGGTAGTAGTTTTAGGGAAGGCGACAGACAGCAGAGGTATTTGCACCATTAGAGATGGATAGGAAAGGAGAAAGGGTGGAGAGAAACCCAGTGGTGGTATTAGCTGACCCATTACAAAAGGCACCAAGGGGTCCACAATTTAACGTCCCATCCGACAGACGGCATACTCACTCAAAGTGCCCTCCACGAAGCATCTCAAGTAGGGATAACACAGAACAACATCTGCTGTCTCCAGGATTTGAACCTGGGCCCTCTTGGTGGGAACCCAGTATGTTAGCCACCACATCATCACCATCCCCTTTCTTCACTCAGGATTCTCTCCTCAGAGTGACTTGTATGCTTATTCTCATATGCACACAGTGATCTCACAACTGCACCTTTTATGCAGTATGTACCATAAAAAAACCATAAACGCAGTAATCAACCCGAAGGTCGGTCTAGTAGGTGATGGTAGAGCTCACCCATCGTGTGAATTTTCACACATCAGGGTAGGGGGGCCAGTTCCTTTCCCTGTGCCGGTTATGGTTTCCCAGGAAGACCTGGTACCTGAAAAATCAACTAGCTTGGGTGGAGCTGCAGGTACCCAGAGTGCCTTGCCCGGGAATCGAACCCGGGACCCTCCGGTCAGTAGTCCAACGCTCTACCCACTGAACCACAGCGACCCACGCAGTATGTACCATATTATAAATTTTCATTTGGATTAATTCATTATTATGGTGTAAGATTTCATTAGTACTGCCAGAGTTTTATTATGTATACAAATTAGAATGCCAACAAAAAAGTGGCCTAATTAGCTGGTGGTTGGCTTATGGCATAAATTTCTATTATCATTTAATGAACCACTGACGGAGATCTGATGCTCAAGAACTGAACCGTCACGTTCCCCAGGGTAGTGTTATCGGACCGTCAAAGAGGTCCGATAACACTACCCTGGGGAGCACCTGAAGTAACGTCTACTGCTCCACCATCACTGCCCTTTGTGCCCAACCATTAAAGAGTCTTTAATCCAAACCTGGATATTTTTCTCTATGCCACATGCTTCTAGTTTGCGAGTCGTTTACTAGGGAGTACAATCATTATCTTAAATAGTGAATTTTTTGTTTGTTATGCAGGTCAGTGACATCAATTTGCAAAATAAAGCAGCCTTCATTGAGCCCAAGGAAAGTTTTTATTTATAACATTTGTAACTTTCATTGTTTTAGCCTAGCCCTTGTTTAAAAAATTGGCTTCTTTAGAATTAGGATGGCTTCCACCGGGTCTTCTGTCGAGATGCATCCCTGCACTGGTGAGTGAATGACTCTAAGGATCCATATCCGCTGTTTTGGAGGGCATCGCGAGTGAGCTATGATCTAAGGTTGACGGGAGGGTTACTTATCCGCAGAAGAGCTTATCTCTGGTGGAGTTGTGGAAACTCGCCATGTCAATGGGGTCACACAGATGGTCCTAGTGTGTACTCACCCCCTACCACACACCCTAGCGGTGGCTTGCAGGGTACATTAATAAAAATGTGGAGCAATGAAGTGACACTACTGTTATATTGAATTATTACACTTCGATCACTGGATTCCATGGTGACCTGAGAATGATCATTTGGGAGTGAAAAACACTCACGGAATGCAAGTTGTCTCTCCAATTTCAGCTACAGTGGGATGCTGTGGGCTATCACTTCTCACCAAAGAATCCATTTTTATCTGAAAATAAAAATGGACACAAAGTTTCCGGAGAAAAATTATGAGAAACCATTTCACCAATGATTAGTCTAAAACTATTTCTAATGTACCAATTACAAGGTCACTAACATTTACCTAATGCATGCTTATTAAAACCATAAACACAGTATTCAACCGAAGGTTGGCTTGGTAGGTGATGGTAGAGTTCACCCAGTACTAAGCCCAATGGCATATGAAATTTACACATCAGGGTAGGGGGGCCAGTTCGTTTCCCTGTGCCAGTTATGGTTTCCCAGTAAGATCTGGTACCCGAAAAATCACATTGCTTGGGTGGAGCTGCCGGTGCCTAGAGAGGCTTTCCCGGGAATCGAACTCGGGCCCTCCGGTCAGCAGTCCAACCCTTTACCCACTGGACTACTGTGACCCACACATGTTTATTATACAGGAAAATTTAATTCAGAGGAAAAGTTTGCTCACCTAAAAGGAAACTCTAAGAATAATTCTGGAATGGCATCCAAAGATTCTGGCAGGAAAGTCTTCAATGAACATCAAACTATTGACTGTTTCCTGAATGCAAGCATGCCTAACACGTGATTCATTATTATTATTTACCAGCATTCCACCATCCAGAGGTCGGCTTATGATCGACTCAGTACAACCAACTTATCATATGTTTTGGTCTTTCGGAATCAAAGCACAACTACACACAAGTCCTGTCTAATACCATATCAAACACCCTGAGATACAATGTGTATATCACAACTGTATTCAAAATACTAATATTTTCCTCCCTCTACCACGTCATCCAACATTCCCACCTCTCTATTAGTTTTCGACATCCTATTTCCTCTTGTCATCTCCTACCTACTCTATTCCTGGCATTTTCAAATTTCTCCCAAGCATACTTTTTCTCATTCCATGACCTTATCCATTTATTTTTGTTTATTTTCCCCTTTTCCATGATAAAATTTGAAAATCTTTCAATTAATGCTATCTCCTTCTTTAACTAAAGCAAAATTTGAAACAATTCAAGGAATAGACTCAAAATCAAATATTTTACTAAAAAATACTTTCTTTAATCTTTATTTGACTTCCTCACCATCAACACCCTCGTGGAATAAAATGTTTCTTGGCCCAACAAACCTCTGATGTCCATATTACCAAGCCCATTTCCACCTACAACACTTCCCTTGCACGTGAAGTATCTACTGGTTATCATTGATCCTAATATGTATATGTTTAATTTATCCTTCCTATTGCTGGGTCTCATTACCATTGCGTCCCTGTAAGTGATTCTCATATCTCTCTCACACTGATTCCATAGGACACTTAGCAATGATTTTAATACCTTGGCTGGCTGGCTGATAAAAGTAGGACAATCTGCAAATCTGACAGTAAAATAGTAATGTTGACAACCGATGCCCCAAAGAATAACATGCAGGACACTGCAAGGGCGTATTGGAAGTGTTTGCTATGGATCCAATAAAAAAGACCAAGAATGAAGTCAGGAAAGGGGGAAGAGCCGTAAGGAATTGTTAAATTATTTAATTTGCACCCTTACCTTTTTATTAGGGCGATCCGCGCAAAGACCTACAGATTCTTTTCTTGAGGCGAGCATATTCAATTCCTGTAATATTATCTGGGCAGCAGTAGTTAAGTCAGGGGTTGGCATTCCTAAAAGAATGCCTAAATCTACAGACTTAAGGGCAGCTCGTGTGTACCCTAATGTACATTTTGGATCTTTGATTTCTCTTTTATACGTAGAAATACTCAACAAAATAAATGCTTTCACAAGCGAAGCATGAGAATAGAGGTAACGCAAATAAATGGGCGTATCTTTCCAAATTCCAGTATTTAGCTTTTCCCAGAGTGAGTCTAACACGGCTTGATTGTTTTTTAGACCATATTTCAGTCTTCTAATAACTAGTTCTTTATCATGATTTTCAGAAATATTTAACGAATGGTCACCAGCACGTTTCAGAAGATACAATTCACCGCTCAAGCCGTCAACGTCTTTACCATAAATTCCATGCACTCCGAAGTCCCCATACTTAAGTGTGCCGTTTTCATCAACAAGGAGCTCCCTCAAACGGTTTAAATTATCCATCAATAGAAAATAGATGTGATATTTCGAAAGAATAATTATTCTTGAATATTATCCATGATAAATACGTTCAACTTAAATGAAAAACTCAGTTGTTTACATTAAGTCGCCACATAAGAATACGATTCGAATTGCCTTTACGATCGTCATTTCATCAAGATGCAAGGAGCCATCAAACGATTCGAGGATGGCAGCACTAACAAAATTTGTTTTCCACTATTGCCATGCTTCCTAAAGCGCCACACTCAACGTCCTTTGAGATAATTCGTTTAATTGCTTGTATCAAAATTTTGGATTAAAACTTTTCAGAACATCAATTAATGCATTGCCAAACAATATGCAAAAACTGTTCGGGCTGATGAAGAGGTAGTCTAAAGTTCATGCTTATATTTTAGGATAGAATTTTAAACCACCAAAACTTAAAGTAAAGCACACGACGAAATTCGCTGTTGCCCTAATTCACTAACTTGATCTATATACGGCCAGTGATGTGGATGAATTTTGTATAATTTAAAATTCATACTGTAACCTCGTTACTATCCGATAATTTTACGAGGTAATATTACTGTTAGATTCAATAAAAAATGTTCTTAGGTTATTTTTTAATTACGAGAGTAATAAAATAATTCAAATCCTAGGTTTAATTCCAAAATCGCTCAAATGGAAGGATGTCTCTTTAGTAATGATGCTGAAAATATGTTATTAGCCCCATCGTATTACGGTATGAGGGTTCATGTCAATAAAATTAGAGAGATTATGTGCAGAACATAAATTTAAGATGTTATTTTTTCCTCGAATGTTAAGGGATCAAAATAAAATTGTCCAGCCGTGGGAGGGGTAATAAAGATTCGGGTCCAAATTAGTCTGGGTATAATCACCCTCTGCCACACACCCTAGCGGAGGCTTGCAGGTGGCTAAAATATATAGTAGGTTTATAGTGTCAGGCAAAAGTTCTTTCAGTGGAAAGAAAAAAGGGGATCTGGCGCAGAGAACTGAGAAGTCGCAAACACTCTTCACCCCGGGTTTGTTAAATATAGTCACCCCCGTGAGCCACGATCACACATGCACTCAGGGTTTGCCCTGTCCCATCCCACAAAGATTACGCCACAGGAAAAGGGGAGAGAGGGGAAATTTCGGGGGGTAGAGAGGCGCTTACATTGTATTTGGGGTTTGTTACAAAGATGTGGATTTCCGATGTGAAAACTGAATCACCATCGGATACGCGCATCATCCAAAGTCTGTAACAACAAAGTTGCGAATGCTACACAGTGTATACTTGCGGATCGAGGTGTCCGGATGATGACTGGAAAATCAACGCCAGTGTTTCAACTAGTGCTGTTTAGAAAGGACTTTCTGAAAGAAGGCAGTCTTAAAGATGTCCAGTAACTGTAAGTTAAAATAATTTCAGTGTTTTTGCACGTTTCACTTGATTTAAGAATCGGAGTGACAATGTCCCTTGAAACGAGTTACTTGTTTACCGGCAGTCTGCAACTAAACTGCGATTAAAACTTGGAATGGCTGACATTATGTGTTTTGAACTTTCCATGGGGGGTTTACTCCAAATATTGTGGAATGACACGTTTAAACACGCATTTTAAGTTTTAAGTAATTACTGATTTATTAAAGTAAACTATGAGCAACTTTGCACAACAATGTGGAAGGGGATTAGGGAGTCACTCCTCAATTTGTGAAAGGGTGTTGGGGAGGCACTGATCTATTTTACCAAAATGGTACCCTGCAAGAAAACGCTAGGGTGTATGGCAGGAGGTGATCACACGTCAGACTTCTTTTGAAACAAAATACTTTCCTCCTTTGCACAGGCGGACACTGTTATTCTGATCTCTTATCGTTCGTGGTACAAAGGACATCGTAAATCTATCTGCTCTACACTTAATCTCTCTAATAATATTTATATAATCTCTCCAGTGACAGCAAGAAGGGTCTCATAATACATTTCCGTCATCACTACAGACACATCCTCCCAATTTGCCCAAGAGATATACTCTATAATTAAACCTTCACTCTGAGTTCATTCCAAACCAAACTCATATGATAATTTTGTTTCGCTACTCAGTTTATCATAACAGTGTGTCACAAATCTAGCTCCTCTATGTTGCGTGCAAACTAATTAGGCAATTAATTCTGACTTCATGAGGAACATGAGAGGCTACATGAGGGTAAAAAACAAAACTTTGCACTTCCATATAAAGATTTAATACTTCACATGACCATGGTTTCAATGATGAGCAGCATTGAAACCATAGACATGTGAAGTATAAATCTTTATATGGAAGTGCAATTTCTTTTTTTTACCCCCATCATGAAGGAATTCCACAAATTTAAACCTGAAACTGCTATGTTGAACCCATACATAGCGGCCTAACCAAGATGAGGCTAACCAGCTCTTTAACCTTTCCATTACATTTCCTTAATACTCTTCTCCTAAATCCTAATTTTTTTGCTAACTTGTCCACATATTTTCTGTATGTTGTAGCAGGGGCTTGCCATGAAATAATAATACTTCATTCATTTTGAAAAATAGTACAAGCAGATTGAATGTCATCGATATCAATATTACTCAATAAATAAACATAAGTTCTTGAATGTGATGAAGATTGTCACAAAGGAATTCATCAAATCAATAAAGTGGGTGAGCAAGTAAGCAGGTATATACCCTTTCAAGAAGTTTTCTTGGGTTTCCCACCGGGTCAGGTTGATGAAGTGCACCGACGTTTCGAAGGCTGACTCTGCCATCGTCTTCAGGGTGAAGTTCAGAGAAAGAAAAAAGGCCTGGTATTTATACTCTCCATCCCGGAGTCGTGAGCCGGGACGGAGAGTAAAAATACCAGGCCTTTTCCTTGCTCTGAACTTCACCCTGAAGACGATGGCAGAGTCAGCCTTCGAAAGGTCGGTGCACTTCATCAACCTTACCCGGTGGGAAATCCGAGAAAACTTCTTGAATACCATACGCCAAGAAAACCTGAGATCCTTCAGGTGTATACCCTATTCTTGAAACTTTGGATACAATCTAATTTAAACTGAGTAAGCAGATATATGTAGTCGTAAGTTCATCTTGTGAAATGTGTTGTAAGTTGATGACAAGCTACAATAAGTAGCAGTTAGATTCGCTTTACTCCTTTTGGGGTAGTTATGTATGTGAGATCTTAATCAGTAAGCTTCTAGATTAACTTTCACAAGAATCAAAGTCTTAAAGAAATATAAACTAAATACAGTCATGATTTCGTACCTAATAAGAAAAGGCTTGCAGGAATCACATGGTGGTATATCATTTAGCAAGAGAGCGAATAGCCCTCTTTTGCAGCAGCAAAATTTGTTAAACATGTGAGGAATGACCTCATGACTCAACATCATAATTCAAATGACATTGAAAGAAGGCAAGGTAAGGTGGTAAACAATAGTCATTTGAAATGAGAAAGTTGAGCTTTCTTAACATATAAACAGCTTTACTCAGTTTATTACAGATCTGACTGATGTGGGTCTCCCAGTTAAGTTTTGCATCAATATAAATTCCTAGTATTTTAGCAGTTTCAATTTCAGTTATTTTTTATTTAAGACTGCACACAGCATGCTGGAATTTTTTAGAATAAAATGTAAATGATCAAATATCACCCCATTCCTTAGCCTGTCTTAGGGTAGTGCTAGATCGTACCATTGCATCTTCTAGATGTTGATATTTTTGTACAAAAGTGGTGTCATCAGCACATGAAACAGATTTAGATTTCATATTACAGGGCAAATTATTAATCAATATGATGAAAAGTACTGGGCCAAGTACAGAGCCCTGTGGGGCACCATATTTTAATTTAACAGCTGCAGATTGACAGCCAGCAAGTTCAACCAATTGGTGGCATTCATCCAAATATGACTTCATTAGTTACAGTGCAACACCCTTAAATCATGCATATCAAAGATGACCATGTACTACATTGTTGTTAAACATTTGTTAAAACTTAAAAATGACAATCTTTTAAATATTTGGTCAATATATGACCTGTTGCGTAAAATTTTAAGAATGCAAAACAGCTGACATAACCAAGCTCAATTAATGTATGGTGTGCCCATACTATAGGTGACACTCACACGACTTCCAGAATGAAATTATTTGCCATAATTTGAGTGAACATGTGTATTTAGTTCAAAGGTATAGAGTCACAAGTATTTTCCCACAATGGTCTTCAAAGCATGTAACATCTCCATTCATAAACCATTTCTCAAGAACTTTGAAAACTCAAATGAAGTTCTCATTCAACTTCATTTATCACTACAAAAACAGAAACTCTCTTAGACATATTGGAAAATATTCTTTTATGTTTGGGCATATCTATTGAAAATTTAATATGCTAGTGGTACAAGCATTGAACACGAACTGAGAATTCAGAGGGCTATAGAAATAATTAGCAGTTCTACAGCTGCAGGCAACACACCTACTCAACAAACTGGATAGTTTCAAGCATTGATAGTTTCTGTATTTTCATATGGAGATAAAACCACTTTGCATTCCCTCACCAAAATTTATTCCACAATATAGATTTCGAGCCTCTTCAGGAGAGGAAAGTTGAAGATGTTTTGTCTTTTAATAAACCAATTAACTTATTAAGATTTTTATTTCTCTGGATAGAATAGCATGAATTTTTTAAACAACTGCTAAGCAGAAACTACAAAAGTGACTTTACTCGTCAAATATTTTACCTATTGGGGATGAGTTTGGAGTTAAATGCACTTGCAAATGTAAATTTCCATGAATCTTCTGTCCAGATGTAAATTAGTGAATGACTCATTGTATTATTCTTGCTGTCTCATCAACTCCAATTGTTAGTAAATGGGAACATTAATTTAATATGGAGATAACTGACAAGTCTGATTTTATAAACAAATAAGATTGCTCATTAGAGGATGTAAACAATGTAACAATAGTTGGGCCATGTGTCAATTGTTGAGATGTTGAAGGGTTTTTTTTAACTTAACTACCAGTCACAAAACTGAGTATTGGTCTCCACCAGAAGCTAAAGTTCAGTTTAACAAGAAAAAATAAAACTGGCCTTTAAGATTTAATAATATCATCTGAGAATCTTCAAAGAGGTAAAATCTATCAAAACTTATGAAAATGTTTGAGTCATTACTCCATGACCAATAATAAATGACAAATTAAATGACAAATAATCAGCTCAATCAATCAATGTTGAACAGTTCTGTTTAGAACTGTTCCCATTGAAGACTAGACTACCCCAAAAACTGGTGTCCATTGTGTCTTCTGTGATTGTTAATTGGATCTTTGGAAATCTCTACAAATAATTTCAAGGACTGCAAAAATAAATTTATTGGGGATGGATATAACTCATTTCATCACTTCACAGGGATTAAAAATATATATAAGTTTTTCCGAAGAGGTCACACTGATATTGCAGTCACCAGAGATGAATGCGATGCAGGTGACAGGGAGAACAAGTACAAACCAATTAGAGGTCGCAGTTATAAACCTTTGCAAACTGAGCATGGCTTGAAAACAAAGAGCAAGGAAGTTGAGCTTGATTCAGTTGCAAGCCAGATTCCTTCAACCCAGGAGCCCTCCCTGAATTCCTGCCAATTGGAAAATAATCAAGGAAATGTAAGTGTGCATGCATTTACATAGTTACAATTAAAACAACCAATACATTATATCCCCAGTAATCTTGTTCTGTTTGTCTCATTTCTTTGAGTTTCCTTGCAATAGACCATAATAATCTGACAAGTTTCGCTTGCATTCCAACTGTCTTGCTAGCTGGAATGCTAGGGAAACACTTGCCGGATTTATCTGAGTACCTTGTTTGAAAACTCTAAAAAGAAAAACGGATATCATTCCTACATTAGAGTTTGCATAATTGCACAGTAGGATGGTCCCTTAAAAATGGCATATGTTACAATGTTTATCCCATTGATTGATTCATCAATAATTCTTTAAATGGAATGAAGAACATTCAACCTTTGGAAAAGATTTTTTTATGCATATGAATGTTGTTATAGATACAGGTGTATCCCATAGAACTTTACCATAAAAACAGCGTATTCCGCGTATATGTACACTTATGGTACATCAGATTTAGGTACATATTTTGGACAGGCAAGTAGGGGACCATTAACACATTCAATGCCTTGAACCAAAACCACTTTCCATGGAAAATCGTATTTCAATAAAACTAAAAAATTACCTGAAGTAGCAATATCCACTGCAATTTTCCACAGTAGGTGATGTCATAAAAATATCATTTCAATCGGTACCATGTGTAGACCACCTATTGGCTTCTTCAAAGATACATGGGAGTAGACACATGTGTAATTTAATTGAATGTATCACAAACAATATCTATAAGTTAAAAATGAATAAGAAAATTAAGTACCGTTATATAATGAATGTACCACGTAAAATCATACGCTAATGAATTTTCAAGTTGCAGGACATTTCTTCCCCCAAAAACAGTGAAGATACTACAACTTTGGAGGAGGATATGCCGCAAAAAAAAGGAATGCCAGATGAGACACCACGCAAAGTATGCCGTTTTGTGCTTGTGATCCCTACTTGGATCCACTCAGATTTGGAGGACTCCATGGATGACATAAAAGACAATTGTGAAATTGCTCTACGCGAGCTCTCTGTTGATTAAGTGTATTCTACCTTGAAAGAATCAAAATGTGGTAAAATGCAATGTAAGCCTTTAAAACAGTGGGGGAAAGATGACAACTCCCTCACAAAAGCTCATTACAGGAGCATATATTTTTCTTCATTAAACTGCATTATTATTATTACTTTCCTGTATTAATCAACGACATTATTAGATAAAAAAAATCACAATGGAAAATTAAAAATACAAATGAAATATGCAGGTGTAAGACCTTATTTTTAAAAATATCCGTCATACCTTTAATATATTTTTTCCTATGCATATTATTCTTCATATACTTAAAAAGTAAATCTATGGGACGTCTTGACGTCAAATTTCATCTCTCAATGAAGGCAACTATTCATACATTGTCCTTGCCTCGTTATGCTCTTTCAAAACATTGCTACAGTTTTTTAAGTATCGTAGAAGCGTTTTTTTTTTAAGTTAAATGCTTGTACTTGACATCTTTATCAAACGAGTTTATAATAACAGGTAAAAAGTCCGTTTGTGTGTTTACATGACAGTAGTTCAACTCACCGTTTAAAAATAATGGAAGGTAGGTACTCTTAAAAATTAATTTGCTTCGACTGAAAAACGTTCTACTCTTCATCTCTGCTCGGCGATTCCTATTCTTGAAATACAATAATGTTCATAGGGAAACTATTATTATACCCAGGATATAAAAGAATTACGTTCACTGCACGCGCTTCAATTCAAGAGAAATGACATTTCCTTCAAATTGATTTAAGGCTTTCATATCCGCAATGCTTTCTTCATCGCGCTAAACAATACAGAATTCGTGATTTCATTGAAACATGAATTCTGTATTTTGGCATGAAACCTTCAATAAAAGAGATAATTTCACCTAACAGTGGCACCTTAACACATTACTCCCATTTCGTTAGCACTGAATACACCGAAGCGGCCGAGAATTGAATGAAATGCATGTTGCTGGTGTAATCTTGAACTCCAATATTTCAACGACCGTTGAGGTAATTACCCAAGCACGATCTATCGGCAATGATGAGTATTTCCAGCATGTCGGTGTTCGTCCATGGTCCATTCACCGTCCTCCCCTCAAATCCGGCGGGCAACCGCCAAATAGAAATTGTAAAGAACGTCGTAGGAGGATGGGAGGAGCGAAGGATGAGGGAGCAAGATTAAAGCGAGCTGCCTATGACGTAACCTGTGAGTCCTGATAAAACTCTTTTAAAGCTTCGAGAGACCTTGGGTTTTATGTTCATGTGATCTCAGGGAGAAGCGGAGGCGAACTTATCTGTCGAACTAGGGAAGAGAGATTCATTCAGAATGCTCCGAAATATTCTTGGTTTGTACAATACTTCGATTTGTGTGGAGTTTTCTACGTAATTTTATGTTTGAAAGTTTTCAAAGACGACATTAGTGGTCCAAAACGACACGACTTATAATGTACCGAATACATTCCTGACGTGCATCTTCTCGACAGGTTTAAAGCCACTATGCGGTGGAAGGAATTTTGTCCGAAATTCATCGGCGGCAATTATACCACCTTGCAACCACAAGCCCAAGCCTTATGCAGGCCCCAATTTCGAGAAAGTAAAGAAAATTAAACAAGAAAATTTAGTTCCATGCCTTCTAACGTATTATAGGAAACCACTGCTAATTCACGAGGGTAAAATGCAGTGGTTGTTCGACCACGAAGGAAGACGATATTTGGACATGTTTGGAGGAATTGTTACTGTCAGCGTTGGTCACTGCCACCCGTAAGTAAGAATATTTTTAAAAACCGTATTGAATTAAATGCTTCATATTTCATGCCTTTTCAATGCAGGCGAGTCACCGATGCTGCTGTCCAGCAGATGAATCAACTATGGCATACAACGAACATATACATGCACCCAAAAATACACGAATACGCCGAAACGTTAGCAGAGAAGTTTCCTGGCGAACTTAAGGTAATGATCGTACATACAATAAATATAGCTCATAATCCATAAATCCACTTTCATGCATGTAAGTAACTAGTTCACTTTCAGGTATTCTATTTTGTGAATAGTGGCTCAGAAGCGAATGATTTAGCCCTCTTTATGGCCCGTGCTCATACTAAAAATTCCGAAGTGGTGTCCCTAAGAAATGGGTATCATGGGATGAGTCCATACATTATGGGAGCTACAGCTTTATCAACGTGGAAATACAACGTCAATACCGGAGGAGGAGTGCATCATGTGAGTATTTTTTTACCTATGCCTAGTCTCTAATATTATAAACATCAGGTGCGATTCCAGAAAGGGTATCTGTTGAATCCCATTCTCCAAATACAAGTGTCCGCATATGTACTTTGAATTTTTCACGAAGCCATTCAGGAACTAATTGGGCAGAAAATTGACTACCGTGGTATGTTGAAATTTTTCTTGCCTCATAAACGCCACTTTCATGATCTTGGTAGTAGTAACCTCACAGTTTTCAGGGAGGGTGCTTTGGCTACAGCCAAATAATTTGGGCAATTGATACCATAGATATTTTTTCGAGTAACACTGGAAAACTGGCAGAATTTTTTTCTAAGTTTGCTTGTAAATTGATTGCCAATAAATATGAATGGAATATCCCATAACATATACCTTCTTCCCTTGTCTTTCATTCATTTTTTTGCCCAATTTGTTTCCAATTCGGAATGGGCCTAATTTCTAGGGTAGACTATGAATCCAGATGTATACCGTGGTACATGGGGTGGATCAAGATGCAGAGACTCACCGGTGCAAACCACAAGAGAGTGTACTTGTTCACCAGAAACCTGTGAAGCTTCAGAACATTATTATGAGCAGCTGCAAGATGTATTTCGTTACTCCCTGCCATCGGGGCATGTTGGTGCTTTTATTGCAGAGTCCATACAGGTAATTTTGATCCTCCGAGCATGCTGTGATCACTTAAGGCTGATTTGCGTGATGTACTATATATGAATGTGATATAAGGCATGCAAATGAAAAAGTTTCTTGCACAATGGACAAAAGAAAATTGTCACGCTTCCACCAGCATGCAGAAATTGAAGAAATTTCAGTGAATTTTTCAATAAATATTCCACTAAATTGCTGAGGGCCAAAAGCTGGTGGATCAATTCACCTCTCTAAATACCACTCTTACAGATGCCGCTCTAATTCTCAACAGGTCTGGTTTCATATTGAATTTAACATTTGAAAGGCACAGTATGCGGTTGATAATCATGAACTTCACTCTGTTTTCCTTTGCAAATCAATGGTTATTACTTTTTGCCTAAGGAAACATCTAATGTGTTCTAGTGTTCAAAGGTTTACCACACAAGAGTATTTTGAGCAACAAGCGCATTGGTAATTTCTTCACACAATTGTAAAACTAGCAAAAGAAAGATTTGCTAATGGGAGCATTGCCTACCAAATGAAGTTGATAATATCTGTTTAGGGAATTAAGAATAATTTGTTTGTTCATTACCTAGCATAGTGGCCAGTTATACGTAAATTCATCATTCTATCCCATCCCACACGAGGATGTGCATCTTATAAACAATGGGCTTCAAAGTGTGTCCATGTTTGTCTTCAAATATTTTCCTTTTCCCTGTGGTTTAGCAAGCAAGCCTTGTTAATGTGTACTTGTCTTTTTACAAGGTTATGTCCAAGACGTCTGATTTCTTTTCATTTTGTACGTGTTTCATTTTCTCAAAATTAAACATGGGGAAAGGAAACAACTTTCATCAAAAGTTGAAGTGGTGAACAAGTTTTCAATGTTTAAACCCACTGCCAATCCCTTACTTTGTGCTGGTCTTTTCCTTAATAGTTACATGCTTTGCATGAGCTATTCCCTTCAGTGCACTTAAAACTCTTTTGCGAAGTTTACTTTCATGTCAGAGATATTACCTATCCTGTAGCAAAGTAAATAAATTGTAATGCTTATTCGTTAATGTTTTTTTGAGGGTAACCTGAATATTTGTTGTGGTAAGTAAGAGTAGAACTAGCCTGGACTTATTTTTCGGTGTCCTGCCAGAAAAAGAAAAATTTCCTACCCCTGGAAGACAATAATAATTACAATTATGGCTAAGTGCTCTGCTAGGTTATAATTCTCATAATGGCTATTGTTGAATATTTCATAGTCAGTTCTAACTTTCCATTTCCTATCGCAGTTATTATCATTCTTATGAGGTTCTTAAGGCTCTCATTGAATTTAAGTTCTCTAAGTGTAAGAGTAAGTTGGTCAGATTGCATTATTTCCCTACAACAAATGAAGTTAAATTGTTCCATAGTTTGGTCCCTTAACGAATCACTCATGCTGTGTCCGATTTGTGAAGTTATTACTGAAAATAAATACATTTATTCAGCCGTTATGCTAAATTAAAGGAAATAGTCTTCCATCATTTTACATTGTTATGCCATGAATGGGCAACCCTGAAAACTATTCCAGGACAAAAAAGCAAAGTGACAAATTTGAATTGCAATGCGCATAAATGAACAGAGATCGTAAGCAAAGGTAAAAATATTGAAAACCATGAAAACTTCCAAAAGTGCAAAATAATCAATAACCACCTAGCAGGGTTTCCTGTAGTCCTTGGAATCCCCAAATACCAAGGTGTAAAGCCATAAATGAGAGATTCCTAAAAAACCTGGGGTCATTATCATTGAGCAGGAAACCTTGGAATTGTAGAAAATTTTTTATCAAAATAGTGGAGAGCAGATGCATAAACAAAGGCAAAGCATTAAGGTGGTGATACATGCATGTTTTTTTCAATGAATTTTTCCCCAAACAAATGCCAACATAGAGTCAGTGTCATTTATATGAAGTGGTGGTGATGTCTGTGAATCGGGGTCTGCAAAATATCAATAGTGATCAAATCACTATTGACATTTCTTAGATTTATACACATGTTTATCATTCAGCTCGCTCTGCAATGTGTCTGATGATAAAAGGCAAAATTAGTACATTGGAGGCGATCTCTCTGAAAATTTTTGACCCTTGTGTAAAAGGTGAAGGTAATGGTACCCTCATGTGATTCGTCAAACTCTTCAGAAAAATGCAAAAATAAACCGACAATTTCATGGTTGCCCATGCAAATACTTGGGGTATCATTATTGCGTTCCTGATGATGCCGCAAGTTGGTGAAATGCATTGTACCTTATAATAAAAGTTGGTAGAAGAGTGCAAAGTATTTTAGTATGGATAACTTCATAATGTGCAAGTATTGATTGATGTTCTCACTCATTTCAGGGTGTAGGAGGCACAGTGCAGTTTCCTAAGGGTTACTTAAAGAAGGCTTATGAAATAGTGAAGGCCAATGGAGGTGTCTGCATTGCTGATGAGGTAAATAGCATCGATAGCACATCCCCACCACAGTTATTAATCTCAGAGTTGGTATGAACTTAATAGCATCAGACGTAACTTATTGAAAATTTTGGATATCCACAATAAATACACATACTTTGTACTTGCCAAACCTTTATTGGTGTGAAGCATAATGCATTTCATTACACTGAAGCATATCTATGTGCAATATATTACATAAACATAACTTTATCACCAAGGCTATATACATTTTAACATGCTATATTTCACATTGAATCAGCTACAGTGTAGTGAAACACATTGTGCCACTTACCAATAAATGCGCCCAGAATACAAAGTTATCTTTTAATTATGGATTCAGTTGGTCGGATAGGGGTAAGTAACCTCTAACCAAGTCCTATGTCATATGATATTCATGCAAGGAAATAATGTGGGCAGTTCCTTTCCCTGTTATTTCCCAGGAAGAACTGAGTTTTAGAATATATCACACAGCTTGGGAAAAGATAAAAGTGTCCCGTGATGTCTCTCAGATTTGAACTTGATATCGACCAGCTACTAGTCTTTCTTCTTCACCTCCGACCCTCTAGACCAGTGGTTCCAAAGTGGGCGCTACCGCCCCCCATTGGGCGGTGCTCTAGCTTATAAGGGCAAAAAGGGTGCCAGAGGGTCCTGACAATGTGACATTTGCGAAGGCTCAGTAACCTTCCTTTTGTCTCTGTTTTTAAGATTCTTTTTTACAGTTTGCATTGCTTCCCACATCTGGAAGTAATTTAAACCAACATTTTAAAGAATGAATGGTTGAAAAAATATTTCCAAGCCTTTTTTGCACTAGGAAAATTTAGGAAGGGGTTTAATCTCATTTGGTCTATCATCGACACAACTTCATGACACTGATTCCTTCGGCAGTAAGGTTCAGTGTGAATAAAATGGGTGTGAATTCAGAGAGAAATCGGCTCATCTTATAATTAGACCAGGTGGTTTTAAATAAAATATTTACCTGGATAATCATTTTCCAATCCATTCGGTTCCAACAATATTATCAAGGCTGTATTGGCTAGTTATTTTTCATTCATCACATGGTATCATTCTTGTAATGGTACTATTATATAATTTTTCTGTATCATTATTATTTGGTAAAATACTACCTTGATCAAAAAGTTCCCGGAATTTATTCAGAAAATTAAAAATACAAGTTTATTCATCTAAATCTATATTGTCCCCTTCAAAGTAATCCCCATCGACTGCAACACACTTATGCCAGCGCTTGATCCAATCCTCGAAACATTTTTTATATTCGGTTTTCGGTATGTCCATCAGTGTTTCCTGTGATTTTTCCATTACTTCCTCTCGGCTGCTAAAACGCGTTCCCCGTTATGGTTTTTTAACTCGATTGAACAGAAAGAAGTCACAGGGAGCCAAATCAGGTGAATTCGGTGGCTGTTGGATGGTATTTGTTGCATTTTTTGTCAAAAAATTACGAATAATGATAGCACTGTGCGACGGTCTCGACGCACTGTGCGACGATTTCTGGTCTCTTTCGGCGAATTGCTTCACGCAAACGTCTCATAACGCCCAAATAATACTCTTTGTTTACTGTCTGGCCTTCTGGCAAAAATTCATGATGCACTACACCGTTGTAACCCATGAAAACTGTCAGCATTGCCTTCTTTTTTGACTGAAAACGACGTGGGCTTTTTGGTCTCTGCTCATTTGGTGAACGCCATTCACTTGCCTGATGTCTGGATTGCGTGTCGTACTCATAAACCCACGTCTCGTCTCCAGTAATGATCCTTTTGATGAATGTGGGATCGGATTCAGCCTCGCAAATCATGTCTTTTGCGGCGTCAACACGGTCTCTTTTTTGCATGAAATTGAGGTCTTTTGGCACCAACTTTGCTGCTACACGACGGAAACCCAAATCATTAACCACAATGTCTTGGGCGGATCCATAGGCAATGTTCAAGTCCTCTGCTATTTCTCTGATGGTTGTTTGCGGTTATTGACCAACATTTCTTTTACTTTATCAATTTTTTCACCGACTTTCGATGTCGATGGTCTGCCACTGCGTTCATCATCTTCGATTGACTCACGACCACTTCTGAACCGCTCATGCCACTGGTAAACGACCGTTTTTTTTAGAGAATCGTTGCCGAAACACTTTTCCAACATTTCCAACGTCCGTGCGCCACTAAATCCGTTTTTTACGCAAAATTTAATACAAGTTTGTTGTTGCAAATTAAAATCCATTTCTGCAATTGTAAAAAATTGCCAACACACACAGAGATAGATGTACTCTTGGCTACGTAACTTTTGCAAATGTCAAGTTATGACACTAAGATTTAAGGGGAATATCAAAACAGATGTACCAATTTAACAAAAGAAAACAGAACTCAAATCGGAACGATGGGAGCGCCACACGGTGGTTATTCCGGGAACTTTTTGAACAAGGTAGTATATTACAAAAATAAACGGCCAGTATATTGTTAATATTTTCATGAAATGGTAAAATATGGTTCAAAAAGAGAACCTTTCCTCTCATACTTCATACATATATGATTGAACTTTCCCTAGATGTCAACTTAATTAATTCCCAGTTAACTGATCTAAGTCACTGTTTGGCTGCCATTGTGCTTTTTCTTGAAGCATAGCTTTTTTCAAACAATGGGTAATTTTCAAAATAATTCCTTGAATAAAAAGAAAACTTTGGAAATATTTCGCCTTCACGAGTAAATTGAGTAGTAAACCTACTTCTTCAAAAAATTCCTCTTAATAATTGATCATCAAATGTAAAGGTGACCTTGCTATGGAATAAACTTTAGTTGAACCAATGCACACACAAGTATCCAAAAATTGAACCAAAGCCAATTAAACCGCAACAGTCCTTTGAACTGCCTTTCTTATGGATACAATTTAGGGAATTGCATGGACTAATGTGATTCATAATGACTGAATAAGAGCCAAAGAAATATTGTTACACCCTCAACATACTAGACCAGTATTACAAGTATAAATCGAATTTGAGAGGAGCTTACTCTGCAGCCGAGTGTTTTGTTTCTCTATGAAAGATGGCAAAGGTGCATGTGCAGACCTCTGGCACAAACTCCCTACGTACCATTTTCAAATTTCTGCTCATGTGATAAATGTAATGCATTTTTATTTGAAATGTATGATATTTATATAAAATAAATAAATTCTATTAATATTTTCAGCTTGATGTTGTTCACATGGTTATTGGTAATTTTATTTTAAAAAGCAATCGTCGAAAGATTGAAGCCACGTCTTATCAATAATTCATACGTGTATTCTATTTAGTTGACATATATTATATTTTATTTGAACAAAATTTAATATTTAAACCTTCGTTGTAGAAACAGAATGGCAGGAAATGACTCATCAAAGATGATATGTAGACAGTATAATGTGGATTATCTTGAGTACGGATGTATAGAGTCTCTTATAAACAAGCACATGACAATGAGCCTACTACATGACAGTGAAAGGGTGTATTTAAATGAGGCAGTGAAACCTTCCAGACTAATTGACCAATTTAAGAAGGCACATCCTGACGAGACAGAAAAGACTAACATTTTTTCAGTCACTTCGTGGCAGAGTGCAAAATTGCCCAACACTTTCAAGTATGTTGTGTAATACTTCAAAACATATCACAGATGGTTTGTGTGCGTCATACAATATTTCACTATTAATGCCAAATCTGGAAAGCCATATACATCTTACCGGCTGTAAGTGAAGTCCTGTTCTGCATAAGCCACCACACGACACAATAAAAATTATTCCCTTAAGCAACACTTCAGTTCAATGACAAATAGAAGAAATGGCTGAAAATGTAGAAGTTATATTGCACAGCATCCTGAGAATAACAGAATTTTCATTACAGTTGGACGAATCAACTTTGCCAGGTAATGAGCCTGTGCTTTTAGCTCATGTATGCTTTATTAAAGGTAAAAAACTATCTCAAGAGTTGTTCCTTTCAAGGCAATTAGAAACTGACACGAAAGGGGAGTCAATATTTCACATAGTAGAGCAGTTCTTCAGGGATACAAAAAATTCCACTTTCTAACATACTTGCTGTTGCGGCAGACCGAGCTCTATCAATGACTGGTCATCGCCATCGGTTGTATTGCGTACTTGAGAAAATATATACCAAATGTTTTCGCTATTCATTGTGTCAGTCACCGACAACATCTGGTGGCTGAAATACTGAGTGATTGCCTTCACAAGCCATTAAACATTGCAATTACAGCGGTAAACAAAATCAAGGCCTCTTAATGATTGACTCTTTTGAGAGCTGTGTAATGAGAATGATGAAAATTTCAAGCGTTTGTTGCTATATGTGGAAGTTCATTGGCTATCAAAAGGCAATTGTATAAGGAGCTTCTATCATCTTTTTGACACTGTTGTGCAGTTTTCTGGGAGAAAGATACTTTTCTCAGAGACAACCTTAAAGAGATTAGGAGTAACGTTGCATTTTCATCTGAACTATTTGCCAAGTTCAATGAAATGAATTAACAATTTCAGGGAAGTGATACTAACCTTATAAAGGCAAAATGTGTGGTGACTGTGTTTATTTCCAAGTTTTCCAGGATTCCTGGGTTAATGGTGTGGATCTTGTGGATTTCAGGTCCAGACTGGATTCGGGCGAACCGGTGAACACTTTTGGGGCTTTGAAATGCACGGTATCACCCCTGACATAGTGACCATGGCCAAAGGGATGGGAAATGGGTTCCCCATGGCAGGGGTGGTCACCACTCCAGCCATTGCACAATCTCTGAGCACTGCACTGCACTTCAATACATTTGGTGGCAATCCAGTGGCATCGGCCGTCGGAAAGGCCGTCCTCGAGGTGAATATGTAATGCATGCACTCTCCACTTCTCTTTCTTTCTCCAGAGCCGTTGATGCTGGAATTCCTCTTGGTTCCATCCTGGATCTTTCATCAGGTGATGTTGTTTGTGACCTCAAGGGCTGGGTTCATGGCAGGTATTCCTGTCTGTTCCCTCTCACATTTGGCACTACAAATGAATGTTAGCATAGCATTTGAGGTTTCTGTCAAACATATTTATAATCTGTTACTCTTATTTCCCAGCTATCGAACATGCTTATACACATACAAGAGGGTGTACCAGGTAACTTCTGGGTGAATGTAACCATCCACGGAATCACTAAGTTCATTAGATGAACGTTTGTTAAATAAAAATTAATTCCTGTAATATTCCAGTACATTTATTTTTCATTTGCATTAAGGCTTTCCAGAAATCAGTATTTTTAATTTATACATTGGAAGCAAAATTGTTAATTTTTTTTAAGTATTACTGATCCTGAGATGATGACACAGAATTGACCTCGTAGAAAAGCACTTTTCCTTCTCATTAATGCCTGGCAATGCAAGTGATCGTTTGATGTGCTGATGGCTGTAGAAAAGGTTGGACATCTAAAATTTCAGAAGCTTGAGAAATTGAAGAAGCATATATTTGGGCATCAGTGGAGTCCTCCCCATCTGAAATGAAATATTTTCCTTTTACACAACCTGTCGGAATGGTTGTTTGACGATGTGTTTGATTTAATTCTCAATGAATAGACCATTGCCAAATCTTGGTGGTTCTCTCTCAGCAGTAATTTGTGCACAAAAATTTGGTGGCTCTAAATTAGTAGCTAGATTTTTGTGGCAACAACCATTCAGCTTTATTCCTGTTTTAGATGTACAAGCATTATTTATGAAAATCATAGAGAAAAATATAGCAAGGAAAAGGTGAAGGGAATAACACATTTTGACAAAATAAGTAATAGCTTAAACTTGTTATCCATGATAACACTTTAAAAAAACTTTAAAATAAACCAAAATTAAAATATTCACTAATCTATATATAAAAAGTCACTTTCTTGAAAAACCCACGAACGTGCACAATAATGTAAATTCACTCCTAAATCACTCCTAAATCCATTCCTAAATCAGGAACAGAACTGAGTTCTGTTCCTAATTCCTTTTGAGAAAGGTGGTTGCACCACCGAAAATTCGAGAACCAGTGAGTCCCTCTTTTATATGTTTTAGTTTCTGTGTTTTTGTCAACTAGTTAGTGAATTTACATTATATATATATATATATTTTCTATATATCGTTGAAATTGACGCTCTCCGGCGACGCACAAACTCACGGATACAAAATATTCAATGCACAGAAAAATAACGGAAGGACACTCACAGTATGTATTGACGTTTTGACAGCCTCGCCGTCATCATTAGAATCACTGATTCTGATGAAGACGGCGAGACGTCAATACACACTGTGAGTGTCCTTCCGTTATTTTTCTGTGCATTGAATATTTTGTATCCCTGTGTTTGTGAGTTTATAGATGTATATATATTTAAAATCATAACGTTTAATTACCTATCATAAGTAGTCTACTAATTACAAGTCAGCACCATAGGTGCCAATCAAAGGTCTGGCAATCTATTCACCCCTAGTTCAGGCCTCTTCCATTACCTGTGTCAAGTAGTTCATTCTTGGCCTTTATCTGTGATTCTTCCCCTCCATGTAACCTTCAGTTACGGTCTTTAGTAAACTATTGTACGACAGCACGTGCTCAAACAGGTTCCTCTTTCTTCCATCTCTCTTCACATGGTCTTTGGAATACAGTTAAACCTCTTTAGAATGAACTTCCATGAAAGAATAAATATAAAGGAAAAGATCACTGCCCCCATGTGCTGCTACACATCAGTTCCCTCCTCTCCTCCAGTCAGTAGCCATATGCACTCTGCACACTATGCTAATACATCCAAAAATAAAAAAAATGTGTTGCAAAAATTAAGATTTTTTTGGATGCTTTGCTTTTCAATGTTCTAATGAAATATTTGTCCCTCCGGTGACATACCTCCATGACCGAGTCTCTCAGTGTCACACAATGCCTTTCTGCATCATCAACTGCTGACGCGCATGCGCTGCAATGGATTCTTGCTTTGGAGCCGTTGCTTTTGGGCACGGTGCACTCTACATTAGGTCATGATCCACCCTTCATATCTCCCGGCCACAGGTCATTGAAGAGGAGCAACTGCAGAGGAATTGCGAAGTGGTCGGGACTCACCTGCTGAATGGATTGGCACAGCTGCGCTCAGAGTTTGAGGAGGTGGTGGGGGACGTCCGAGGCAAGGGGCTCATGGTGGGAGTGGAGCTGGTGGCCGACCCCCTCACCAGGGCACCGCTCTCCTCCACCAACTTTGTGGACATCTGGGAGGACTGCAAGGACATGGGCGTGCTTCTCGGGAGGGGAGGCCTCAACGGCAATGTGAGTCCCCCCCATGGAGATTTCCCATGCCTCTCTTACAATTTCCTCCACGTGTGTATTGAAAAGCAGGGGTGACAATGGATACAGGTTGCGAATGAGTTGCCTCTACCACCAACCTACTCTTATATGTTGCATTCACTAATTCTACCCAGAATTGTACTCTTTTATGTTCCTCTCTATTAGTGACCACATTACTGCTATGGTATCACTTGTGCCTCTCCCCTTCCTGAACCTAAACTGATCATCCCCCAAGTAATCATTTTCTGCCCTTAAATCCTCTTATTGAGAATCATGAGGACCACTTTAGCTGTGAATGTGAAACTTATTATTCTATAATCCTCACCACCAGTTTCTATGCTTTTTGACATGGATCTGATGAAATCGTCTGGCCGAATTTCTCCCACAAAAATGCTATGAATTTAACTCATTTACTCTGCCTTCCATGTCTTTCCAAATGGATGCCTTAAGTAATTCTGCTGGAATGTTATATGCATCCACTGTCTTATTTAATTTCAATTACTTGAAAACAATTGTCGCCAGATAATTGGCATTAATTTTTACAGATGATATTATTATCCTAATAGCACACCATGCCTGTTTTTTCAGGATAATTATGAGGCACAGGAACTAAATATGTAGTTGGCTGGTAATGAGATCCACTCTTACAATTTTTTTTGGGCGAATGAATTGAATAAAAAAATGCAATTTGTGAAAGATAACAGATCGTCTATTAATACATGTGCCACTGAAAATAAATAAGTGAAACTTAGAATTTAAATTTATCATTATCCATTATTATTCCATTGTGACCTTGTCCAATTACCATGGGTAATTGGTGCTCCAGTATCCTTGCAAAAGCCATAGAGGCATAAGTATAGAATATTGTAATACAGTACTCGTGTATTTATTCCAGATTACCCTTCTACACTAATTTTATGTGATTTTCTATGCAAGTGGCATTCAACCAATTAGTCTGAAAAGAAAACATCGGAAAATTTATTCTGAGTTTTGAAATATTCAAATGACTAAGCAGTTTGAGGATAGATGTGCCATCCGCACCTGGCGCATGGCTGTTATTCAGGAGCATTTGGTAGGAATTACACAAATATATATTTCCCAACTCATTTCAGGATGTAAGTTGTGATTGAATTAATGTAATCATTTAATTTCCTTACACTGGATGTTAAATGAAACTTATGTAAGGAAGAAAACAGCCTATCATTTAAAAAATTTAATGCAATAAAAACTCGATGTCTTAATTTTTCTAAATCTATCCATACCAGCTTAAATTTTAAAGCATTGAAGTTAATATCTAATTTGTTAAATGGGGTAGGCCAAGTTTTTGATTGGACAGTATAGACAATTTAGTAATTGTTATAAATAACTTGATAGTCTTGTACTTGCTTCTCTTTTTAGCCATCATACTGAAAATATGTGCCTTTATGTGGGAAATCAAGATTGTTTCCTACTCATTGTGCTCACTCAGTTTTGTAATGTCATGGGAATAAAACACCATTCCATTTCTCCCCCTGGCATGCAGGCAGAATAGAAAGCATATGTTGTTGCTTTTGATATTACTTTCCTTTAAGCTATGGAAAATGGTCTTTCCTTAAGAATATTAATTTTATTTCTTTTTTTGGCAGGTGCTACGAATCAAACCTCCCATGTGCATAACGACTGCAGATGCAGATTTCACAGTCGAAGTGTTAAGGAAGGCACTCTCCAATCATCTTCAAAAGAAACGAAAGCATTTGTCATGATGAACAATTTAAAGGAATGAACATTCTTTCTATGCTCAGAATTGTTGCCATATTGATCAAAGTCCAAAAAATATGATTTTGGAATTGCAGATTGCAACCGTGCCAGTTTTCATTATTATAAAACTTTTTATACTCATTCTGTGGATATTTTTTTAAGGTTGGATTTGTATTTTGTAAATTCTAATTTTATAAAAAAATTAACCATTATTTAATACCAATTTTATTTCATTCTAAAATAAGAAGTGGAATGTTAATTTGCTCCGGAGTTAAGAGAAAACAGGAGCAGCCATCATCGCCAGTAGTAAACAAATATTGACTCATCACAAAATAAAGTGCCTCCAGAAAAACCCTAGCATGACGTTTGTGACTACATAAAGTGACTCATTACAATATAATAGACATTTAAAACTCTATGAAAACTTTAACAGATTAATAGAATGAACAACACAAAATGTAAAACGAAAGTATATAAACCATACAAAGTGGTGGGTATAAGATCATTTCTTTCATCAGATCTGTGATCGAAGGAGAGTCACACACACAACATGACAACAGCACATATTTTAATTTTTACTCTTTGGGACTATTCAAATATATTTGTGTCAGTAAAACAATTTTACCTTTTTAAAATATCTCATTTCGAAAATGATAAAATCATCCACAGTGACTAGACATTTTTTTTTCTTTAAATACTTGTCTCGGGCTGCTTTAGGCAAAATTAAAAGGCATTTGGTGAAGACTTTGGTTTCACATTATATACTCCATGACTAGAAATTTCATGTTTCACTTCCGTCAAACAATATACATTTGACCTTCGTTTGGTGAATGGAATGCTTCTGAAATTAAGATACATATGTTTCAAGTCTTTGGCAACTGTGGATCAGTTTCATCCAATGTTCCATGTGAACAGGGACCAGATGACAGAAAATAAAGGTGACGTCTCATGCAGAAAAAATTGCACTTGTACAGGCCATTTAAGCAATGGAGGAGCAACCAAGGGAAGATCGAAAGAGTCAGTCTTTTTGACCTCTTCCCATTTGCAAAAATATTTGTCCTCAACAGTTTCGATCCGACTCTTCCGTCCTCCCACCAATCGCATCTGGATTGGCCAGAGGGTCCAGGTCAGCAAACAAATTGAACCACTTGGACATGTCTCTCCCGGCTGCTTGTGTCTTCTGCAAAACGAGCATGTGTTGGAAAAAATGTACATTAGGTCAATCTTTTAAGTAAATAGGTTGCAGTTTTGTCTTTGTCCTTTTGTGGAGAAGAGCTGCAATTGCACATGCCAAATGTAACCAAATGGCTTATGGTTTATACACACAGGGATAGTTTGAAAAGTTTCCGACCTAACAAGTAAATGAGGCATTTTTCCTTAAAATTTAATTTTCAACAGTCTCATTTTAAGTTAAATAAGTTTTTCCATCGATGTTCTAAGTTTTTTAACCCTTCCAAATATTAGTTCATGTCTTTCTCAGCAAAAGATACATTTACATATGTGATGAACCCCTTTTCCATTGAAAATCTCTGTCTTCCGAGCAAAACTTAGGAAAACAGGTAGGTTACGAAACATGAAAAAGTCACTGGGAGCAAGATCCATTGAAAGCATGAGCAGGTGCATTATTCTAATAGAAAAGCACATTCTTCTTCTTCAAATGCATTAATTTTTTTGCAATAACTGCCCTTACCTTGTCAATTAATGATGTATAATACTCTCCTATTATTGCTTTACCCTTTTGAAGATAATTGATGAATATGATTCTATGACTATCCTAAAAAACAGTTGCCATCACCTCCCTGGCCAATGAAATCATCTTCGCATATCATTTTCTGTTGAAACTAAAATTCCACCCTAATGCAAGAAGCTGGAAAATGGAACAAATATACTTTCCATTGGTTAAAAACTGGAATTAATAACAAAATGAAGAAGGAGAGTTTCTGTATACATCAGTTAATATCGCAACAATATTTTCTTTTGAGAGATAGTTCAGGCGGATACTTTTCCATAGTAATGCACAAGGGGGAATCAAAATACTTAGCGCTGCCACAGGATAGAATTTACAGTTACACCACACTGTGAGGCCTTCACTTCAGTGGCCAATCCACCATCTTTGCCTTCTTCAGTGCTAGATTACATGACAATACCCGCTGTTTAGACTTCTTTTGTCTCTGGAGTGCATGTATCCACGTCTAGTCCACAGTTATGTATTGACTCAGAAACTAATCAGGATTGCGATGGAGAAGCACTATACCAGTCTCTGAATTGATAACATGGATACGTTTATTCTCCGCTGAGAGCAAATGCGCCAAACCCATCTTGCTGAGATTTTTTTCACACCCAATTTTCATGCAACATTTAAAACACTGTATCTTTTGATATGCTTGTGGCCTTAACTATTTTGTGAACTTGGATTCATTAATCACTCAAAACCAATGCTCTTCGTCATAAAATGAAGCACTAAAACCATAAACACAGTAATCAACCCGAAGGTCGGTTTTAGTAGGTGATGGTAGAGCTCACCCATGTACCAAGCCCGATGGCGTGTGAATATTCACACATCAGGGTAGGGGGGCCAGTTCCTTTCCCTGTGCCGGTTATGGTTTCCCAGGAAGATCTGGTACCCGAAAAATCAACTAGCTTGGGTGGAGCTGCAGGTGCCCAAAGTGCCTTGCCCGGGAATCGAACCTGGGACCCTTCGGTAAGTAGTCCAACGCTCTACCCACTAGACCACCGCTACCCGCAATGAATGAAGCACTAAACCAAGAAATATACACTTGTACATTTCAAACATCCATATTCAATAAATTGATAAAATAAATTTATTACAAGAATTAAAACTAAATTCATGCAAAAGATGCCAAATTTCTCTTGCCTGAGAAATGTTCTACCTTTCTCCACCTCGTGTTAATAAGCCCGTCCATTTTTTTCAGCACTCACCGAGTAATGTAATTGTGACCTACATACATAATACATGGCGAACAATATTGCCATGGCAATTATTATTCTGCTGATTGCCATGCAACCAGGACTTCGAATTATGGGATTGTAATATGGCATATTTATGATACACTTCTTGTATATCCAGGGGCCAAAATAGGTGCCTAAATTAAGACTCTTGCTGCCTAACAAGCTTGGACATCCTTCATATAATAATAGAATAGCGTTCTCCCTAAATTTAAGATATTTAGGCACCTAACTGTTGAGTTTGGACACAGATAAAGTTAAGCCTAAGCTGTTCACAAAACTAAGAAGATAATCTTGTTGATAGGAATAACCATATCGCATATCCCATTCTTTACTTCCTCAACCTTAAGTAGCCACCCTGACCTTTCTTAAATCTCATAAAAATTTTAACACAAAAATCTGATAAGTTGTTGCCAATATAAACACCCACCGAGTTCTGTTTGCATGACTTGACCTCTTCTGTATCCATACTAATCACCAACATCCAACACCTGTAAACCACACCATAGATTTAATCAAATTACTGGAAACAAACTATGTCTACTGGCCCTGTCGAATGAACCATTGTTGGGACATTACGAGTAACATTCCTCTGCCTCATCCGAGGTCTCCAACAAGATGACCCATCTCACGCAACCTACGAATCAGGGAGGGGGCAATCAACACCGCGTGCCTAGGAAGCAGCCTGGCATAAGGGAGGGAAGCAACTTCAAGTATCAAAGGACATTGTCAAGACAATCACCTTCTTGGCAGGGGACGAAGCAGAATCCAGACGAGGCTGAGCTGCTGAAGGGGCAGCTGGCTGCTGCTGGAGGGACCCTGCTCCTTGCTCTTTCCCACATGCAGCATCCACTGCCACTGCTCCTTCTGCAGCTGAAAACAAAGGAGATTCCCTCAAAGTCATTCAATGCCCCACCCAATGCAATGTTATGTAGTAGGAAACGGTCACCTTATCCAATGCACATTCACAAAAGTATTCTAATGTACTGGTTTCACCAGAAAATAACCAGTGCCTATGCAATGCATTCCAATTACCAAATCTTGTTCTCTTGGTTGCCAGTGAAACTAATGAATGAGTGAATCTTTTTCTGAAAGTGCATTGAATGGGGTGACTCCATTTTCCAGACTTTCATCAAGTATAAGCGATTGAATTCTTCTCCTCCCTTCAAAATGTAAGTCTCCTGAGAATAAATTTATACTGATTGGGGGAATAATGACCATGGTTCACCCAAAGGTGAAAATTTGAGCTATCATCAGTAATGTGTCGTGATTTGAGGTAACTGGGATTCCTTGAGAGATACTACTTTCATCGAGGTTATGTCTTTTGTCTCTGTGCCCTTGATGAACAAGATACATTTATGGCTATGAATCCAAGTACTTCTTGAAAAAGAGCAAAACGCCCAATAATGTGCACATCAATTAGATAGTAATCCACAGTTTCATAGAAGAGTCCCTAAATGAGAAGGAGAGGAATGGAAACCTTTAGTTGGAGGCAGGAGCATGTCTGCCAAGTTGATTCCAGTGGAGTCGAGGAGGTGCGATGGGAGAAAGGAAGCCGCCTCTCCCTTGGCGATGCCCTCGTCGTCGCCGAAGAGGCCACCCCCCACTCCACCACTGCCACCAGCACCACCACTGCCACCCACCACGTCAGACGACCCAAATACGGCCATCCACTCCGAGCTGAAGGGTCCTTCGATGGGGCCACCCAGCAGCACATCCTCCAGCAGCCACAAGGAATCTGCAGCAGTAGACAGTGGGATGGAATGAGAATATGGGATGCTGGGGACCCACATTCTTCAGAACACAAATTTCACCTTCAAATTTCCCACCATTACAACACTCTCCCTGCACCTCCAGGTGATTCATTCCAAAGCTTACAGAAAAGGACACATGTGGCATATGATATGGAAGTCATGTGTGTGCATGCACAGGTTATTTTCCCCCAAGGTCCCTCCAAAATGATATAATTTGAGGAAAACAGTTACCAAACAAACCACTTGGTGAGAAGCGATGAAAATGAAAAACTAGCAAATGTACTTATTTTGAGAGACACACACCTAGTTTTAGGTGAACTATTACTAACCAAAGTCATGAATTAAATTTAATGAAAAACAAAATATGCCAAAAAAAGAATACTCTAGATATCAATCTTACAAAACGTAGGTATTGTTGATCACTGGTTATAGTCTTCTGCATACATTCGTTGAGCCACAAAAATGCTCACACAATTGGTATTTCTCAAACGGTCATTGCAGTTATGCAAACAAATTGCATGGTGTCATGCCAATATTACATTAATTTTATAAATTAGTCCGATTATTGCCCGCACCTATTCAAGCAATGCCCATAAATACCACTTGGAAACAATTTTTTGCAAAGGTAACAAATTGTTTTCCCTGAACTACAACAATTAAAAACTACTTAAAAACTCACAAATAATTACATAACAGAAATTTAAGACAACGTGCAAGCATGGAAATGAGAGAAAAAATAATTATTGCAGGTACTTAGGTTTTACAGCAATGGAGTATGTCATAACCTTTCTTATTTCCTTCTGCAGGGGCAGTTGAACTACTTTCTTCTGGTTCCTCATTTCCTATGTTCAATAGGAGTTCATCATCTTCAGAATCTTTCCCCAAGATGGACTTTTGTGACACGTTAGCATTCTCCTTGGCAGAATTATTTGATGTCATACTCTTGCTTTCTTTGCTTTCCTTCTCCGAACTTGATGACTTGGCACTGGGATCCTCTTCTCCATCCTCTTCATCATGGAACTCGGAATCAAAAAACAGCAACCTGGCACAAACAGATGAGGCAAATAAGTAAGACTGCTCATCACCATAGGCTGGTGACACTTTTAAATCAAGACCACGCATATTACTTCACTTTTCCATCCATTCCAGGCACCATTCAATCTCTATACATTTGCATACACACACATGAAACAATACATGTTTTTTCTCAGTATTTGGGAGTTTTATGAACTTGCAATAGGTTTGGTTAAAACTTCACACCATGAAGTTTATATATTGGTGAAAAAAATTAAGATTATATGGCCGACAATTCAATTAATGGAAATTTTAAACTATGCAGTTGCACTATGCTTGTAACATGCGTAGCACAGATTATTTTATCAGAAATGGAGGTATGGAATAATGGTACAATATTTTCGGTACCAATACAGAAACATACTTTTAGCCAATTTATTTTTGACGGCATGAAATATGAAAAAAATACCACAACATACTGCCCTACTACTCCTGGGTTCAGTGGCACAACATTCCATTTTAAAAACACCTTACCAGAGTATGTTACAAACTTGCCAACTATTGCACACTGAAGAATGCTCTCTTATGGCATAGAATACATCAACAGAAATTCTACAAAAAGGTTTTGCTATAAAAGGGAACTGTAGCTAACACCTAACATGGAGGCTACTTTAAGATATGAAACTCATGAAAAAATGATCACGTCTCCATTTAAAATAAGTAGCATGTTTCCTAACCTCAAACAATAATTATAATTGAGGGTAATTGCTGAGAAATGAATTGGTACCATTGTTCTGGGAAACACATTATTACTAATACTATAATGATCAAAGCAGCAAATCCAACAACCTCTGCTACCTACCACAATGCAATGGACATGGATGAAGTTTAATATTAATTATATCGAGGCCATAATTTGACCGCTTTCAAATATTTCTCCCATTTCTTATGGCACAGAAACACCACAGTAACCTACCCAAAGTTAAGTTTGATAGGTAAGTGCAGAGCTCAACTAGGATGAGGCCAAGTGTGAGTGAAATACTTAAACACATACTTCTACAATTATTCAATTCAATTACACAAAAAGTGAGTTTAATTTTCACCACCTACTTGTCCTTATCCTCTGACTGCTTCTCTTTTGTTTGCTCTGCTAACTTGAGTGATGGCTCCGACAGTTCCTTGATCACGGAAAACTCATAGTGCTGGTAGCCTGATTCAGAAATATTTCACAAAAGTCACTCACAATTATGGCAGGCAAATGGACAGCGTAAATGTTCCCCTCTCTTTGAGGAGAGATTGCATGCTTGATTACCTACATTCCTGTTCATAACGTCTGGCATCACACTTACCTTTAAAACTGTTGGAGATGCTTGAAAATGTTTTGTTTGCCTTCTTTGCAAAGTCAAGCAATGAGTTTTGGTAAAGGACCAGGGCATGAGAGAACATGTTACAACGAGCGGCGGCAAGGAGGTCAACCTTCTGAAGACAATCCAACTTCAGCTGATCAAAGCGTACCTTGCTACGCCTCACCTGACTCTGCACCTAAAACATCATAGAATAGTTACCGACGCGCTATCGTTCACTTAGAAATCAAATTTACATAATAGACTATTAACTCACAGTCATGTCTTAAAAAAACTGAAATTATTTTCATTTCCAACATTAAAAGATGGCATATCAATGTCAAATCAACAAAGCATCGATGTAATTCTGCTGAACAAACAAAGAGCATTAGCCCAAGAAACTACTAAAGTGAGGAAGAATTATTCAGTAAGGTCCAGTTTAAGAATAATTACATGAACAGTACTCGCATAAAATGCCTCAACTGGGGTAGAAAGATTCTATGCAAGTACTTTCCATACAGATTCATAAAAATGAATTGCCTTCAACTAAAACTAATTCCTGAAACACAAATTTTCAAACGAAATCTGCATCAGGCTTGTTGCATGCCAGAGATTTGCAAGAACTTAAGAATGGAATCACCACAGTCCTGCGACTGGTAATTTGAAGAATTGAAGCCTGGCAAGGGGTTACTAGAAAAGTTTATAAGGAGAACCAAATTTGAACTTATCACCTTGCAAGTGGAGTTGACAATGCAGATAGAGAAAGTAAAGAACATTTTCGGACTGAATAATCAGATTTGACGCAGGAAGGCTCTCTACAAATGTATTTCATTCTGATGACCCAAACCTTTTCCAAGATAAAATACACAAATGGGGTTGTGGAAAATGCATATTACCAATAATGACATGCTTCCACCAAAATAGTAAATGCACCTTTCTCATAGCACACTCAAACACAATGAAATGGATCCCCAGCAGAAATCTCTCACATACTCTTCTTCCCCCTTGATTTATACTTCTCATTGTTTAAGGTTTTTCACCATTACAGATTTAGAGAGATTGACCTACAAGGTCATCCGAAATTTCATCTTGGTGATGTCTTTGAAGTGGAAGAAATAAAGACTAGGACTGACAGTAGTTCTCCAATTATAACGTTACACTCTTAATTTATCTAAGTTCCGAAAATAATGATAGAATCAGCATCACAATAATAATAACGATCTGGAAATACTATTAGTGGTGACCACGGCACATGTGTTTTGTGATCAGTCTGGGAAGATCCGAAGAATCAATATCCGTGCAATATAGCCAACAATTATTCAATCGCGGATATTACAGCGCTTGTGTTAGTCTGGTACAGTAAAGAACTATCCAGTACATTAAACATAAAGTAAAATCATAAGAAACTGAAAGTGCCCACCTCTAAATTCCCATTCATATATAAATTATATTTGAAAAAATGATACCTTTCTAAATCTTTCTAGCTGTTTATAAGTATCAGGATCAAGTTCTTGGGAAACATTTTTCATCCACTTCAAGGAAGCTCGATATTCGGTCCGCACTTTTTCCATGGCATTAACATTTTGAAGTGTATCCTCAATGGCTCGGAGTCTGAATGTTTCTACTTCCTGCAATTTTAAGATGTCACGCCCACATTAATATCAACCGTAACTATAATATACCATGCATTATAACAATTACTACATTCATCACCTGATAAAGACGGACTAACGGCATTCTCAAAGTAAGACGTTGCTGACCAGAATATGAAAGTGACTTTCCTACAGCGACCATCATTTTACCAGCTTTGGTCTTGTCATTCTTCCCAGCTTCTTTCAAAAATCGTCCCATTGAATTTTCTTCCTGAGCAAGGTCTTAAAATAGGAGAAAATATGCAATGAAATTGATGAATTGTTATGTACTAAGAATTCAACTGCATTGAGGAAAGCAACATACTGCATAATCCTTCCTGGTATTTCTCAATTATTCGAAGTAGGTCTAAACAGGTTTCTTGTACGGATCGAAACAGCTCCAACTTAGCATCAAGTTCTGCGTCAGAAGCTACGATACATTCATCTTCTTTCTTCCCCAACTTTCTAAACACCGTCTGCTTAGTTACCCAGAAGTGATGCTGCATTTTGGTGAGAGCAGAATTATTTTGCTCTTGATCGAGCCACCGATCGTATGGAGAGCTACCGATCCCTCCACCTGTTCTCCTAAAATGGACAATAAAGTTGTAATTTTGTTCAATGATTTAACACTTACAGTAAGTACCTTGATTTCTTCATGACATTGTCAACTAACATGGAATTCATTTCGACCACTGCATTCAAAAAAAATTTTAAAATTAAATAAAATGTTGCCCAATAGTTCAAGGCATTTAGTACTACCACTAATTATGAAATAACCTCTTCGCAATAATTGAATCAGACTTCAAACAACATTTTAGTGCAGTCCAATGTTTCGTCTTGCTATCATTACACTTCATAAGTCAACTTCATGCATTCATGTTGTATAAAATATTAATAATTTATGCTAAAAATAACATTATAAATTAAAAATTAAAATTTTTAGAACACTATTAAATGTAATTTTTTCAATATTTATATGCTTATGAAATATATTATAACATTAAATGAACTTATAAGATAAAAGAGCATCGCATAGCGTAAATCAACAAATGACAACGTAAACTTCTCTAATTTGAAATATATGAAAAACCTTAAAAGTCATCTATTAACCCATTGAAGGTCTCAGTTATGAATGATTATATAACCATTGTGTGTTCAGTATTGTATTTAAGTCATTTTAAACATAACACCAAATATAAAAATTAATTGTATTACTGAAATTAATTTTTAAAAATCTTTTTTGCGTGGATTGATCGTTAGTGAAAACGAACAGAATTCATTTAAAACGCATGAGTACAAGTCCCTGACCCATTTATCTTCCTGTAATGTGCATTATTATATCTCTACCCCATGTAGGGCAATTTAGAATACTCCCGTAGTATCTTCATTGCTTGTCATCACATGCGAATTAAAAGGCGATCAGATAACCGTGAAAAGAAACCCACTGTGCAATTAGAGTATGCTACGGGCAGTCCCTTCAAATATCTGTGAGTGACCATGCCAGCTAGCCTAAAGTTCACCCATTTTTGAACGTGCGTGGATTCCCATAGGCTTAGGCTGGTTCCACCCGGAGTGCGAATTTTCTGTATGGACCGGGCAACAATACCCCTCACTGGCATGCTGTAAATGGGCGGCTCGGAGTCGGCCTCCACAGGGCAATTGGCTTCCATTCTAGAAATTAATGTTTAATAGGTGTAAAATTTGTATGAAATACATTAGAAGTTCAGTTTCCTTGTTAATTCTGATCACTAGGACACAAAAATCGGTAAACATTTGTTAATATTGGCCTATGCAACATATTTCAATTAATCTGTAATTCAAGCCCTAATGAGAATGGGTTCGTTGGCACTTGAATTGGGGAAGAAGGGAGTTGACCCTCTTTTGGTAGAAGGAAAGAGTGGTGGCTGTGAGGATTAGGACTGTAGGCCCTGGGAGAAAGAGACAAGCATTGATTGCTACCTGCATACTAATTCATAGAGAAATATTAGTAGGTTTTAGAAAGAGGATAGTTATGAGTCATGCCAAAAAAGTAATGAGATCGATGATAGGAAAAAATTCAGAATACAATCAGAATGTATCCGTTTGCTTCATGAATTCTGAGGTGATTCACAGAGTAAATAGAGTTCAATTAATGTCAGTAATAAGGGGTAGACTGGAGGGATTTGTTGCACATCCAAAACTTGTGCTTGTATCAGATTGCAGGCGTGAGGTTATCGGATGAAGATATAAGGATAGTAATTTTTGGGCAGGGAAGTGGGAGAGGGTTGTCTGTTATCGCCCATACCTTTCAGTATATGTGGAGGAAAGGGCAAATTGGAAGGCCTCGAGGTGGCGATTAAAGAAGATTGGCAATTGGTCAAGTCAGATTTGCTGAGGTTAAAGCTTTAGCTAGCCAGTTTAACTAAGGGATTGCAGTCATTGCTAATCACATTTGAATCAGTATAGATGGTACCCTATTCATGATAATAAAATGATAAATTTTATGCCTTCTTTGACACCCTGTTCTGGGTTGGCAATTAGCCTTCAGCATAAGAGTCAGTTAATATAAAAGCATGAGTAACAATTTGTTCAAGCTACAAATAGTAAAGTAAGACATCAGGATTCAAGCAGTCAACATGCTCATTTATTCATTTAAAGTTGCCAAGTATGCCTTTAAAATCATTTAAATTGTAAGAATAATCCCTTTCCCTTTTATGTTTGTACCCAAATATGTAGTAGGGCATTCATTATTGTACTATGTATGAATCAATTATCCAGAATGAATTGTCACAAGTAGACATATTGTTGGTTTCACTTTTTGACAATGTGATTGGCTCAGTAGAGTGGATAATTATCACAAAGAGGATTCGACGGAAGTATCATGGTGACCAATGCATTCATTCCATGCCAAAAGTTAACTGAGATACCTTATTGTACATGTATCTATTGCGTTCTTAAGTAAGCATTATGTTCTAATGGCTAGTGCCCATTTCAGGAATTTCAAATTCTTGAACACAAGCATGTGCAACTCTCATGGCTCGCTTACATGGTAGTAGTACACTATTTTAATGGAGTATTCAACTCCACTTCATTTGATCTTTCTCCTGCTGATGAGAGTTCTGCTGCTGAATTTTTCCCAGTGAGAATTTAGACTGCTGAATCTGATTGTCCTTTGCAGTGAACAAATAGTGCTAGGAAAGGCATTTCATTTCTTGTACAATCATTAGTGCATTTTGTGTGTAAGATACATATACCATTTTATCGTGGAATCCTAGTAAAACAAGTATGGGATGTGACAAGTCTGATATTGTGAGTAATGCCCGAGGTACAGTTTACCGTCCTATGGTTTACAGATAAAATAAATCATTAGCAGTGATACATATACTGATGAGGTCCCATACATAAGGGTGCACCTGCAAATTTTGATTGTGCCCACAATGGTGATGTGTTATTATGATTGATGTTCAATGTCTCCATTTTTTATGACCAAGCACACATTTTCCATCGCAGAATCCCTATTAATCCTTTTTGGGCTCTATGCTTTATTTGAGATCAATTTCTCCATGAATCTAAAGAATTTGTCAAGCTGTAATACCAAAATTCCTGCTAAACAAATTTGAGTGGAAATTCTGAGCATTTATAGAAAGTCCTTCTTGTTTATCAGAGGACAGGAATTATGATAATATCAAGCAATTTACAGAAAATATGGAATTGGAATTTATGAAGCCACATTTCTACCTACAGGGATTATTTTATTAATTTTTATTGAATTTTAGTTTCCTGCAAGCCATGGCCTGGGCACGTGGCAGGGAGTTATAAGACTAATTTTGACCTAAATATGACCCTACCATGATAGGACAATGTTATTATGATCTCCTATCATTTGTGGAAAAAATGACATCTTAAATCTATCTGTTCTACACTTAATATCACTACTTTTATTGACGATCTCCACTACCGTAGTACGATGGGTGTCATAATACATTTTCTACATCACTGCCAAAGAGACGTCCTTCCAATTAATGCAAGAGCTTCAATCTGTCATTTAACCTTCGATCCGTGAGTGATTCCCAGCCTAGCTGCTCTAATATTTTGGATACACTGCTAAGTTTATCATAACAATGTTTTACAAATCTAGCTCCTCAATGCTGTGTGTGATCCAATTCAGCAATAAAGCCAACTTTGTGAGGATCCCATATACTAGCAGCATATTCTAAATGAGGCCTAACCAACGACAGATAAAATTCTCTTAGACCTTTTCATTACAAGTACACTTCTAATAAATCCTAATTTTTTGTTGGCTTTTGCACATATTCATACATAAAAACATTTTGCCTGTGTTTTGTAATCATGATTTTTGGTCATGCAAAAAAATACGCACTATACGCACTAGAATATTCTGTGCTAACAATCAGTGTATCAACTACTGCACTATATCAGTATTATTTTTTTAATAAATCGGTTTGAAATTGGCTATTTCCTCTACAAAGGTCTTAAAGAGATTACCTTACCCGTGTCCTTTGTCATAAGAATAATCCACCTAAAAAATACCATTCCCATCATGCTAAGATTTTTGATTGTCAAGAAGAGTGATTAGAAAGCCTCTATTAGTGCTAGATAAAGCAAGTGATTATTGTCTTCGTAAGCACTTGTTTTATTGGGACATATGCTCAGACGATTGTGAATATTTTCAGCTTAATGTTGTTCATAATTATTCCCCTATGTTCTTATTGTCAACAGTTTTTCTCTGATTATACTGCCTGTGCGTCTTCAAATCAGGTTTTCTCTTGTTACCTTAATGCCTGATATAGCAGCTGGATAAATAATGGTTGTATAGATATTTTAGCTACCTGTAGGGCAATATTTACCCATAAATAATACCTATTAATAATACCCATGAAATAAATGTAAGCTATTCTTTTATGGTATGCAATTTCTATTCCTAGATTTATGTTTTAAAATTGAAATTTAAAAACACTTATTCTTTTGAGGAGAAAGAATGAATATTTCTCCCCAGTCCTAACCACAGAATTAGCCCAAATAATCTCATGACTAATGCACTTGTCTTCTCTGGGTGAGAGCAGTTATTAGGGGAGGCAACTGACAGCTAAGGTCATTTGTCCCATCAGGAATAGTTGCTTAACATAGTATGGGCAAGATATTTAGGAAATGGGGAAGAGAAACCCTGGTGTTAGCATTATTAACATCTTAACAAAAGGTGTCAATTGGGTCATGTGTTGATTAGGGATTAGCTGGAAGAATGGACTATAAAATCTCACTCTAACCTTAATAAATTCAATAAATAAATAAATTCCACTTGAAGTGCTCTCAACATTGCACCCAAAAAGAGGTCGGGTGTACCTACGAGAAATTCGGGCACCATGGGATTCGTACCTGGGTCCTCAAGGTGGGAAGCCAGTGCATTAGCTAGTGCAGCTGATCCTGATTTGATCCTCACTTTTCTAAACCGGGCACAATCTAACGATATGGATGTTGCTTCCTTGAAATATGTCACATAATCACATTATTTATCAGAGTTTATGATTCAATGTGATCATAGCTACGGTCGGTATTTTTAACTTCAATGGTTACAATTTCTCCGTTTTAAGGAGAAATCAAACTTCTGTTTGAGTACAGCTATGCCCATTTTTATGTAAAGCCTGGCAGTACTGGAAATTCAATTTTCACTCAGTAAGTTGCTCCTTGAATCCACCCTCAATTCATTGGGTATCATGGAAAAAACCTAATGCAATACTATACTATTAACTTAGAGGAAATGGTATAAGCCTCATTTTTGTAAGTCAACTAATAAGGATAATCGATGCTAATTAATATTGTTGGATCATCGACTATGCGAGGTTTTCCCACTAACTGGGAAATAAGTGACATGTGTTGCTGATGCAATATAATTACTGGTTCTTCCAGGGGTTCAAACTTTTCCTATTCTTTGTTGGCAAAGATTTAATTATTTAAAGCTATCACTCATAAGTGTTTCATAAAAGTAACTGTTTCAAGGTAATTTCGGTGTCATTCCTATGTAAGAACATTTAAAATATTTTAGTCTTTAGTCTTAGCAAATCATGTCTTTTGCGACGTCAACACGGTCTCTTTTTTGCATGAAATTGAGGTCTTTTGGCACCAACTTTGCTGCTACACGACGGAAACCCAAATCATTAACCACAATGTCTTGGGCGGATCCATAGGCAATGTTCAAGTCCTCTGCTATTTCTCTGATGGTTATTTGCGGTTATTGACCAACATTTCTTTTACTTTATCAATTTTTTCACCGACTTTCGATGTCGATGGTCTGCCACTGCGTTCATCATCTTCGATTGACTCACGACCACTTCTGAACCGCTCGTGCCACTGGTAAACGACCGTTTTTTTTTAGAGAATCGTTGCCGAAACACTTTTCCAACATTTCCAACGTCCGTGCGCCACTAAATCCGTTTTTTACGCAAAATTTAATACAAGTTCGTTGTTGCAATTTTAAATCCATTTCTGCAATTGTAAAAAATCGCCAACACACACAGAGATAGATGTACTCTTGGCTACGTAACTTTTGCAAATGTCAAGTTATGACACTAAGATTTAAAGGGAATATCAACAACAGATGTACCAATTTAACAAAAAAAAACAGAACTCAAATCGGAACGATGGGAGCGCCACACGGTGGTTATTCCGGGAACTTTTTGTTCAAGGTAGTATTTCAAACTGGCCTTTTGGTTGACTGAGTAGCTTGGTTTACATTCTATTTATTAGGGTGCTAAGCCAATAAATGGACTTTGGATAAGTTCTGGACTTGGTCAAAAGCAATTTAAATTTCCACCGTTGATGCATTAAGAAGTTTTTCTGTTGTTTGAGCTAATCTGTCGACTGCCATACAACTGCTGAATTACTATTAAATTTTGTTTTGTAATGCATTCCATTAAATTGGTATATTCAAAGGTGATGAATATTGAATTGTATTTGGAAATGAGAAGGCAGGGTTTGTCTTGGTTAATAAAACCTACTACTACACTAATTAACTGATTGATATGTTGCTCAAAACTGTGAGGTGATTTTTATACAGGTCTCTTCTGGAGATTGTTCTTTTTGGGGTGAAATGTCAGTGGGTACATATTAAGTATAGGAAGGTGTCAAAATATCAGTATTTCTTGAACTTGAAAGTAGATAGACAATTATAAATGCGTTAACGTCATAAGAGATTCGCTTTGAGTAGACAACAAGGTTTGACTCTTCAGTCATACAAATGTAAAATATTAACATTGAATCTATTTTGTGCTTTGCTGTAAAGATATAAAATTCTTTGACTCCCATTAGAATGTATTTTTCATTGTGTGAATATGAAAAAATAAATCATAGGCATTTTTGGGGGATGGGCTAAATATTTAATTGTCAAATGACTTGGCCAAATTGGAAAGGCTATTATTGACCCTAATGTTGATGTTCGCCATTTCTTGAAATGATTTATTTGCCATACTTGAGGATATTATTCTTTGACTATTTGGTAAATACTGCCACTATTCAATAATTATCTTATAAAAATATATGTAATTAAAAAAAATTGGCCACATCTGTTCATGCCTGCGGTTCTTAACAAGGAACCTCTTCTCCATATGGTTTAAATTAAGATATCCTGTCACTCACAAGGATAATCATTCTAAAAATGACCTTGGCATTAAATAAATAGATATCTGCTGCGCTCATTAGTGGAATCAATTAAACCGTCAGTTTGTAAGGAAAGTGTAAAAGTGTAAGAAGAAAACATGCATTGATCTTTCTACAAGACACAGCATACAGTCACAAAAAATTTAAATAAATAAAACTTAATTTAAAATTTAAAGGATATGGTGAGGGAAATTAGAGAGGAAAAATAAATAAATAAGAATTAATTAAAAAATAAAACGATACAGGGGGATTAAAACAGAATAAACGATTAAACCAAAATATGATAACAAAAATGCTCTGGCTAAGGTGTACTGGATAGCATTGACCCTCACCTTTATTGAGCACTCATACAACCAGGGCTTGCGAGAGATTTCTCCCTGAGCCAGTAGCCCGCCAATCACTCACTTGCTTGGGTATGCGTAAATTCCTTAACCCTTGCAAAACTCACTCACCCAAACAGTTGTTCCATGGAATCTCTTCCAACGTTAGCTCTGTAATTTGCACTTTGGAAAGGAATCCATTCCTTCTCTGAATAGGACTGCTTGGCAGTTGAAACACTGTCAGTTGCCGGTATGCTGGCTCTAATGAGCATGGGAGGAAGAAGTTTTGAGAAGGAGGGAGTTGACCCTCTGTTGGCACAAGGAATGAATTAGGGTCATGGGGGTAACAAGGGTCCATGGCCAAAAGGTTAGTCAGACACAGTAGAACCCTTCTTGTGCAACAGATACAAGTATGTTTCCCAAAGCTTAAGGCTAAACAGGTTTTTGTCATCAGGATCACGAATACTTATTACTGTCTGCATGCCTCAATTCAAAGGCAGCATTTTTATTTTAGCAGGGGTAGGCCAAAAGTGACTAGCAATAACAGTCACCTACTTTTTCAAAGAAGACAATTTACATATAATTAGGGATCACATATCATGCATCTTGCAGAAGCAAATACAAAAGTGAGTACCTATCGTGCATGAGAATAATATTTATATAAGAACTGTGAAAAAATTAAGGATATTGAACATGACTCTACTAAATCATTAAACTGGATGTTAACATACAGGCTTATGAGTGTAGCACTAGAGTTAAGTTCAGCTAAAAAATGCCTATGTATTTTGAAATATGAAGTGTAAATTTTCTTAACATTGCCAGGAATTAAGTCACCCTCTTTGCATTATATTGTTAATAGTTTAATTCAATAGTGTTGAAATGTGCATATGTTACAGATTCATGAAGTCTGACGCACAATGAGAAGTTGGGCTTATCTGAATCCTCACTAGTATCACATTATTTTGGTCTTCATATATGTTCATCCTGAAAGATGAATGATTCAAACTAGATGAATTCAAGATGACTTTAAATTACAGATTTGTGTGTTGAAATCTAATATTAATCAGACTATTTCCCATTCTAACTGTTCATAAAAATTTACATTGTTCTCTTTCAATGAGGTCTTAAAAATCATGGGTATCTCATTGTTTGGATGTAATTCTCTCACAAGTGGAGTATTGGGGGGTTGAAGAAAAATGCCTGTATCACTTTGGATGTACAAGAAAATTTTTGTACACCCAACTACAGGGGTGGTTATGGTATTGAGCATGAAAGGTAGGATAAAGTATGGTAATGATCGAGCAGGAAAGTGATAGAGTATTATTAGTTGAGGTAAAAGTTTACAGAGGAAAAATGGTCATTACTCAGATCTACATAACAACAATGTAATCAAGGTGAAGGAGGAACAGAGTATACACTACTCGATTAGAGAAAAGAATTACTTGTACACCTACAAGAAAACATTTGAAATTTAGAGGGGATTGGAGCATAGTGGTGCTCGGAGGCAAAGGGAGAAATAGAAATTGGGTAGAGGACTACAGCTAACAAGCAAGGAATGACCTTGAGAAGAAAGGAATAGAGTTTGGCAGGAGACAGGGTTTAATCATAACAAGCATGTGGTTTGAAAATCATAATGGGTGCTCGTGTAAAATACACACGGATTCAGAAAGATATCACGTAGATTATATCATGGTTAGGCACAGATTTAGGAATGGTGGGATTAATTCACAGTTTTCTTGGAGGGGATGCTGATTAAGACCATAATTTAGTACTAATGAGGCACAGTATCTGGTTCAAGAGAATAAAACTGGGAAGATGTAATGCAGATGCTTTTAAGGAAGGAAGAGTAAGAAGTACCAAAAGGCAGGGGAAAGATTGATGGGTAAGGACAGGGAGATAGGTAGAAAAAGGATGGGAACATAGATAAATAGAAAAATAGAAAAAAGATAGGAACATATCAAAAAAGGGATACAGAATCCCATAAATGAAACTATTGGAACAGTAAAAAGGCAAAGGATAAGGAAATCATGAATTTACAGATGATATGAATCAGAAGATAGATGAGAGAAAGAAAGGGAAGAATATAATATGTTAGCTGGGTAGAGGGAGGTACAGAGAGATAAATAACAAACTGAGGTAGGAAACTAATGCAGTAAATGAATTTTTGGATCATGCATGTTAAGGATATGGTGATTTAACAGAGGAAGGGTAAAATGGGTGTGCTGTTCAAGAAAGTGAAAGCAATAACATGTAATAAAATGTTGGGAAGAAGCAAGAACAAATATGGTAAATGGGATGGATAGAATCCCCACAGAACAGCTTAAAGGTTTAGAAAAATGTGAGAGGAAGAGTTCTCTTATGCTAATTCATAAACTTTATGAGGAATAAAATCAGCCAGAAGACTTTTGTTTAGCTTGTTAGCTTGCTAACCAGTGTTAGCTTGCATCCCAAAAAATGGAGAGGCAGCCATGTGTGAGGGCTGTATATATAAGTATGATTTAGCACCCAGCTAACGTGGTAATCAGATAAAGGATAGAGAAGAGGGAAAATGACTTCTAAGGAGACCATCAGTTTGGGTTCTACAAGGGGAGAGGTAAGTATTGGTGCTTTAACTGTAATGAGGTCACAGATGAAATTAAATAAAGAATACTGCCAGGATATATTTTTTTGTGTCATGGATTTTGAGAAGTAGTTTAATAGATTTAATTGGGCAGAATAAATTAATGCATTAAAGGCTATAGATTGCATTTGATGGACGAATGACTAATCGATATTGCTCTTGGAGCTATGCTACTGAAGGCTCATCTAAGTAGATGACTCATTTACTGTTCTTGAAAATTTTGTGCAAGGAAGTCATTTTCTTGCTTTGTTTGTTCTAGTGCAGTACTTAAAGGTATTCTCTGATGCATGTCTGGTTTATTCCAACTTTATAATGTTTCCTCTGCTGGTTCTCCCTGAATTATGTCATTCCTTATGTTTTTCCCACACTTGGGCATAACATCCTACTCTCTTTTTACTCATGCATATTCATTGTAAATTGATAGTCATTATCTAGTTCTTTTTATTTCATTCAGCACTCAAATGTGATTATATTTTCATTGAATTCATTTGATGATGGTTTAAAGGGAAGAAGGGACTGCCACAGTCTTAATTTTACCAAAATAAATCTGAATTATTGTTATTAAGGAATACTTTTAGTGGCCATAAGTTTTGTTACAATGACTGCATGCATTTTTTCAGTTTTGGTAAAAACCAAAATTATGCATGAGACTGAATTGTGCCACCATATTTTTAAAATAAAATGTTTTTATCAAAAATTATTTCTGTTAATATTATTTTGGTAATTACTGCAATTAAATGTTCAAAAGTTTCACCGTGTGTAGGAAATTACATTCAATCCATTGAATGTTTATATTTTTTAAAAATATTATTCAATTTTTGTGTACATGATTGACCTGGTTTCAATGGTGGGGATGCTTAACTTTCCTGATCTAAGGGAGAACGTGAACTCATCATTAAAGCTCACTGAACTTTCCTCCACTTGTCAATCATAAAATTGAGGCGAGATAGGTATTGTAGAGTTTGCTGCACAAGAGGGAAGGCTTATTATGTTCAAAGACATGACTCCTGCACTTGAGTGGAGTTGTCTGCCCCAAGGGAGGCTAGGAGGCAGTCGTCCCTCTGGGCAACTCCCTCTCCATCAAGGGGGGCTAACCCCCCTCCCCCTCGTCACCCACCTCGGGATGCCTACCCCTCCCCCCAACAGAGCATAGACCCTTTGATCACATTTCCTGGCGCCCGAGCCATCATCTGGGTGGTAAGATGGATGCAGACTTCATGGATGCATCAGCATGGCCGCCATGTCTATGCTGGCCAATGCAAGGGACAGCGCGGCGTGCTGAAATGACCCGCGTCAACGAGAGACTACTATATGCCTGCAAACACAACGTACACAATGCACCGACATACATGGTTTGTATCGGGGAAAGTTTCGCAAAAATTGATTTATTTCAGATATTACTTTAACCCCTCAAACTTCTTCAAAGTGCATCCTTTGAGCGTCGACACAGTTTCCATCGGTTTTTCGACGACTCGAAGGATCCCTTGTAGGCGGAAGGTCCTTAAGGGTACGCGTGCAAGCTTCTTTGACGGAACTTAATGGTCCCCCTGGTGTTGACCGCTGAGGGAGGATTTCACTTTTGGGAATAGTAAATAGTCTAACGGAGTCAATTCATGACTGTTAGGGGGTTTGGGGAATCGTCACGATGCCTTTGATGTAGGTCTTCGCAAGCTGACATTCTCGACTCTGCTCTTGTTCGTCCGTCAAGATCTTCGGGACGAATTTAGCGCAGATCTATTGCATCGCCAAAATTTCAGTGGTAATGGTGTGTGGACTGTCATCTTATCAATGCCAATACGATCTGCGAACATACGCACAATTAATATTCGGTCAGAATTCTGCACTTCACGAACACGTCAGGAAAAAAATTGTCGATATAAAGTCACCAATAATTATAATACGAACCTCGTATTTCACGGCGATGCATGCCTTCTGATGAATGATTAATTACTGTGAGGGAAAGCACGAAATTGGTATTCACTCTCCACGTTTTGGAGTAAATCACAAAACAGTAGACTACTGACGGTTCCCAAACGTATTTCTGAAAATTAACGTTCACGATTAAATAAAAAAATTGATAGCACCGTGGCATGAAACAGTATAAAGGTTTATGCGCAGTGAGGCCACTGGATTAGGGGAATAGCCACAGTAATTTTCATATAGGGCATTTAAGTAAAAAACTGCTGCGAATATAACTATTGCTCTCACAGCCCCGTGCTGCAAAGCGCCCGGGGTTAAGCACCAGAAGGTTGCCTATACTTCGAGGATGAGAAGGGAGTTAAATTTTATGAGTGTTCGTGACTAGAAGGAAATTATGCATGTAAGTGAGAAAGACTAATACAATATCGTTTTAAACACTTTCAAAAGTTGCATTTGTAGCCCAATATTAATTTTCATTATGGAAATACATTTTTTTCTAATTTTACCAAAATAAATCAATTTACGACTTAATTTTTTAACACAATTTGGCTCGGTTCCCCCAACCTTTGTTTGATCGATGATCAATTTACACAGCTGATACGCCGGGAAAACACCAAATCTTTTACCAATTGACCGACATTTTATTTATCGCCGATCATATCCTGCATTTGTCTCACCAAAAAGAGATTGGAAATCTAAGGGGAAATTCCAAGATTGCTGTTGTAGTCCGTCGCCAAGCGGAAATTGTCGCTTTCCGAAGTGTCCCCGCGACAAATGTCGACTGCTTTTCCTACTCTCAGGTTTCTTTTGCCAACCATAGCCAAGTGTAGACTATCATGTCGTTCATCCAAAAAAACTATGAGATAATTTGTCGACCTCAAATTTCCCGTCAAATGCTAATATCCTCCAGACTGTTTCCACGATAATAATTTTGTTTGCATTATTGCAGTTTGTTGTTTATGGCAACAGTCGATTGGTTTACATGAAAATTCCATTAATTAATAGTGCTTTTGAAGAAATCCATTTATTCGAATGTTTCCTGCATACTCTGGCATATTTATATACTATGGGACGAGAAATACGAATACTCATCCAACATCGGACCGGAAATATATTATTTGCAATAGCTGTACTTGGATTTAGATTACTCATGAAGAGACTAAAGAAAAAATTAAACGGTTCACTTAACAGACAGCCTTTTTCTTAGTTTTGTTTATCGTTTATTTATCTCGCTACCAACTACGTATTCTTGAGCCTAAGTATTCTTCGTCATCTTATCCTTTCGATTTTTAAACTGACATTGCTTAATATCTTTTCCATTAAGATTTCATCTAAGATAATGCCACTAAGATCTTTCCCATTTAGATATAATTCTTCCCATCGTCCCTGAATCTCTTCTGAATCTATTAATGACTACCTCGTACTAATCTCAAATGGTAAAAGTAGTTTTTCCCTTGATAGATCCTGAAGATGAACTTATTTTCATTCACAGCGTTTCTCCTTTTCCCCGCCTGTGAAATTTCTCTACTGATCTCTAAACCACACTTATCATTGATCTTTCCTCCACATTTCCTTGACCTCATTAATTACTCGCACAAGTTTTTCATTTGGCTCTCTCTACATTTTCCTATAGGATTGTACATTGTGGAGTTTCTGCATTTTGTTATCTGTTTCTATCGGTATTTTCCATGCGTATCCACGCCTGTGATGATGTTTGAACGAGGTATGCATCACGAGGCTAGGCTGAAAACGACTACATGCATGCTTGTAGACGACAAACAAAATGACCTTCAGAAGCACTCCTGGTGTCATGTGGAAGTAACATGCCCCCTCAACACGCATGCGCAGGTTTGAGGTCCTTTCATTCATCCAGTGTATTATGAGAAGCATACGTATGGAGACGTGTTCTAGTGCGATTTCAGCACGAGTTAAACAGCGTGCTGCTATCGAATTTTTAACTGCTGAATAAGTGACTCCTACAGAGATTCGTCGTCGTTTAAAGACTGTTTATGGTGACGATGTTGTGGATAGGTCTACTGTAAATCGATGGGTAGTAAACTTTCGTGGTTGCGAGCCTGAATAACCATAATTGTTGATGCATTGACACTGATACAGACTATAAGCATCGCAAACTCTTCGAAGACTTGATTCAAAATTACCATCGAATTACTCAAAAGTGTATTCCAAACCATATTGGAATATCCAAGGAAGAAGTTTGTCTTGTAAAGGGCGGCCTGGCGCCAATAATCTTGCAACATGACAACTCTCGTCCACACACCTCGCGCGCAACTGGAGAGGCTCTGCGAAACCTGAAATTTGAACCGATTCCACACCCTCCTTATTCCCCCAATCTTGCGCCTTGCGATTTTTATTTTTTTCCTCAATGCAAGAGACACCTCAAGGGTAATCATTATACCTCGAATGAAGAGGTGAAGGCAGTGGTCAAGTCCTGGATTCGAGAAAAGTCGGAAGAGTTTTTAAGTGACGGAATGAAGAAACTTGTTACACGTTGGGAGAAATGTGTTAATGGTGACTACATTGAAAAATAAATGTATGATTTTGAAACTTAAGAATTGTACTTTGATGTACTTTTTGCCCGCTCTTGCTATTTGTTTTTGTTCGCGCTCTACAAGCATGTGTGCATTAGTTTTCAGCTTACCCTCGTACTAAGAGGCTATTTATATCTATTAAATTGGTAAATAACCTATAATTGAAGCTGTTTTGACCATGAATAACATACTTGTACATTATATACTAGTATTTAAGGCTTATATTTCTTTTGTGGTCAACATTAAGCCGTTTTTTTCCTTTTATTACAAACAGTCACTCGCGTATTTTTACGCCAACTTTCCTCAATCAACGTTTACATTTCAAGAGGACATTTTAATTTGTTGTTTTAAGGCTAAACTCTGTAGAAATCCATTATCACTGAAGTACAAATATCAATGTATCCTTCCATTACATTTTTATTCGGTGCAACTAGTTACACATATATTCAAAGATATATTCCCCACTGATGACAATTCCATTATCATCTCTCATTAAGAAAATGTCCCGTGACCGAAGTTCCTTGGCTTTCGAGTCCCCACGTAAAGTAAAATCGCCGACGAGGGGAGCTCCCAAACCTAAGCAGTAAACACGCGAGCCTGGATGTCAGGTTATGTTGGGGGCCCAAGAAGACAGTGGGGTCAATCACCTGGCATCTTAAACAAGTTCGGCATCCTTCCTCCCTCCTATTGGTCGAAGCTCCAACACCAGACTATCCTCCCCTCCAGCCAATGGCTCGCCTCTCACTCCACATCAAAATTCCCAGCTTTGACGATGTCAAACAAAGGTCGTGTCTTTAAGAGCTGCAACCCCCCACAAAGGTATTTTGCGCTGTCAGGGCCTCTTCTCCTCTCCGATCGCCGCTCGCATCGCCGGAACCAGAGCGGATCTCGGACTTTCTTTCCCTTTGGCTTCGATTTGGGACGAGTCTTGAGCGCGCCACATCGGTGTATAACAGGGATCACCTCATTTGGAATGACCCCATCCAGGGAGAGGAACAGTCGAACAAGGGTGGCGGCACGTCCTTTCGAGGGAGGGGGATAACAAATGAGTGGAGAGGGGCGCTGCGCTCGGAGAATCTGCGAAAAAGCTCCTCGATTGGCGGGAGAACGCCCCGTTGCGTTGGTTGGGGCATTTGCAGATTGCGGCTTGGGCCGGTGGGGATAGGGAGGCGGGCCCACACTTTCACTCGATGGAGTGACCCGCAAAGGTCAAGAACCGTCACGCATAATGAGACACGGGACACGAATTCAGAATTTAGCTCGAGTAATGAATATTAAAAACATTATTTAAATAATTATCATAAAGAAATACCATCTGATAAATTAATTGATGGACAAATGGTTTTCTTGAATGTTCTCATTCGTAGTACGTATTGATTACCCTTAAGAAAACATCCTTAGACGGTTATTCGAATTATTAGCAGTTTTGGTGGAAGCGATAGAATCGCGTGTTCCATGTAAAAAAAAACATTGTAAAATATTTCCCTATTCGAAATAAAAGTGGATATTTCCCAATCTACTTATACTATTCATATTTTTAATTAGAGTTCAACGAAATAACTCGCCATTACTTATAAAGGAGCTCTTCTTCTGCTCGACACAAAATCATCTGAACTATTACATGGAATATTATTGACCAAAGTGGAATAATTAATGGTGGCCAAAAAGAAATAATAGGACAACCGTTTCCAGTTTAATGTCATAGCATTTTCTGCTATTATTACCTAAGCAATGGAAATAAAAATGAGAATAAAATACTCCATCATTAGAATGACATCATAGAAGAAATATAATAATCCCTTTCCGACAATGGAAACTCATTACTCACTAATTCTCGTTTCTCTCTCAATACTACTCGTAAATTTTAAAAATTCTCCAAGTTTAATCATAAAGATCACACTCCTGATAAAAATTAAACCCGAAAACAATCATCTGGGAGTTTCCTCGAGCGAACGATGCATATCGCTGAGAAATAAATAGAGCGGCGGAAAAGAGAAGGAACTCGGTAGTTTTCGTCTGCAAGATCACGTACTGGATTAAGCCCGGAATACTTGGAATCCACATCAGGGAACACTGATTCGAGAATGGAGAAAATGTGGAAGGAAGCCATCTGGATAACACGAAAATCTGCATTTAAAAAGGGAGGTTAATTATAATCAAACAGACACTACGTGCACCTATTTAGGATTGGAAACCGATGGAGACAAGCGACAAATACTAGAATGTTAGTAAATTCTTCACTGAAAGGACGCGAAAAGCATACGACGTGACTCGCAAATCGTCAAGGAATTGAAGGCAGCCCCTTTAATTTGTAGGCAGCCCCTTTAATTTGTAACGGGCACAAGCATGTGTATGCAAAGACAGGTAAGATGTAAGACGAAGAAATTTGTGAGAGAGATATATTGGGCCCTAGAATCCATTTTTCCCCTTGCACAATTCCGGACATAGCAGGAAAATACTAAAATGAAGACTAGCATAATAAAGCATGCATACGCAATAACTCACCAAATACACAGTCAGTACATTCGGTGAGCTATAGCATACACTGTCACTACTTGAGGGAGGACGGGGTAAATGTTGATACAGGAATTTGAAAGCTCAAGGCTTACAACCACCAGTTTGGAAAAGGCTAAATTATTAAATTCCTTCTTTCAAAGCGTCTTCACCAATGTCTCACCGAATGCCTACGATAGCTTATCAAATCGTGTCGGTCAACCGATGCCCAAAATTGAAATCTCATGTAATGGAATAGAACGTTTGCTGAAAAATATTAAGCCTAATAAATCCTCCGGGCCTTATACAACACCCACTCGTATATTTAAAGGAGCTAGCTTCGGAAATTGCAAGTAGATCACAAGGTTCCCAGAGATCGGAAAAAAGGCTAACGTAACAACAATATTTAAAAACGAAGACAAGGAGGAACGGAGTAATTACAGACCCACTTCCTTCACATCTATTTCGACCAAGGTTATGGAACATATAGTTGCTAGTTCAATCGTGAGGCACCTCGATTATCAGAGTTATTAATGAAAAATCATCACGGTTTCCGAAAAGGTAGATCCTTCGAGTCACAACTTGCACTTTTTGCTCATGATATTCTTATTTCGGGAGTCTACATATTCCATTTTGGTGTTCCCGTTACAGTAGGTGTTCGGCTGGGAATTGCTCTTTTTCCAAAAATTCATCACTACGCACCTTTTTAAGTTTAATTCTAATTGCCAAGTGTCGCACCAGCGTTGTTTGTCGTATGCCTGGCGTGGTATCACCCCTTGGCACATTCAATAGCTATGGAATGATTCCAACCAGGGTACCAAGCAAATGGTCTTTTTAATTTTTCTGGAAGACACTCGTATTCCGATTACATACGAACACAATTCATTGCGTTGGCTATGCACGGGTGAGAATGAAGTTTCCGAGTCTCGGTCCGCAGTTGGCTTCAGTGGGGCGGTATTTTCCCTTAAATGAGAGGCAGGGGAGGGAGGGGGGGCGGTTTGCCCGCCGATGACTCCTTCCCCGCGCCCCTCCTGTCCTCGCCACTTTCTCCGGGCGGCCATCGGCGGAGTCCGATGGCCGCAGCACAAAAAGGAGATATCCTGAGGCCTGACCTTCAGTGACTCCCTATTTCTGGTGTGCACGACGAAGCGGGCGAAGGAGGCGACACCACAACAGAGGGAGCGACGGCGGAGTGGAGGGGGGGATCGACGAGGCAGTCTACCGATCACTTATAGCGAGGTGTCGGCACGATCGGGGAAATTAAAGGCTGGAGACTCACGAGGGGTGCAGATCGGTCACTATTCCTTCTCGGATGGAGACTCGATTAAATACCTGGGCGTTACCCTCACTCGCGACCTCTCCTGGGTGAAATACGTGCTAGGGGGAATATGTGGACAAACTAACAAAAAATTGGGATTAATTAGAAGAGTACTTGGTAAATTTGAAGAAAAGGTCAAAGGGAAATATTTTATTTTGCCAGTTAGGCCTCATTAAGAATATGCTGCTAGTTAAGCATATGTGATCGTCACGAAGTTGGATTGATTATCGAATGGGACCGCGTGCAGTGTAGATTTGCAAAACGTTGTTATGATGAACTTAGTAGGGTGTCCAAAATATTAGAGGCGTTGGGCTGGGAATCACTCATGAACAGAAGGTGAAATTACTACAGATTTTATTTCTTGTATAAATTGGAAAGAATTGTCTTTAGCAGTGATGTTGAAATTACATCATTAGCACCGTGTGTGAAAATCAATTTCGCATCAAATCAAATTTTAACTTAGCGTGGAATCTACTTCTTGTTCTACATCTACTTAATACCCAGCAAGCCGCTGCAAGGGTGTGTGGCGGGGGGTGCTAGGGTACCACCCGTAATAAGAAAATAAATCGGATCCAAAAGCCAAAAATTTATACAATCCACATACAAAACATTGTATGCATTCCACGCTCATGCTAACACACACGATCTACCAACTAACAAACATATGCACCTACAAATATACCTAATGTCTTTGCGATCTTTAATTTTGTCCCGACTTGTAAATTCAATATTTTTAATATTTCTAAAGTGACTTTGGTTTCTTACTATTATGATTCCTGATTGTTCGGGGAAAGATTCATGGTTCTCAACCAGGTTTAGGCGAACACTCCAGTTTCACTCCAGGGACTAACAATATATTTATTTTTTCTAATGCATCAATAGTAGGGATCAATGAAAAAATTAATGTTAATTAACGTTCCATAATTTCTACCATAATTATCCAATATAAATAAAACAAAGTGTCTGATTACGTCATCGTAGTACTTCACTGATCAAGTAACAGCGAGTATTTTCATGTTTTCAACATTCGAGTTGATTCAGGAAAAAAGCACCGATTCAGGTGATTGCAATTCAAATAAATGCAGCTAAGAGTCTCAGAGCACGACAATGATCGATCATAGATAAATTTAAAACACTAATGACTAACATATCCCGATGCATGACATTAAATGTGATCTTCAACAACGACCCTTGTCCAAGGAGTGAACACCTACGTGCCGATAAAAAAAAGATGGAACTTCCTTAGCGCCGATTTAAATTTAAAATACAAACTTAAACGATAATGCATCTGGAATTAATTCACACATTTCACTTCGTTGACTTTACAAATGAAAATATTATTTCGTTATCTTCTTTTTGCCTCGGTACTTGCTTGATTTTATAGTATATTTCAACAAAGCGTCTGCACGCTTTAATCGGGATTTGTCACGCATACGAGTGTGACAGGCCTTTTGGAGGTAGCATTAGGCTGGGAGCTGAGTTTAGAGAAAGTTTTTTCAGAGTTTAACTCTGAAAAAAGGGAATTATTACTGCCCCACGCCATTTGGGCAGGTTAGACCACAGAAATACGACATAAGAGGAAACACACTAGTGCAGAGAGATATAAACATTCGTTCTTTCCTCAGACAATCAGTAATCATTAGAGTAAGAATTCAAAGTCATAAAAGAAAAAGTAAAGACATTTGAAGGTACATGTGCTTGTGCATGTTAGTTACTAGTATACTATGAATTTGCATGAGTGTGATTTACAATGGGTTTTGTATGAAAATATTCGTCTGTGTGGGTGAAGATTGGCATACATTTGTTTGTTTTTCTTGTGGCTGTGTTATCGTTTCACGGATGGTGTGCTAACACTCCCTGCCACACACCCTAGCGGGGTATTGTGTAGATGTAATCCAGGCACTACGACGAGGCCTCCGGAGGGCATTCACTCAGTCGTCCCATTGCGGAGTGGAGACCAGACCGTCTCCCCCACAAGGAAGCGAGAGAGTGTGGTGGAGGCGGGGAAGGAAGGGCAGGAGGGGTGGATTGGAGAGGGAGTGAAAGAGAATTCTCGGGGGAAGGGGTCAAATCTCCTTTGGTGTTCCCTGCGGCCTCCCAACTTCCCCCCACCTTAGTTTCCCCGGCAACGTGGGCCCTGCCGTCCCCTCTCACCCCCTGGGGGACGCCAGAGGTCGTACAAGTATATAGAAGGAGCGTGGTGCTCTTCGCGAGGTGGCTTCCATTGCTGCCCGTCGGACGGCGTGTGACCATTTTTAGGGATTCCACGCGAATCTGTCCCCCTCCCCAAACCCCTCCCGCCACCTGCTCTCTCGATCGGCCATCATCTTGAGTCATACTCTCTCTTAAAGAGAAAGGGGGGGACGCCTCGAATGGCTCTCCAGAAGTGCCCGGAGTCCGCCCAAGCCCTATAAAATTTTATGAAAATACTAATAAAATAATCATCCGTAAAATAAAATGCAACTACATGCAAAACCAACAAAAGCATGCCAATTCATATCAACACAGACGTATATATTCGCGCAAATCATGTATTAAGGAAACCTCTCTAGTTTCAATCCAAACCGGTTTTTATTCTATAATAAACAATTTAAAATTTCAAGCGCCTTTCATAAGCATTGAGAACACTGTATGGCTCCACTTCAGGTAGACATCATCTCAAATCATGTAGTTATTAGAAATGCATATTTGTTTTATGTAAGATAGTTTGTCGTTCTGAAGAAAATATTTTTTAATACCAATGCCAACGCAAATGCTATCCCACACAGAGACACTAACGCTAACTCGGCGGCATCTAGGAGAAACTTATTAAACCAAATTTATTAAATGCATTCTGCTCGTTCGAATTCGAAAGTCCACCACGCCAACAGGGCTGCACGGGTTCGCCCGAATTCTATGAGTGGCTGGGCGATCAAGGACCTATCTCGTATTTATAAGGTAATCTACTGGTTAAGGTAGGTTTTTGGATAGACACAACTATCAAATAAACATTTTTAACTCCAAACAAAACCCAATCCAGCAACCTACTCTACTTCAGGTCCCTCTTCATCTCTATGTACTTCTTTCCTCCCTTCATCCCGTCCAACATCCCTATCCTGTTCCTGCCCTTTCCTCGCTTGCCCAACACTCTCCCCTCTATTACCTTCTTCATTTTTGAAAATTTAGTTTATACAAACACAAGAACAGAAAGCCAACAACAGTAACGCCAAAATTTAATTCGGATTAACGGCAAAGATGGATCCGGATCGATTAATCGAGGTGGATGAACACGCCATCTGTACATTCTTCCACGACTATGTGATGAACAGTGGGTTATCACCATTGTAAATTAATTGAGAGGAAATTTGGGTGATTGACGACGGGTATGAGCGCATTAATTGCTAAGGTCGCTATATTTTTATTTGCATATATATGGAACGATTTTGAGGAAAAATGAGGAGATGAAGGATATTTGTGAATGAGGCGTGATGCAACGGAAGGCGAACATGATCGATTCGTAATAGTAATGCAAATCATATGCACTGCTCCTCTTCAAATACTCCCAACCTGCCTCCCATTGCCCTAATTGAGGAAATTATATAACTTATTGCACCTATTAACATTATGAGCGTGGAGATGACGAAGTAACGTAGAAATATATTTTATTAACAGTGGAATAGTGCATTTTTTATTGATCGAGGGCATGGAGCCCTGAATACTGAAAATGCCACGAAATGATACGTACATGAATGGCACCATTACCGTCCCACAGATTATTCGCCATCTTTATAAAAGTTCCCAGAACAAAAATAGCCACATTGAAGTTGGAAGAAATACTATATTTTGCATAAAAATGGAATAAATGATGAAAAAAGAAGTACGCTGCACTAGTATCGCAAGAATAATAAATATGCGGACGGCATGACTGGATATATATTACTTTTACTTTGAATTTGCAAATTACTGGAAATTATATATAAATTTCCTAAATTGTTCTCGGGGATTGGGAGCGGAAGGGGGTGGGGCTTGTAATTATCACGTCTGTAACAAGAGTACGCATAACAACACTATTCATAACGCCTTTCCACGGTAGTGGCATCCTTCCTCTGGCAGCCAATCGAATCGTTCCTGAGGGTCGTCGTCAAGTCAACGTCAAACTCCAGAGGGTTCCGTCCAAAGGGAGCGGTGGCGTTCAGGTTCCCAAGGGCGTGACGTCATTGAAGCGTCACATTATTTCCAATATGGAGTGCGGTTCATTAAGAGCATAAACCGCCCTCTAAATGGTTGGATGTGTCGGTCCGAGCACTCTCGCCCGGCATTTCCCTTTGAGCAGGATTGGAGTAGTGTAGGGCACCACCCGCCCGATCGCCCGGTGATTCACCACCCCGCAACAAATCCACTTCTCGCCCGACCCCCACCTGAATTCCACCTCGCCCCCCGCGCCGATGGGGAGCCCCAACGGCCAAGCCTCCTCCCAAAAAGGCCCCCACGACGCCGATTGATTTGAAATCCAACCCCTTCCACTTCTGGCTCCTTCCTCAACACGATGCTGCCTCCAAGAGGGTCACTCCGCCTTCTCTTGACCAAGCCGTCGCCTCTTCACAGTGGGAATTGTTTTTCCGATGCTATCACCCTCCTACTCCCTCCTAAGAGGTTCCTCCGGCCATTCCAGTCTTTTCTTCTGCTTAATGTCTACAATATTATGTCATTTCAATATGTAAACTGCCCCGAGTTTCGGTTGCTTCTGAATTGGCTATAATAATCTCTCCGCTCTAGTTTTTAGTACTCTCCGCGTGGGTGATGCCTCACGCCGTCCGCTCCCTACAGCCATGTGGTACAATTTCTACCCTTGAAGTAAGGGGTGGGGACAATGAGTTTGCATGGCCATGGATTAATAGAACGTTCCCCTCATTGTTATGCATGACTAATCTTGGTATGCTGAAGTGCATCATATCAATACTTCTGGTTCATTTTTATTCCTCCTTTTTTTCTATACCCGAGAATTTTTATTAAGGATGAAATCGACACTCGTTTGGAACTAAGTTTTAAGTTTGAGCATGTGTTAGGATTTGCACCTCTTTTCGGGGATTTTACGAAATGTTTTTTCCTTTTCTTAAACCCCCTTTAAACACCCTTCCTCTCTCCCTTACCTAGCCCACCTGGTGCTCGCACCCCTTGCCACAAACCTTTATGATGGATTGCGGGGTATTTATTTAGATTCGGATGTACTTAGATTTTTTTTGTCGTCCCTCTATGTGTTCCTGTGGTATTACGGCTCGTCATCGTCGTCTTTGCGTGTGACATTACTGGTCAAAATTTTGCTTCGTAGTCTCGTGTTTTGCCGTCAGTGTATATGTCTTTAAAATGGTTTATTCTTGTCCTCTTTGTGCAGGCACAGGAACAGCTACTAATCATGTACTACTCGTAATATGTAAAAGGAATGTTGCACGGATGGTGTTCGGTCGTCCTCTTTCCACGCAGTTATTGGATGGATCGCGGGGTGTCACGTGAATGAGGAAATTGAGGGAATACATGTAGAATGGCTGGTAACCTATCACCCCTTGACCTGGACAAGGAAAATAAACGAAGAAATTCAAGGTACGTGCATGATACATAGATATACATAGACAGATAGAGGTCTTTATTTGGGCAAATTTGAGACCTGATGGTCCCTTCTTCCATTTAGCCAATCATCGTGTACATACCATATTAGCCATAAAATTTATAATTACATGCATACATACACATAAATACATATAGACAGACACACATGCATCTGACACAGGTTTGCACATTGAAAAGAAAAGAGAGAGAATATATTGAAAAAAGGGTGGTCTGAAAAGTTTCCGACTCAGAAAATTTGGCAAAAAAATCGCATGGGATCGCAAAATTAATGTCTCGATGAACACTCCAAAATTCAATGATCACTCAATCACCGCACAAATATTTGACTGGGAATGGAAATCGCAAATGACAATGCATTTGGTGCATTGCCTCCTCTCGAAATTCAACATCTGTAAATTGGACGATCACGAGTATTTTCTCCAACGACTACATTTCTCACACTTTTCTTACACTCTAATCTAAGCAACATAGCAGTTGATTCCTAATATGATTTGGCGAAGCGGTCCAACGGTTTCCTTGTGTCATTCCTAATACTAATGGGGTATTACGATAGCCTCGGAGAAGCTATATCGTTGAGCCATGCAAAGATTCATACGTAATTACCTCCCGATTACATTTATTTCTATTCGTGCCGTAATGAGTGAGGCCTCCGTCAACCCATGCCTCTGTGGAGTGGCCGTGGAAGCAAGCCAGCATCGCAGAGCCGAAGGGACGAAGACGGAGCAGCGTCGAACCGATTCACGCACGCACAGTGCCGTCACGGACACGCCTCGCCGGCCGTGCCGATCGGAAACGGTACGCATATCCCTCTCACGTCATCACATCAAAACAGTGACATCTGAAGATAAAAAGATCGTCACGCGGATCCCTTCGATCCACGAGGTGCACTCATGCGCGGGACGAACACATCTTTTGTCAAACACGGTCTCATTTCCGCTTACACGCACGCACACACGCACGCATGCACGCGCCGTCGCTTCCCGATGCTCAGTTTCCCACGCTCCCCCCTTTGTCGGCCCCCCTCCCCATCCATTCACCCCTCCCGCCCCTCCTCCTTTATTCACGACTCAAGGCCAAAGAGCCTTTTTATTTATCAGAAATGTCGCCAGCGCCACCACTCTTTCATTCAGTGATTGATGGGATGGCCACATTTGGACCGAATACGATTTTCGCATTCCTATGAATCAAGTGCACACGTACCATTGCCGCCAATGGTTTTCCTTAGCGGTTGAAATGGTGCTATTGCGCCACTAATAGTAAGTCTGAAAATGAGGGAATTTTGACGGGTGTCACATTACCTTAATGGTACAACGATGGCCCCCACACGCACAATTAAAAACCATAAACACAGTAATCAACCCGAAGGTCGGTTTGCAAAGTGCCAGTATAGTTCACCCACGTCGTATGAAATTCAGACATCAGGGTATTAAGAGGGGTCAGATCCTTATTCTCTTTACTGCCTATGGTTTTCCAGAAAGATCTGATACCCGAAGAATCATACATCTCGGGTGGAGCTGATATTTGCGTAAAATACGAGGGTCGTTCAAATACTCCTTATAAAATCCAAGAGATGGCGACAGTATGGGAGAAGGTTTAATCATCTATCACCAGACAGCTGTTGAAACTTCAGCTATATCCATTACCTGGTTTCATTTGTTTAATCGATCGAAGGAACAAACCTTTTTGTTTAATTAGAGAAATGGAAAAAATTAGTTCCGTGCGGTGATTAAACAATTCCATTGAAAAAGCTTAACACCAAAATAGATGAAAGAAGTGTTGCGCGAACAAAAACAAATAGTAAGATCGAGTGAAAATTACATTACAGTACAATTCTTAAGTTTCAAAATCATATATTTATTTTTCAACATAGTCACCGTTAAAGCCAACACATTTCACCCAACGTGAAACAAGTTTTTTTAATTCCGTCACTGATAAACTCTTCCGACTTTTCTCGAATCCAGGACTTGGCAGCTGCCTTCACCTGATCGTCCGAGGTGTAATGATTACCTTGAGGTGTCTCTGGAGTTGAGGAAAGAAATAAAAATCGCAAGGCGCAAGATCGGGGAAATAAGGAGGGTGTGGAATCGGTTCAAATTTCAGTTTTCGCAGAGCCTCTCCAGTTGCGCGCGAGGTGTGTGGACGAGCGTGGTCATGATGCAAGATTATTGGCGCTAGGCTGCCTTTAACACGACAAACTTCTTCCTTGGATATTCTAATATGGTTTGCTATACACTTTTGAGTGATTCGACGGTCATTTTGAATCAAATCTTTGACGAGTTTGCGATGTTTATCGTCTGTGGCAGTGATCGGACGTTCTCTGCGTGATTCATCAACAAATATGACTTTTCCAGGCTCGAAACGACGAAATTTTACTACCCATCGATTTACAGTAGACCTTTCAAAAGAATCGTCACCATAAACGACGATGAATATCCGTAGGAGTCACTTTTTAAGTCACGCTGTTTAACTCGCGTTGACATAGCACTAGGACACGTCTCCATACTTCCGCTTTTCAAAATAAACTGGATGAATTTAACTACCCCAAACTTGCGCATTCGTGTTGAGGGGGAATGTTACTTCCACATGCCACCAGGAGTGCTTCTGAAGGTCATTTTGTTTGTGATCTGCAAGCACGTGTGCATTAGTTTTCAGTCTACCCTCGTATATAAATTAGTCGACAACGCGGATACCGATGTATTACTATTTTCGTTTGAGTGCCAATTAGTTTTCATTGCTTTTGCAACTCTTTAAGCTTCCGGTACAGTCCAATGGGAATATTTTGCCCGGGGCACAACGAAGTTTTCCATTCATTTCCGTCCCTTTCGCTGCCCCTTTGCATCCACACGCAGCAGCCGAGAGGGATGACGTTGAGGTACTAGAGGGGTGGACCCCCACGATTGATGGCACTTCCGGCCCGGCACGTCACTTCCGCTCCGATTCCGAGGGCGTGGGCGACCGGCGGGCCGCGTCCCCACGGGATGTGGGGGGCGGTGCACGGACTTGCCCTCCACGCCCCGCACCACGCCCCCGCACGGGATGCACAATCACGTACGTTAGCATACTGCCGTCCTTATACCACACGCGAGGCCAATTTGGACTTCCTCCGCCGCCATCTTGGTAAGCATCATCCTCCAGGTACCCTTCCCCTTACTCATTCGCACAGTGGCCATCATTGATATCAAAGAGGAACCTTTTTCTCTACGATAAGAGAAAAAACTCATTTAGTTACAAGAAAAGCGTTGTGACTAATTGTCAGTTAACTACGATTCAGCCCTCATATGGAGCATGAACTTGAAGATCGACTTTTTTTATGTTTTATTATTACGAAATTATGAAATTAACAATTTGCAATTCTTTTCATGGGTTGATAAAACACTTGAGTAAGCCTGAAGCGATAGTTTCATCGCTGACCATTTACAAATATTCGTCAATTATCAAGGATTATTAAAATATTTCCACAAAAACAATTCCCGAGGTGTGCAAATATAAGCTTTGAGTAAGATTCCTCTTGGACCTCTACATACCAAGTCACGGAATACGAGTACTGTCCAATAAATAAGCGAACTGAGACCATAAAAACTTGATTTTGCCAAATTTAGTCAATGTCGATTTCGTCCCTTCAAAGTACTCTCCATTTGTTTCTATGCACTTATTCCATCTTCTTATCCACTGTTTAAAGCACCCTTGAAAGTCCTCGGCAATAGGCTTTTTAGTTGTCTCGTCGTCTCTTGCGTAATTGTGTCCTTATCTTCCCAGTGATGGATCCCAGTTCCTTTCATCACATCATTTTGGAAATGGGAAAAAGTCTCAGGAGGCGAGATTCGGTGAATGAGGAGGCTGATCAAGGATGGTGATTGAATTTTTCGCCAGAAACTGGCAAACAATCAATGCTGGATGTGCAGGTGCATTGTCATGGTGAAGGATCCATCCATGATGTTCGGTTAAAATGTGAGTACACTTTTGATTTTCCTAAATTCAGCTCATTAGCTATCATTTGGGCAGTTTTTCGACGATCGGTAAGGACAAGGGGTCGCACACGATCAATGTTGTCGTCAACACAGGTGGTTGAAGGTCTTAAATCATCCGTAGCGTCTTGTCGGCCATCTTTAAAATGTTTAATCCACTTTAAAACGGAGGTCTTCTTACGAGCATTACCACCGTAAACGGCTGTCAACATTTCAGTAATTTCTTTATAACTTTTACTGCACTTCACGAAAAAACCTGATGCTGATTAATTGCTTCGTGATTTCGTCAATTTCCATTTTCGACAAACAGTAAAAACAAGGACAACAGAGACTAACATAACTGGCACCATGCGCACAGCTCGACGATCTTACGAGCTCAGACGGCAACTAGAGGCGGGACAAAATTCCGTGTCATGGCCGGCAGATTGCACCAGTTGGTGTATTTATTGGCCAAACCTCGTATTATGAAATGCCCCCACCCCACAATCCACCTGGGCGAGCCCAAGGGCAGCAGCAGGGGGTGTCAACCGAAGCCGGGTCACTCCGGAACCCAGGAGTACCCCGAGACACCCCAGAAGGGGAATCCCTTCTCCGAAATGGACGCTGTTTCTATTTTTAATTTTCCATAAAGTTTCGGTTTGTTTGTTTATCGCATGTTATTAATGGCATTAGATGTCCGACCATTACAGTGATCGTTACTAAAATTATTACATATAAACCATAAGCACAGTAACCTACCCTAGGGTCGATTTGGCAGGCGATGATGGAGTCCACTCAGTCCGACGGCGTGTTAAATTCAAACATCAGGGTGATGAGAGGGGCCAATTCCTTATTCCCTATACCGGTTATGGTTTCTGGGAAACATCTGCTTCCCGAAACAACAAATAGCTTGGGTAGAGCTGTAGGTGCCCAGAGAGCCATGCCCGGGAGTCGAACCCGGGCCCTCCGGTCAGTACCCCAACGCTCTACCCCATAGACTAACGCAACCCACATTATTAAAATATGGAAATGAAAAATAATTACTTGTTTTACGAAAATAAATAGATGCAGCTCCTATGAATCTTATTTGAGCTCATCATTTTTAATATAAGAATTAGTTTTTAATTCATCGGTCTTAGCACTTTTCTGCTAATCCAAATTCTAATTTCCGATGACCCGTCTCTGACGGTAAGAGAGCGTGAGGACGGACTGTGGGAATTAAGGTGCCATGGATAAGTTCCTCGATGGACGACCCCGGAATTAATTGAATGATCCTCCATTCCTTCGATGGCGGGGAGAGAAATCAGACCGAAATGATTTCAAGGACGCCTCCTCGGCACCCAGCGGCCCATCTTCCCGGCGTGACCGGAAATGGAGCGTGGTATCCTGCGCCGACGCGTGCCATGCACCACCGCCCCCTTTCCCTCTGGGGCATTCCGTCCAGGGGCGCGCCCCTCTCCCCACCGCGTCGCCCGCAACCCCGCTTCCCCCCTCTGCCCTCCCAATTCTCTCGTGGCAGTTACTTCCTCCCTAAAACACCTCTTGAATTCACTCCTGTATCACACACACCCCTTCACAGAATCTCGATTATTTCGCCCGGTTTTCGTCGGCACTCCCTCTAAATCATTCTTGGTCACGGCCTTGAAGGAGTGAACTTCTCTTCCAATTTACCTTGAAAATAACCGCTTCTTATGCCTCATTTCAACCTCAATTGTTTGGGCGTTTGATGAAAGAAATGCCACCAGAGCGAAATGGAAACTACTTACCTTATTACTAGGGTAACTCGAGTAATTTTTTCCTTGAAGTTTTTGTTCTCTTTTAATCTATCATATCATTGTTTTTATTTGATGTTATTTTGACTGACATTTGAAATTGAAATTGCTTGTTTTTTATCCCTACGAGTTGGGTGTGTCACGTCACAATTATAATAGTAATATTACAGACTTTGTTTCGACGCACCACATTATCTCTAGATGATGAAACCGATACCTTGAGACATTGCTTTGTAATACATTGTTCACGGGTGGAAAAGGGTTTATTACTAGTAATGTTATGCTGAGATGTGTTTTTGTATCCACCGTCTGTCTCAAAATTTGTCACTCATTAATTTTCATTTCCTGTAAATGTTAAAGGTTTCCTGTCGCTAATAAACCTTTTTTTTCCGCATTCGGTCCACTCATGCATTTCTCCTCGCCGACCATACTTTGTTAATGTCCCAGGGGACTCGTCCCCGAGAAATTTAGATCCAGTCATTCGCATATGACCTATTTGCCCATCGGTCGTCCTCGCGGGCCCTCCCCTGGCCCTTGGGCGTTCCTAGCAACGACTTCGGATCCAACCGTCCAGTTTACATTGGCTCATCTCTTCCACATAGCTTCCCATGTCGTCTTTTCCTCCCGCACTCTTCTTAATACAACTTCATTCCTCATTTCACCTAACCACGCGTTCAAACATAGAATAACTACTTACTATACATTTAAAAATGAAGTAAGGAGGCTTACGCTGTGATATGAGATGGGATATCGGGCAGAATCACACAGAAATGATGGTACATTATTACTGTTTGAAAAACAATATGCAAGATAAACTAAATACATTGATTTAAGACATCAACCAGGGCCAAAAAGAAGGACGGTCCTAAAGACTTAGACATCGGTACCAGAAATAACATTAATCGGGAAAAAGGGATATTTCAGGTCAAAGTGTTAAAGACAAAGTTCAGATAATTATACTCATCGAATTGTAAAGAAGAAACACTATGGGATCAAATGATATCCAAAGACGATGCACAAATAAGAATTTTCCTATTACATAATACTTTGTATGCTACACTATAACCATAGTTCAGATATTGAAAAAAATATATACAGATATACGTGTATCTATATATATATATATATAATATATATATATAATATATATTATTATTATTATTATTAGGTAATCTACCGGTTAAGGTAGGTTTTTGAATGGACACAACTATCAAATAAATATTTTGTAACTCCACAACAAAACCCAATCCAGCAACCTACTCTAAATCAGGTCCCTCTTCATCTCGGTGTACTTCTTTCCTCCCTTCATCCCATCCAACATCCCTATCCTGTTCCTACCCTTTCCTCGCTTGCCCAACATTCTCCCCTCTATTACCCTCTTCAACATTCCACTACCGCTCAATATGCCTTTCATCCATTTTTCCTGCCTCCATAGGATTTCTCTCAACAAACCCCTCTCCTCACCCACCATCTCTAGTACTTCCTCATTTGTTTTCCTTTCGGTCCATTTCACCTTCTCCATTCTTCTCCACACCCACATTTCAAAAGCCTCCAATCGTACGTCTATTCTCCTGCTTCAGCGACCACGTTTCCGCGCCGTACATAGCTACGCTCCATATCAGAGTTTTTACGAGTCTTGTCTTAACATCCCTACTCAACGTCCCCGTCATCAACTCCCTCCTCCTTGAGAAAGCCTCCTTGCCTAGCAACTCTTCTCCTTACGTCCCTACCACTTTGACCGTATTGGTCCAAAACACTTCCGAGATATGTAAACTGTTCTACCTGCTCTATTTTTTCGCCGCCTATTTTAATACTTAGCTTAGCCTTTTTCTTTCTGGAAAATCGCATAACCTTTGTTTTATTATTATTGATTCTCATCCCATATTTATCACACTGAACCTCCAATTCACTCAGCAATGCTTGCAACCCCTTGGCTGACTGAGCAACTAATGCTTGGTCATCAGCAAACCTAACCGATTTTACGAATTCCCCTCCGACTTTCATTCCTACCTCCAGTTCTTCCCATGCCTCTTTAATCATTTCCTCTACATATACGTTGAACAGTACCGGTGACAATGGGCAACCCTGCCTTACACCTCTTCCTCACACTGCCCATCCGGACTCTCCGTTCCCCACTCGCACCTGAGCAGTCTGAGACATGTACAGGTTGCGGATCAGTCTCCTGTCCCTCCAATCCATTCCTAATTTCTGCAATACATGCATTAATTTTTCCCAATTCACTCTATCAAACGCTTTTACGAATTCTGCAAAACAGGCAAAAACGTCCTGATTGTATTCTATATTCCTCTATATTGTATTCTGATATCCTTCTATGATCTCATTACTGCAATGGCATAACGCGTACCTCTTCCTTTCCTGAACCCAAACTGATCATCCCCTAAGTAATCATTTGCCTTACTCTCTATCCTTTTGTTGATGATCCTGAGAATAACTTTAGCTGCGTGGGATATCAAACTTATTGTTCTGTAATCCTCACATGACGAAGCCTTTGCCTTTTTCGGAATAGGAACTAACACCGATCTCACAAAATCTTCCGGCCAGATTCCTTCCTCATAGATACTACGAATCAGTCCATATATGGCCTTCTTCCCACTTTTCCCTAATCATTTCAACATTTCTACAGGAATATTGTCCACCCCCACTGCCTTATTTGCTTTCATTTCCTTTAATGCCATTTCTATTTCATCGTCGAGTATGCCTTGACCTAAGCTATCTTCTTCTACGTGATGTTCCTTTTCTTTGTCTAACCTTGTCGGCCTATGTTCTTTACCATACAGTGTTTCTATCTATTCCTTCCATCTCTCTTGGTTTTTCCTGGTTCAACTCTTATCTTACCCCATTTATCTTTAACTGATAGCACAGATCTTGCCTTCTTACTTCCCGATAATAACTTAACCTTGCTGTATAGAGCACCAATTTCACCCTTCTTCTGTAAACTTTCCATATCCTCGCATTGCGTTTTCCACCATTCTTCTTTTGCTTTATTTGTCGCCCTTCTCAATTTATTGTTTAACTCTTTGTACTTCTTTTTGCCTAACTCTGTGTTTACATTTTTCCATCTTCTTCTCTCATCCATCTTTGCAATCATCTCATCCGTTATCCATGGTTTCCTTATCCTTTTCCCGTTAACGGTTCCTATAGTGTCTTTAGCGGCTTCCAATATCCCTTTCTTGAAACATTCCCATTTTTCTTCGATAGTACTCAGTTCTTTACCGTCATCCATCATTTTCTCTACAGCTTGCTGATACTCCTTCCTCGTTAATCCATTTACTGCTTCTAAATTCCATTTCCTAACCCGCCGCCCTTGACTTATCTTCTTGAAACGAACATTACATTTCATAACAACTAAATTGTGGTCAGAGTCCGTATCCACTCCTGGGAAACTGTGCGAATTTATCACACTGTTCCTAAACCTGTGCCTAACCATAATATAATCTAAATGATACCTTTCTGAGTCACCTGGCATTTTCGATGTATACCTACGCCTTCTGTGGCGTCTAAACCATGTGTTAGTGATGACTAACCCCCGTCTCCTGCAGAATTTAATTGCTTTCTCCCCGCGTTCATTCCTCGTGCCTAACCCATAGTCTCCCACCTCACCACCATCTCTTCCTTCGCCTACCGTCGCATTCCAATCCCCCATCGATATCAAATGTTTCCCTGCAGGAACACTCGCGATGATATCCTCTAACTCATCATACATCCTATCGACTTCTTCCTCCTTGTGGTTGCTCGGTGGCATGTATACCTGAACAATGACCAAGTTCGTCGGCTCTGCTTTAATCTCTACGAGTAAAATTCTATAAGTTGCTTGCTCTATGTTGACTACGCTTCTTCCTACCCCTTTATTTAATATTACGGCAACCCCTCGTTGGCTCTCGTCCCTGCCGCTGTATATCACTCTATAATTGTCACTCCAGTAATCCCCGCTATCCTTCCATCTCACCTCGCAGAGACCTAAAACATCTATATTACCTCTTTCCATATCTCGCTTAATATTTTCTAATTTGCCTCTCCTCAACATTGTCCTGACGTTCCAGGTTGCTATTCTAACTACTTTCGCCTTCTTCTGAGTCTTCTGTCCTGCTGCAGTTATTTCTTCCCTGCAAGGGTTTCGTGGGATGACGACCGCGAAAGCCTTGCCTCTCCCGCTGCCGGGCACGACACACGGCCTCTTGGGCCGAGTCCCGTAGTTGCCAGGACTCATATTATCTATAGTGCCATCATTATATTCTTGGGAATCATAATTGAGGTGGTTTCCCGTTGCCTTCCTCAATAGTGTTTTTTAACGTGACACCATCACTTAATGGCCGCCCCACTGGGGTCAGACGCCATTGCAGCCGCCTCACTGAGGAACAGACGATGCGTGGACTACCTTTCGTCTGGCTCCTAACCTTCGACCTATCTGGCATGGGTGACCCTTCCAGGAGTAATAATTATTACTCCCGCCAGCACAGCTCTAAGGGTCATCGGAACACGCAAGCCCTTCCACCACGACAAGGTTGTAGTCCATGGGAGGGATATACTACCTTGATCAAAAAGTTCCCGGAATTTATTCAGAAAATTAAAAAATACAAGTTTATTCATCTAAATCTATATTGTCCCCTTCAAAGTAATCCCCATCGACTGCAACACATTTATGCCAGCGCTTGATCCAATCCTCGAAACATTTTTTATATTCGGTTTTCGGTATGCCCATCAGTGCTTCCTGCGATTTTTCCATTCCTTCCTCTCGGCTGCTAAAACGCGTTCCCCGTAATGGTTTTTTTAACTCGATTGAACAGAAAGAAGTCACAGGGAGCCAAATCAGGTGAATTCGGTGGCTGTTGGATGGTATTTGTTGCATTTTTCGTCAAAAAATTACGAATAATGATAGCACTGTGCGACGGTCTCGACGCACTGTGCGACGATTTCTGGTCTCTTTCGGCGAATTGCTTCACGCAAACGTCTCATAACGCCAAATAATACTCTTTGTTTACTGTCTGGCCTTTCTGGCAAAAATTCATGATGCACTACACCGTTGTATCCATGAAAACCGTCAGCATTGCCTTCTTTTTTGACTGAAAACGACGTGGTTTTTTTTGGTCTCGGCTCATTTGGTGAACGCCATTCACTTGCCTGATCTCTGGATTGCGTGTCGTACTCATAAACCCACGTCTCGTCTCCAGTAATGATCCTTTTGATGAATGTGGGATCGGATTCAGCCTCGCAAATCATGTCTTTTGCGACGTCAACACGGTCTCTTTTTTGGCATGAAATTGAGGTCTTTTGGCACCAACTTTGCTGCTACACGACGGAAACCCAAATCATTAACCACAATGTCTTGGGCGGATCCATAGGCAATGTTCAAGTCCTCCGCTATTTCTCTGATGGTTAATTTGCGGTTATTGACCAACATTTCTTTTACTTTATCAATTTTTTTCACCGACTTTCGATGTCGATGGTCCTGCCACTGCGTTCATCATCTTCGATTGACTCACGACCACTTCTGAACCGCTCGTGCCACTGGTAAACGACCGTTTTTTTTAGAGAATCGTTTGCCGAAACACTTTTCCAACATTTCCAACGTCCGTGCGCGCATCTAAATCCGTTTTTTTACGCAAAATTTAATACAAGTTCGTTGTTGCAAATTTAAATCCATTTCTGCAATTGTAAAAAATCGCCAACACACACAGAGATAGATGTACTCTTGGCTACGTAACTTTTGCAAATGTCAAGTTATGACACTAAGATTTAAAGGGAATATCAACAACAGATGTACCAATTTAACAAAAAAAACAGAACTCAAATCGGAACGATGGGAGCGCCACACGGTGGTTATTCGGGAACTTTTTGATCAAGGTAGTATATATATATATATATATATCTTGCTTGGTGGCATGTATACCTGAACAATGACCAAGTTCGTCGGCTCTGCCGATCTCTGTCGGCTCTGCTGATATATATATATATATATAATATATATAGTATATATATATACATAATCACTTTCTTGTGCATAATAATGTAATTTCACTAACTAGTCGACACAAACACAGAAACTAAAACATATAAAAGAGGGACTCACGGGGTTTTCGAATTTTCGGTGGTCCAACCACCTTTCTCAAGAGGAATTAGGAACAGAACTGAGGCAGAGGAGGGCCCGAAAGCAGTGGTAGGGAGGAGAAGGGGAGATGGGGGAAAATAGGGGAAAAGAAAGGAAAAGGGGGGGAAAAAAGGGGGGGGAAGGCATTCGAGGTGAGGAGTTTGGAGGGGTAGTGTATGGCGCGGGAATTTTAAAAAAAGGTGGGGATGATATGGAAGTTGTTGGGGGCGGAGGGGGATGAAATTATATGCATAAAGGGGGCAATAATGTCTAATATTAATGCCTGGGCGATTCCAGGAATCCAAGAGCCAGATGAAAGCTAGCTCTAATGTTTTGAGTTTCAGTGGAGGGTCTGAGTGTGGGAGGGATGCTAAGCCGGATACTTTAAAACATTGGTCAAAGACAGTGTTGTGTTCGGAGGCATGTTTGGGGATTGGGAGCATACCAATAAGAGAGGAATTGTTGCATGAGGCTCGATGATTATTGATTCTAATATTGAGGGGTGTGGTGCACTGTCCAATGTAAAAGGCAGGGCAAAGTTGGCACTTGAGAAAGTAGACAACATTGCTGGAGGTACACGAGGAGTAGGGAATTGGTGGAAGAGGAGTTAAAGAGCGGGGTGGGAGAGGGATGGGATTCTGGTTAGGAAAATAGGACATGTTTTGCATCTAGGTTTTATTGCAGGGTCTGGGAGTGATTTTGGAACGGGGCGAGGATTTAAGAAGTGGAATTGGTAGATTTTAGAAGATCTGAATTCCTGGAATCGCCCAGGTATTAATATTAGACATTAATTGTCCCCTTTATGCATATAATTTCATCCCCCTCCGCCCCCAAATACTTCCATATCATCCCCACCTTTTTAAAATTCCCGCGCCATACACTACCCCCTCCAAACTCCTCACCTCGAATGCCTTCCCCCCTTTTTTCCCCCCTTTTCCTTTCTTTCCCCCTCTTTTCCCCCATTTCCCCTTCTCCCTTCCTACCACTGCTTTCGGGCCCTCCTCTGCCTCAGTTTTGTTCCTAATTCCTCTTGAGAAAGGTGGTTGGACCACCGAAAATTCGAAAACCAGTGAGTCCCTCTTTTGTGTGTTTTGGTTTCTGTGTTTGTTATGACTATCAG
>CM073776.1:106564164-106761979 GCA_037158775.1 Hetaerina titia
CGGAAAATTCGAAAACCAGTGAGTCCCTCTTTTGTGTGTTTTGGTTTCTGTGTTTGTTATGACTATCAGTGAATTTACATTACACGTTTGTGGGTTTTCCAAAAAAGTGTATATATATATATATATATATATATATATATATATATATATATATATATATATATATATATATAAGCAATGTACACACATTAAGCAATAAATATAAACCATAAGAAATAAGCAATAAGTGTAGAAATAAATAGCATTAAAGGTACAACGATGTATCAGTGTAATAAAATAGGATTCTTAGTGTAGCAGCAGGCTTACAGAGTAAACGTAGAGCAAATAATCATAAACCAACCATAACAGATAACAAAGCAGCAATGACAAAATTGTAAAATAAATGCATCGGTATACGTAAGAGGGGTAAGCATATGCAGTAACCCTCAACATGTAAACACTTTGTATTGTAATTGTACAATTGCAACACACAAGGCACGTTTCCTAGAGTGAACCATAAAATTGAATTGAGCTGCTCACCAGCCCCTCCCCTCCCCCCACACGTGCTATGTTTCGAAGCCTTTTTTTCTTCTATCTGGTCTACTTTCCCAGGGTCGACCCATGCCCTGTGAACCATAGAGCGGGCACACACGAACCTTTCCCCGCGGAAAAAGACACGACCACTTTCTACCTCCGACCTTATCGCCGAGGAAAAACTTTTACGGCGTGCCCGTCCATCGTGATCCCTTTCTCGGCGTGAACACTTCCGCGCTTGCCGTCCGGTGAACCTCTAGCAAACCCGCGTCACTCTGATTGCTAGGAAACCACACGATTCCACCTGCTCCAATTCCTTCTCTCGATTGATGTCATAATTATCAATTAGTTAATTAATTGAATTAACTGATAATGAATACTGAGTGAATAGATTTCTCACAATTTAAATATTCCAGTTCGGAGCTCAAACACTTTTCTCCGTCGTATCACATTCCTGATGAACAGCCTAGTTTCAGAGATAAAGGCACATAATCTTCCAAATATGCAACCGATGCTGGACCCCAATTAGGCAAGATTCCATCAACCGCCATCTAGCGCATCTCCGCTTCCGGAAGCGAGCGATGGGAGAGGGAGGGAGTGCGGCCCCGCCGCAAATTAACTGCTCTCCCCCGCCTGCCGAGCAACGGGGATTTTTATAAACCGGTGGAGTGGCTTCTTTCTCCCGCGCGGGCGACGTGGAACAACGGCCCGGGATGTGCCTCGCCTCCGACCGCAATAAAACGAACCACCCCAACACCCTCCGACACTCAATTGCGTGGTGCACATCCTCGGAGGGTTATGCACCACGCTACATCCACCGCCCACCCCTGGCAACACACGAGGACGGTTTGAAATCATCCAAATAAAATATTGGTAACCGAAAAAAATCACGTTAATTTCTATCGAAAATTTTTTTAGCATTTCGCAACCAAGACGACACTATCCTGAGTAAGTGCCATCTCCAACTCCGTCGATCTCAATGCAATCAAAGTGTATTTGTGTATTTATTCTTTCTTATATCTCTTTCTTATTTTAGTGTATTATATTGTTTCTCGTCATCACAGATTGACAATGAGAAGGTTTGGCGAGTGGCCAATGACTAAGCTAACCCGCCAATCGTGCAACACTTCAGCACCTGCGCCGAAATCTTCGGTCACTTGCTCATTGTGTGTAATTCGTCCTCACCCTCCCTCTCTCCGTTTCCTTCATTCATGCCCTTCAGCAAACCCCCCTGATCCTCAGAATCTATCCATTTGGCTTCCTTCTTCTTCCTCTTGAAATGTCCCCCGTCAAACTTCGCCCTTCCCCCACTCTTCGTAGTTCTTCAATTGTTACTCCGCTTTCTCTCTTTCATTTCCATCATTCTTGAGTTTCGACCATAATTCATCACCTATTCATAAATCATATCACAGTTTGATTATTTTGTCTCCAAATATTCTATCCCTGTCTCTATACCATTTCCTTGATCTCGCTAATTATCCTCTATGTACGCATTAGAGGACAGGGTGAGAATGGATTCTTCTATTTCCTTCTTTTTATCCTTCTAATCTACTTCCAATACATTTAATCGCTACCTCTGATCTCTCGTATATGGAGCGTGTATTGATTTTCAGACTTGCGGTTCATTGTAATTTCTTTTAGGGAACACGTTGAATTACATTCCATTTAATTTGGTCGAAAACTTTTCGTCAATACGATAAAATCCAGTCGCTATTTCTCTCTCCACTTCTCTACAACGGGACTGACATCAATCTTCTCCTCAGTTCCTCTCCTTAGGTTTTAATTGCCCTCACTTAATTACTCTTCGCTTCCCTCTCCATCATTAGTACGCTGTTCTTGTTGTGAAAAGACGAAAGCCCTGCTGTGCATGCGACGCATGCGTCGTCAGCGAAATGCGTTGAGATTTCGGGCTGCCACAATTTCAAACGTACTTCGTCGATTCTTGTGCCATACTATTCGCTGGTACGCACCTCTCCGGAGAATCGTAATCGGCCCTCTGATCATTATCACCAGCGGTATTTCTCCTCCTATTGTCCTGGAGTAAACTCTCCTCCACCATTAAGGTTCTCCAATACTTTCCTGGATCCCTTAGGTTTAATTACTCCGCCCGTGTGATATATGCTTTCCTTCTCACAACTTTCTACCCGCCTGTATTGCCTCTCGCGGATTTTAATAATCTGCCCTACATATCATGCCATATTTCTTTAAGAAGAACCTTACGACTTCTTATGATTTCCCATTTCCGTCACTCTTTTCCAAAGGAATACCGTCAATGACCCAGTTTCCTTCAGTCTCTCCATCTGATCTTATTTTGTATTGTTTTTACACTTATATTCTTGCCAATAACATTCCAATGATAAACGACTACATATGACGCACTCCACTGACATTAAAACCCAATGGCGGATACGGACAAATCTGCAGATGATGCTTCATTTTTGTTATTCTTCACTGACATGAATCCATAGGTAACCATCAAATCACAGTAATTAAGCCAAAGTTGATTAGCTGAGAGCACGCCTTGCATGCTGAACCCGGCATTGGGTGTTGAATTCCCTCATACGTATATCGACAGAAAAGTTATTATTATATTAAGGGTGGCCAGTTCCTTATTCCCAATTCCCACAATTCGGTTTCCAGGGACATTATTCGGACGATTTCCGCTGTCGAGTCAATTTAATCGATTTGGCGGCGCTGGTCAACGGCCAGCTAACGGAGTCCATTGAATTTTGATATTCGACAGCATAATTAGTTGGCTATCCATCCGTTTAAATCTCCCGGATCGTTACCGTGTCGCGATATAGTCGTAATATGTGGCGAGTGATGCGATTGGTCATTTTGCACCGATGGGAGTTGGGAGTGGGCAGGTGAAGCACTGAAATCTGAATGAAAACCAACGAGGAAAATAACATTTGTTTTCCCGGGAATAATCGACGCTTGCATGAAGAAGACAAGCTGGATGCTCTGCGCAGGGCCTCTGCGAATTCATTCACGACCTTGAAATTTTGGGCAGCTGTACGTGGTCTGTGCAATAAATGCGCGAACTAGTGCAATCTGCCGGCCATGACGCGGAATATAACCCCGCCCACTAGCGGCGCTAGGTTCTCATGACCCAATGAGTCGTCTGTGCTTGGCGGATCGTCGAGCTGTGCGTATGGTGACAGTTGTTTTAGTTTCCGTTGTCCTTGTGTTTACTGATTGTCGAAAGTGGAAATTGACGAAATCATGGAGGAACGAATCGACGTCAAGTTTTTGTTGAAGTGTGGCAGTTATCAAGAAATTACTGAAATGTTGACGGCTGTTTACGGTGATGGTGCTTGTAAGAAAACATCCGTTTTCAAGTGGATCAAGCGTTTTAACGAGATGACCGACAAGACGCCACGGATGATGCAAGGCCGGGTCAGCCTGTGTTGTCCCGGCCTTGCAGCCCAACCTTGCCGGTTGTGTTTAACCATCTGTGTTGACGATGACATTTATCGTGTGTAGCCTCTTCTCCTTACCATAAATGGTGAGTTCTACCTTATAGTTCTCAAGCGTTTGAGAGATGTCGTGCGACCAAATTTGACTCAAGGCGATAGATGGACCATTCACCAATGCACCTGCACATTCAGCATCGATTGTTCGCCAGTTTCTGATAAAAAATTCAATCACCATCCTTGATCGTCCTCCTTATTCGCCAGATCTCTCTCCCGCTGCGACTTTTTCCTATTCCCAAAATGCAAAAATGTGATGAGAGGGAACATATCACTGGGAAGATGTGGAAGACACAATAAAGGAAGAAACGACGAGAAAACTAAAAAGTTTAACTGCCGAGGACTTCCAGGGGTGCTTTGAACAGTGGAAAAGAAGGTGGAATGAGTGCATAGCAACGAATGGAGATTATTTTGAAGGGGATAAAATTTATGTAGACTAAATTTTGCAAAATGAAGTTTCTATGGCCTCAGTTCGCGTATTTATTGGCCATGATAGTATTTAAACGTGGCCGTACCAGCCTGTCTGGTGATGAGCGTTCGGGAGGGCCAACTGCGACAACGAAAGATAACATTGGAAAAACTCACCAACTGGCTCTGGACGACCGTTGAATTAAGGTTAGAGCGATAGTAGAGGCTATGGGAATATCGAAAGAACGCTTTTGTTGCACGAAGTATGTTGCCTGAGGAATTGGACATACAGTTGGAGCGGTTTAGGTGAACCGAGTTTCAAATGTTTTGCGCAGATTCATTACTGCAGATGAAACGTGTATCCACCGCTACACTCATGAGACGAAATAACAGTTAAAACAGTAGAATGTCAAGGGTGAACCAGTTCCGATAAAGGCGAAGACGGTTCCATAGACCGAGAAGGTGATGGCGACTGTTTGGTCGACACGGAATTGCGTCAATCAATAATGCATCAATAAGGGCACAACAATAACAGAAGCGTATTAAGTATCGTTACTTAATAAACTGAAGACAGAAATTGCGAAAAAACGACCGCATTTGAAGAAGAAGAAAGTGTTTATCCATCAGGACAACGCACCAGCTCACACTTCGGTGGTCGCCATGATTAACGAATTCACGAATTGCACTTCGAATTGATTGACCACCCATCATATTCACCAGATCTGCCTCCCAGCGGCGTTTTTCTGTTTTCTAAAGTTTCGTTTAGATGAGGGAGATTTTCATCGGCCGAGGAGGTTGTCACATGCGCGAACACCAATTTCGCGGAGGAGGAAGACGTCAACCACTGTTTGGAAGGGTTTAAAGAGTTGGAGCATCACTGGGAAAAGTGTGTCAACTTAAAAGGAAAACATATTGGAAAATAAAAATAAATTTAAAGAAAAAATGTTTCCTTTATATATATATATATATATATATAAAGGATATATTTGATGATAATGATGATGAATGAATATATATATATATATATATATATATATTCATTCAAACAGAAAATAGGTATAAGGAAAGGGGATAGGAAAACACATAATAGGCGAAGACAGGACATGTGGGGAAGGCGGTTTTTGAGCAGATCACGAAAGTAAAAATATTTCCCTATCCGGGATTTGAACCACGGACCTTCCACTTTCCGGGCGGATGCTCTACCAGTTGAGCTAATAGGGAAACCTGATTTACCTTGAGAATGCGTACGTATGAATGCTTTCCTACTATCCTTTCCCCTTCTTGTGTCCCGTCTATTTCTCCTTTGGTGGGTGAAACAGCTCCATAACGCCATCTCTCGGGCAAATCTATCGGAGCACTTTGGCGCTTTATAAGATCGCAGATCTCAAGGTAAATCAGGTTTCCCTATTAGCTCAACTGGTAGAGCATCCGCCCGGAAAGTGGAAGGTCCGTGGTTCAAATCCCGGATAGGGAAATATTTTTACTTTCGTGATCTGCTCAAAAACCGCCTTCCCCACATGTCCTGTCTTCGCCTATTATGTGTTTTCCTATCCCCTTTCCTTATACCTATTTTCTGTTTGAATGAATATTTGTGCGCCGTATGGCGGGATTTTCAAGTTTGTATATGTATATATATATATATATATATCTATAGCGGGAGGGTATATATATAGCGGGTCGCGGTGGTCTAGGGGGTAGAGCGTTGGACTACTGACCGGAGGGTCCCGGGTTCGATTCCCGGGCAAGGCACTCTGGCCACCTGCAGCTCCACCCAAGCTAGTTGATTTTTCGGGTACCAGGTCTTCCTGGGAAACCATAACCGGCACAGGGAAAGGAACTGGCCCCCCTACCCTGATGTGTGAATATTCACACGCCGTCGGGCTTGGTGCATGGGTGAGCTCTACCATCACCTACTAAACCGACCTTCGGGTTGATTACTGTGTTTATGGTTTATACATATATATATCGATGATGCGGAAGTACTCACGAGAGCAATATAATTTTTGGACGGCACAATAGAACACAGAATAAAACAGATAACACGTAAAAGGACACTCACACTGAAGATGATTTAATCTTTCGGCCTACTCCGAGGCCTTCTTCAGGTCAGACTGGCCTTTCCTTTTACGTGTTATCTGTTTTACTCTGTGTTCTATACACACACACACACACACACACACACACACACACTATATATATATATATATATATATATATATATATATATATATATATATATATATATACTATATATTATTAGGTAATCTACCGATTAAGGTAGGTTTTTGGATGGACACAATTATCAAATAAATATTTTGTAACTACAAACAAAACCCAATCCACCAACCTAAACTACATCAGGTCCCTCTTCATCTCTGCGTACTTCTTTCCTCCCTTCATCCCATCCAACATCCCTATCCTGTTCCTAAACTTTCCTCGCTTGCCCAACATTCTCCCCTCTATTAACTTCTTCAACATTTCACTACCGCTCAATACGCCTTTTATCCATTTTTCCTGCCTCCATAGGTTTTCTCTCAACAAACCCCTCTCCTCACCCACCATCTCCAGTACTTCCTCATTTGTTTTCCTTTCGGTCCATTTCACCTTCTCCATTCTTCTCCACACCCACATTTCAAAAGCCTCCAATCTACGTCTATCCTCCTGCTTCAGTGACCACGTTTCTGCACCGTACATAGCTACACTCCATATCAGAGTTTTTACTAGTCATGTCTTAACATCTCTACTCAACGTCCCCGTCATCAACTCCCTCCTCATTGAGAAAGCCTCTTGCCTATCGCAACTCTTCTCCTGACGTCCCCACCACTTTGACCGTATTGGTCCAAAACACTTCCGAGATATGTAAACTGCTCTACCTGCTCTATTTTTTCCCCGCCTATTTTAATACTTAGCTTAGCCTTTTTCTTTCTGGAAAATCGCATAACCTTTGTTTTATTAATATTGATTCTCATCCCATATTTATCGCACTGAACCTCCAATTCACTCAGCAATCTTGCAACCCCTTGGCTGACTGAGCAACTAATGCTTGGTCATCAGCAAACCTAACCGATTTTACGTATTCCCCTCCAACTTTCATTCCTACCTCCAGTTCTTCCCATGACTCGTTAATCATTTCCTCTACATATACGTTGAACAGTACCGGTGGCAATGGGCAACCCTGCCTTACACCTCTTCCTAACACTGCCCATCCGGACTCTCCGTTCCCCACTCGTACCTGAGCAGTCTGAGACATGTACAGGTTGCGGATCAGTCTCCTGTCACTCCAATAAATTCCTATTTTCTGCAATACACGCATTAATTTTTCCCAATTCACTCTATCAAACGCTTTTACGAATTCTGCAAAACAGGCAAAAACGTCCTGATTGTATTCTATATTCCTCTCGATTAGTGATCTCATTACTGCAATAGGATATATATATATATATATATATATATATATATATATATTATTAGGTAATCTAACGGTCAAGGTTGGTTTTTGGATGGACACAACTATCAAATAAACATTTTGTGACTCCCCACCTAGCAAACTAATCTATATCAGGTCCCTCTTCATCTCGGTGTACTTCTTTCCTCCCTTCATCCCGTCCAACATCCCTATCCTGTTCCTACCCTTACCACGCTTGCCCAACATTCTCCCTTCTATTACCCTCTTTAACATTCCACTACCGCTCAATACGCCTTTCATCCATTTTTCCTGCCTCCATAGGATTTCTCTCAACAAACCCCTCTCCTCCCCCACCATTTCTAGTACTTCCTCATTTGTTTTCCTTTCGGTCCATTTCACCTTCTCCATTCTTCTCCACACCCACATTTCAAAAGCCTCTTTTCAAGCCTTAAAAAGCCTTAATTTTTCCCAATTCACTCTATCAAACGCTTTTTCGAAATCTACAAAACAGGCAAAAACGTCCTGATTGTATTCTATATTCCTCTCGACTAGTGATCTCATTACTGCAATGGCATCACGCGTACCTCTTCCTTTTCTGAACCCAAACTGATCATCCCCTAAGTAATCATTTGCCTTACTCTCTATCCTTTTGTTGATGATCCTGAGAATAACTTTAGCTGCGTGGGATATCAAACTTATTGTTCTGTAATCCTCACATGACGAAGCCTTTGCCTTTTTCGGAATAGGAACTAACACCGATCTCACAAAATCTTCCGGCCAGATTCCTTCCTCATAGATATTACGAATCAGTCCATACATGGCCTTCTTCCCACCTTTCCCTAATCATTTCAACATTTCTACAGGAATATTGTCCACCCCCACAGCCTTATTTGCTTTCATCTTCTTTAATGCCCTTTCTATTTCATCGTCGAGTATGCCTGGACCTAAGCTATCTTCTTCTACGTCATGTTCCTTTTCTATGTCTAACCTTGTCGGCCTAAGTGCTTTACCATACAGTGTTTCTATCTATTCCTTCCATCTCTCTAGGATTTTTCCTGGTTCAACTATTATCTTACCCCATTTATCTTTAACTGTTAGCACAGATCTTGCCTTCTTACTTCCCGATAATAACTTAACCTTGCCGTATAGAGCACCAATTTCTCCCTTCTTCTGTAAACTTTCCATATCCTCGCACTGCGTTTTCCACCATTCTTCTTTTGCTTTATTTGTGACCCTTCTCAATTTATTGTTTAACTCCTTGTACTTAATTTTGCCTAACTATATATATATATATATATATATATATATATATATATATATATATATATATATATATATATATGATGCGGAAGTACTCACGAGAGCAATATAACTTTTGGATGACACAATAGAACACAGAATAAAACAGATAACACGTAAAAGGACACTCACACAGTAGATGATTTAAGCTTTCGGCCTACTCCGAGGCCTTCTTCAGGTCAGACTCATATATATATATATATATATATATATAAATTATAAGGTAATCTACCGGTTAAGGTAGGTTTATGGATGGACACAACTACCAAATAAATATTTAGTGACAGTAACAAAACACAATCCAGCAACCTACTCTACATCAGGTCCCTTTTCATCTCTGTGAACTTCCTTCCTCCTGTCCAACATCTCTATCCTACTCCTGCCCTTTCCTCATTTGCCTAACATTCTTCCCCCTATTATAGTATATAAATATATATATGGTATTTTTTCAACTCATTTGCGTGTTAAATACGCAACTTCATCATTGTAATTGCAAAAATTATATTGCAGTTCATTCACATGATCGGTGTCAGTGAAATACATCGGCCATAATGTCACATGGAGGGAAAGTATTCCCTAAAAAAGAAATACTATATGTACTTTCACCGCGTCAGCCTTGGCCCCTCTCTTGCCTTTTCGCCCGTTCACGGTGACCCCACTCTGGGTTTTGACAGTCAACTCTCCTCCGGTTTCCTTCCGCTAGCCCCCACGCCACCCTCCCTCTTTCCTTTTCGTCCTAGCAGCACCTACTAATGAGAAAACAAATTCGCACTTTCCCACAAGTTTTCCAAACACAACACCTACTTCTCACGTACATTTGGAACTTCACGTTAAGTTCTTGCATCCAATATGAGCTCGCCTCTTAACCCTCAACGCTCCTCTCCCGCCTAGAATCCGTGTTTCGACCTTGACGTCCCCGATTAGAACGCGGTTATGCCACAGCGTGGCGAAGCGCGTCACGAAACCCTAACATGCCCAAGAAAGTTCGCCAATGGTTCATCCCAATACAAAATGCTTTATCTGATTTCCTTTCACCTCCCGCACGCCATTTAAGCCCTGCTCTCTGGCTTAATTGCTGACGAAGCATGATCCGCCATGCCAGAGTATGCATGTTAATTAAAAAGAAATTTTAAGATCTCCTCATCAAATCACATTATTATTATTAACAGCACACTACCGGGTCGGGAAAAGGTTTTCCATGATCCCTGGAACTACACACTACTGCTTATATTAGTATGGCACCATTATACTTTCACCTCATGCCAAACATTAAAATAATTCGTCCTTTAACATACTTTATCTCTGGTTTAATTCCATCCAAAATGCTTATTCTCTTCCTCCCTCTGACTCGCTTTCCCAAAATTCTCCCATCAATTGTCGCCTGAAAAAAACCACATGATCGTTCCTGGTATTCTACTGATTAAGGTAAATTTTGGATGGACAGACGCTGAACAAGGATACCACTCTTTGACTCTCCTAAAAAAACACAATTGGACTGATCAATCAATCAATCAAATCAGATATGGAAACAGAATTATTGATATTATCGCTCATTTGAAAACTTTTGATTTGATACTACCATCAAATGATTATCCAACTAAAATTTTGGAATGGATTTATGTCGATGCATTCCACTCATCCCTCTTGCGGCCGCCTCCAACATGGGATGAGGGAGGGCCGCCGCTTCATCGGTTGAAGGGCCGCACCTCGTCGTTCGATAATGCCCCACACCATTCCGCAGCCTGCAAGAGAGCGGGGGGCAGTGAGAGCTGGAGTCCTTGAATTGTTACTTCGCGGGGGTGCCCAGGAATGAGGAACGGCGGACCGGGACGAACCCCTCCGCTCCCAACCCTCGCGGTCCCTCCCTTCCCTCTTTAGTTTTGCCGTCGTGCGGGTCTTGAGAGGGCAGGCCGGGAGTATTTTAACCCTATTTCATGAGATTGTTTTTCCACAATTATGCTAGTAGGGCCAGACTTAAGTGTTAACGCCACCACACTATCACTTGCCTACTTGTGGAAACAATTTTTCACATATGGATGAAAAGGGACGCAGGAGGAAATGGTGACTGAGGAATAAAATTGAGACAGGAACGGTCGAAGGTCTGCTCATACTTCGCATTCGGGACGTTCTTGACAGAGCAGTCGTGTTCAATCGTATAGACTGCATCTTCAGGAACACTTTGGTCACCAGATTCCCATAAGTATGACGCAAAGCAATGGACGAGGCGGACCAAGAGGCGATGCAACAGTACTCGAAACCATAAATATCAATATACGTACAAACCTACAGGGAAAATTGATAGAATCTCACTTAAATAGATTCACTTTAGGGCATGACCCCTTACCACACACTCTAGCGGTGGCTTGAAGCGTACCAAGTATGTAGGCATATGTAATGTCGTGCAATGCAGGGGCAACACTGGGCCATTAGAATTGAACTTGAAAACGTGCGTAAGATAATAGGAGTGGGAATGATAGATATCCACGCACGAATGCCTGTAGCATTGTGAAAACTACAGGGGATCAATGTGATCGGGGGAGATGGCATAATGCAGAGAGGGTGTGCCCGTAAAGTCCACTGAAGGGCGACAAATGCTAGGTGACTCCGTGGATTTGCCTATTAATACAAGGACCTCGGTAAGGAAGGTACTGGAGTGAAAACCAGAATTGCTGGACCTTCACCTAATAAGGAAGTCCAATGAATAACGAAGGAGACGGAACTGGAACTGGAGTGTGCTGGAGGAGAAGATGAGTGGGAACTTAAATTCTGCAGGACAGAAGAAGATGTGTGAGTGACCAACACTGCATTCGGGATACCATTTTAATATCGATGGAGAATGAAGGCCGTAAAAATTCAAATTTGATGTAAATCGGATGTTAGCAATTAAAGAGAACGATTTTTCAGGATGCAAAAAAAATTCTATGCAAATAAGAAGGCGGTGGGGGATAAATTTGCATAAAAATGCCGTCAATTCCCAAACTATGCATTTCTATCGAATAAGGAAGCGATCCAAACCTTCCCCCGTAGGTAAGCTGGGGGGGGGGCGGCGAGCGGGGGACGGACAAACCTCTTCCCTCGCCTGCCCACTCGCGTCCCGGATCAGCCAATACCCGCGCTTCATCCTCCGTCATAAAGGAACGGAGGTTCCGATTAAAATGTTAAACTGCATCAAAGTGCTACTATTTCCTCATCGTGAGCTCATAAGGGGAATGTATGGAGGTTCGACACAAGACAAGCGGAGGGTATTCTTAGCGATTCACCGATCACATTGAAGATTTGACTAGCAGGATAATTCAACATGCATCAGCGATTTCGAGAAGCTCTTGCAGAAATTGAAAGGGCGTCTCTTTAGCAGTGATGTTGAAAATGTATTATTACCCCCATCGTACTACGGTAGGCGAGAGATCATGTCAGTAACATTAGAGAGATTAAGTGTAGAACAGATAGATTTGAGATGTCATTTTTTCCACGAACGATAGGGGATCAGGATAATATTGTTCGGCCGCAGTAGGCTCATTTTGTGTAGAAATTATTCTGGTCTGTATTCACCCCCTGCCACACACCCTAGCGGTGGTTTGAGGGTAATAAATAAATAACAATTGGACGTCCACATCCCAGTCCCCTCCGGCTCCCTTCACAAGCCGCCTTGTTCCCTAAATCGTAGATCCCACATCTGCAACGAAAAAGATTGGAGGGGAAGACAAGCTAACAAAAAATTAGGATTTATTAGAACTTCACTTCCCCCACAGTGCACTCACTTTCCCTGCGAAGGAGAGCTATTCCCACCTGAACGCCTACTGCAGTGGGAACACCGAAATGGAATGTGTAGACTCAATTAAATACCTAGGTGTTGACCCTCACTCACGATCTCTCCACGGTTAAACACATTCGGGGAATATGTGGACAAGCTTACCAAAAATTAGGTTTTATCAGTAGAGTACTGGGTAAATGTGATGAAAAGGTCAAAGAGAAATGTTATCTTTCACTGGTTAGACCTAATTTAGAATATGCTGCAAGTATATGATGGGATCCTCACAAAGTTGGATTGATTGCCGAATTGGATCGCGGGCAGCGTAGATCAGCTAGATTTGTAAAACGTTGTTATGATAAACTTAGTAGCGTATCCAAAGTATTAGTGGTTCTAGGCTGGGAATCACTCACGGAGCGAAGGTTAAATTACAGACTGAGCTCTTGCATAAATTGGAAGGTCTTTTTAGCAGTGATATTGAAAATGTATTATTACCCCATGGTACTACGGTTGGAGAGATCATGTCAATAAAATTAGATAGATTAAGTGTAAAACAAATAGATTTAGAAATTTCATTTTTTTCACGAACGATAGGGGATCAGAATAACATTGTTCGACCTTGGAGGGGTGATGTTCGGGTAAAATTATTCTAGTGTATTCCTACCTGCCACACACCCTGGGGTGGCTTTCAGGGTATATATATATATATATATATATATATATATATATATATATATATATATATATATATATATATATATATATATATATATATACATACATATATACACCTCCGGGCCATCCTCTGCCTCAGTTCTGTTCCTACTTCCTCTTGAGAAAGGTGGTTGCACCACCGAAAATTCGAGAACCAGTAATTCCCTCTTTTATGTGTTTCAGTTTCTGTGTTTGTGTCGACTAGTTAGTCCATTTACATTATTGTGCACGTTCGTGGGATTTTCAAGAAAGTGACTTTATATATATATATATTATATATTATATATATATATATATATATAAATATATATATATATATATATTCATTCCGGCATGTACATATACATCCCGGGCTTTGTGACTTTTTGCATGAAATCGCTTGTGATCCGTATTATTTTACTTTTCCCAATGATCTTGTGTTTTTCTTTTGTGTGCATGTACAACACAGGACATGTGGGGAAGGCGGTTTTTGAGCAGATCACGAAATAAGTGGAAGGTCCGGTTTTCAAATCCTGGTTAAGGAAATATTTTTACTTTCGTGATCTGCTCAAAAACCGCCTTCCCCACAGGTCCTGTGTTCGCCTTTTATGTGTTTTCCTATCCCCTTTCCATATACCTATTTCTATGTTTGAATATTTGTGCGCCGTATGGCGGGACTTCGTATTTTAATGTATATAAATATATATATATATATATATATATATATAAAGAAATAAACATCTTTGAAGGTATCCAAAAACTTGATCTACGTACGGTCCCACCTCAACCTAAGAATCCACAAAGCAGATGCCATGTCTGCTTACTCCTAATACGCTCTGCTGAACCGCTTTCCACGAACTTGAGCCCACCCTGCAGGGGAGAGGGGGTGCGGGGTTGAGGGGGGGGGGGAAGAGGGGAGGGGAAATTCGCCTTTCCAGCACATCAGCCGAAGGGGCAGAGCCGATTGCGGCGGGGTCGTCGCCGCGTCTGGAAATCGGCACACGGCCATATTGGGTAGCATTGGACTCGCACCGGAGCCGTGGAAACGCATGTGCGCGCGAAAAAGCAGGGAAAGGGGGGAATGGAGGGGAGTCCGAAAGGTCAAAGACCAAAAGGTGTGGGGGGTGGGAAAGAGGCCCTTTATTGGGGACCTGATTGCTTTTATTGTTTGGCAATATAAATGCAAGTGCGGTTTTTTTCAAATTTAAACGGGAAATGTGGGGAAACGATTTGCGTCAGCATATGGGATCACACAAGGAAGGTAGAAAACATATTTTTAATAATGTCACAGTCCGACCATAGAAGTTTGAGGATTGGCTGTTGGCGTCCATATAAATCAGCGTTAATGCAACTATATTACTTTCTTCGAAAAGTGCATTCATGCACGATGCCTGAGATGATTCTCTTGGAAACAGTAAATCTCTGTCCAACAAAAATTTGAAAACTTAATCTGAAAGATGGGACATCAGTAAATGATGTTACAGGATCAAGATTGCAGAAATGTAAATACGTACATGCATTAATATATTTATAATTGGAGCACATTTTTCCCTTTTACCTTTAAGCATTACATGAGCTATCTGCCCTTACGCTTCCATCTGGTGTGTAAAAAAGCATGATACTCTTTGATGCATTTGATCGAATTATTAACTACACTTGAATTGTGACTTCACAAACGATACCCAATTCTAATAACTCTCCTTTGATTAACGGGAATATACTGCTGATGGTTTGCAAAAAGAAAATGGTAATCTGGGCGATTTCAAGAACCTTCTCGCACTTTAATTTTTGGGAGGAGATTTTGCATGTGTGGGACGGGTATGTATCGATGCTCCGTGGGTCGGATCCCGGGTTCAAATCCCGGCGATGTCCCTCGGCGGCATATAGCCACAGCTGGAAATATCCGAAAGGAGTGGTGGATTATGGTTGTGCAGATTTTGCATCCCTAATGCTTCGAGCGATGAAGCGTCCACCTTAACCAAAAATCTCTCTCTCTTGCTGACTTCGATCGCTCGTGAATCAGGAGAGCAATTTGCGTGGAGTTCGCAACAATGGAAGACGTTCAATTTTCCCAAGATCATCTGACGAGTGTCCCTACCATTGCTCTCCCAATCGGGGACGATAATATCATTCTGTTTTGCTGGACCAAATGTCACACTACGCCATGGGTTCCAGACGAAGATCATCCGCCCCTGAGACCAGCATGATAGCCCCACAGCAACGATATGTCTCTCTACGTTCTTTGAATTTCGAATGATATTTCTAGAAAAACGGTCGAAGTGGTGGGGGCCCCGGGGACGACAGTCTAAAGTGCCTCTCCTCGTAAAATGTTCGAAATATTTGAAAACTCGCGAACGCTATTTCTAATTGCCACTGGAGACACGCGTGCACACCACAGATGAACATTTAAAATTTAAAACTAATTTTTTCGTCAAAATTCTCTCTTTTGAAACAAACTCGTGATATTTTTTTCGATTCCTTGGAGACTCAGGACGACAATCTTTTCTTCATCTTCATCATAGATTTCATGAAACCTTGTGCTTTAGAACTATCCCCATAAATAATTTGATTAGTGACGAAAGGAGGCACTTGGAAGTTCCACATGAAACAGTTTTATATTCGTCCTTGGTTTCGGTACAGCTCCACTTCTTCATCTGAATCACTGAAGATGTTTCTCTGTAACGTGACTTAGGTCGAATATAAAACTATTTTATGTAGAAAAGCCAAGTGTTTTCCTTCAACATGTAGGATTTCCACCATGTTACGCCAAAAACTACGTTTCTTATATTTTATATTGGATGCTATCTAAGAAGGTATATGCATAAAAATTAATATATGCATATAATTTTATAATAAATAGAGAGTGGACAATTCTGCAATTTGGCGATATTTTCACAAAATTTAATGTACAATTATTTTCTTAACTTTCAATTATATACACATAAAAATATCATTGGATTGTAGCAGTATTTGCTATAAAATTTTGAGCTACCCACACTTTTTAATGAGTTTTATCAACTTTTACCAGTTTTTCCAAATCACGGGTAACCCTTCAGCTTTAGGAACGCTCCTTCGCTTGAGTAAAGTCGAGGGAAACGATTAAGTTGCACGTTCATGCATCCTATGACCGTCTCTTTGAGATATAAAGTATGCGCTTTTCATATTAAATAGATCCAAGACGAGGAAACGCCCCCTTTGGCCAACGGTGAGGGATCATCATCATCAGTCATTTTTCCACGGACCGGGAGGACGACGACACCGTCGCGCCCCGATGCCGCTCGCAGTGTATTCACCCTCGGAAATGGACATCGATGACCGCTTTGGGAAATGAATCTCCGCCGACGGGAGCGTCCATGGAGGGTTCCGGGTGGACCTCGGCCCGAAGGGTCCTTCATGCGAACGGCCCCTGGGCCTACCCTCATCGACCGCCACACCTCTCACGGCATTGCGAGATTTCATTTTCGGGGACAGAACCTCGCCACACTCGAGAAATTCACCGCAACCAGCATGATAAAGAAAGATCAGTGATTATTATACGATTGTACCTGTTAAAATATTGTTATGTACGTAATGTGCACACGGCTTGAGAAGTTGTATTGCAAAAGTGAATGCTGTGTTAATGGTGCGTGATTTTGAACGGGAAATGAAATCGAAGAGTGCGTGATTGTGGACGGAGTGCGACGGTGGACGGATGGAGCGTTGTACGAGGTATGGTGTGAACCTAGCCCATGTGTGATGGTAAAGGTGCGGTTGGTAACCTTTAAGTGTCATTGTATATAAGAGCATTTTGTCTGATATATGTTCTTCTTGTGTGTGTATATATGTGCATTGTAAGAGTGACCGCTGACCAGAAATGACCGTTGCCACCAGGGCAACTGCCTAATGCAACGAGATTTATCATCATCAATAGTATTTCAATCCTAAGTTTGGTTTACTGCAACCCTCCATTCTTCCCTATTTAATGTCAATTCCCTCATCCACTGATAGGCTCCCTGTTTCATACCCTTCTTAATTTGCCCAATGTACTTTTCTCTTGGCCTCCCTCGCGGGACCTTCTTCAATTATGTTTCCATTGTGCCTCAATGCATGCCCAATCCATATAGTTTTTCTTTGCCCTAGAGCTCTCCATATGGTCCTTTTCTCTTCTTCTCTTCTATATACGTATGCTCCACGCGACGTTTTGACGAGCTGCTTCCTTGTTTGTAATCTTATGTTCTTTGAACATAGTAGTTGCCTCTTCTTCATGAACGCCTTCTTGGCTTGGGCTATTCTTCGCTTGATGTCGGTCGAGCTTCTTCCCACCCAAGTTATACTGCTGCCCAGGTAGATGGAGGATTCCACGTGCTCTAGTTTCTACCCTCGAATTGTGATATCTTCAAATACGAGATTTATGTAATAATAATATAGCTTAATTCAGGTTTTCGATATATCACTTTAAAAGCTAACCATATAAAATTAGACTGGTATTTAATTATCAACTGGCATGGAAATTCATATTCCCGTGCGAAAAATGAGCTTAGTTAATGAACATAATTTTTTCTCAAATGCTTCCCACCGGGTCTTATGCCAAGAAGAAATAGCATCACCCCTTCCTTGAGGAGTCAACAGCCTCAGTAATTTCACATCCCGAAATTTTCCCTCCTTTCTTCCTCCACTACCAAACATGTTTCCTTTTACATTTAGCCGCGCTGAATAAATTGAGATATACCTAGTTAGAAAAAAGATAGTATAATTTGTGAGAATTGGTCGCGATGAACGGAATCATCTCTCGCAGTGTTCCTAGTTTTACGATAAATTCACCCAAAGCAAAATTCTTGAAGCATTCCATTTCCTTCCCACATAAACTTGAGTCCACGAAAATATTCGATTTTATGCTTCGGATGAAAACAGAAAAGAGGACGAAATTGGCGAAAATATTTCCTGAATGAAAATATTTAGAAATAAACCGGGGCGTAGAAGACTAAGAAAATATTGGTATGAGCCAATACACTTTAAAGATAATTGTAAACCATATTTAAAACTATAAAACGAGAGAATGGACAAAATTATTGAATTGACACTCGATAAAACGTCACTTGTGCCGATTCCTTTTGGGGTTAAATACAACCATTTGCTCCACTCTTAAAAATAATAATACGTTGCAAAGATGCGCCTGCATTGTGGCGATATTGCTACTAGATAGTTCCTTCTTCCACCCACAACCCCTCGTCGTTTGCATCCATTAATAATATATCAGCATATGATTAAAACAAAGAGTGTAGAAAATTGGACAGCGATCATCGGAAAACACTAAATTGAAACAATAATAATAATAAATAAAATAAATTCTACATTCTACAATGCTTCACTCTAAATAAATTCTACATGCTACATTGAAAAATAATGAAAATGACGTTCGAAATCCGTGCCTTTCACGTCAATGGCGTCTGAGTTATCCTGTCAACAAACATCGAACATACACTGGCTGGGCTCACCTCTAAATCTCCCTCCCTCTAACCGCTGCTTATACATTAATCATCCTTTAGCGGCAATGTCAAACGGGTGCGCGCAAGGATAGCATTGCCCGTGACCGGAATGACCACCCTTTCATCGCGTGCACAACCGTTCCCTCTCTCCCTCACCCAACCTCCCTCCCCTCCCCCCACCACTCGCAGCACCACGAACACACACACACACGCATGCGCGCTCCAATCCGCCCAAATATAGATAAGCGGCGCGGTATCGCACCCGCTGAGGTCCCGGATCGGCCGACGTCGGCGCGGGGCTCGAATGTGGGACAGAGGCTGCGGGGAGGTCGATCGAGAAAGGGCCGTTATCACCAGAAGCTCCATTTAAGGCGAAGGCTTTCTCGACAAGAGGAAAAGAAAACAAATTAAACAACGGGCAAACTCAGCTCCCGCACCTCCGCCATGTTCCATCCGCGTCCAAGCCGTTCCTGAGGACGAAGGAGCGCTTCGAGGAAGGGCATCTAAGAAAAAAACCAACGATCGCGAGGAGCGGATGGGAGTGGGAACTTGGAGGGCGAGGGGGATTTGGGGGGGTGGGGGGCAAGAGTCCGTTCGCTAGAAGGCGAGGAGCGGATGACGACCTCGGGAACAAAAGAGGGGCGACTGCCGATGCGAATACAATCCCATCAATCGTCAGAATGAACATGAGAGAGACATCTTTTCGGCGCTCTGAGACCGAACACGACGGCGAAGGCGATGCGCGCCAAAGACTTCGGGTCGACCGAGCAGGCTGACGCCAAACTGATCTGCGACGCCGTCCCTTCTATCATCCAACATATCACGAGGTCACCGCTCAACTCCTTACGTATTAACCGAAAAATATATTGCGTATAAATAGGTAATATCTTCGATTTCCATAGATATGGTTACATTCTCGACACATAAATAAATTGATACCATCATCAGTATTTCAATCCTTGGATTGGTTTACTGCAGCCCTCCATTCTACTATATTCAATGTCAATTCCCTCAATTCTTGATACCTTCTCTGTTTTACGTCCTTCTTAATTTCTCCTATGTACATGTCTCTTGGTGGGTCGCGTTAGTCCGCGGGGTAGAGCGTTGGACTACTGACCGGAGGGATGCGGGTTCGATTCCGGGCAAGGCACCTGCAGATCCACCCAAGCTATGTGATTTTTCGGGTACCAGATCTTCCTGGGAAACCATAACCGGCACAGGGAAAGGGACTGGCCCCCCTTATCACCCTGATGTGGGAATTTTACACGCCGTATATAGGGCTTACTGTACTGGGTGAACTCTACCATCACCTACCAAACCGGCCTTGGGGTTGAATACTGTGTTCATGGTTTTTTTTACATGTCTCTTGGTCTTCCTCGTGGAATCGCGAATTGCGATCATTTCGAGGTCGCTGGAGACTTGTGTTCTCCACTGTCGTCAGAGTATTGTGACAAATATGGCATAATCTATCTGGTGATGTACCCGACCCAAGTCTTGGCGATCGCGAATTTCTTGCTGTGCACAGAATTTCAACTCTCTCGTGATTATATGAATTTTTAGTGAATCATGAACATTTTCTTTGAAAACTACTATGTGTGTAATTGGAAAACTTAAAATCCATATTGTTTAGGATCTCGAAATGCCTATATTCGGGTTAGGCGGTACGAGAAGAGACTCCATAGTCTCGACCTCGCCCCAAAATAAAGACGACTATAATGCGGACATCAAAAAGAAGAAAACTAAAACCCTTGTGTGTGGAAGAGAGAAGCTGAATGCATTTATTACAATTCGAGGAGTGAAACCTGAGCAAGTGGAATACTTCATCTACCTGGGCAGCAGCATGACATGGAATGGAAGAAGTTCGACCGACATCAGGCGAAGAATAGCCCAAGCTAAGAACAAATTCATGAAGAAGAGGTAATTGCTATGCTCAAAGAACCTAAGACTGGAAACAAGGAAGCAATTGGTCAAGACTTTACGGGTACGTCTTGAGAGTAGATCGCAAAGGTGATCCGAGCATAAAATAAATGAAGAGCTAAGAACAATCATTAAAACGGCCCAGAATCAGGTTTTAAGTTTTGCTGCGAATATATTTGCAAATCGTTGAATAACATTGTGGTGCTGAATTGATAATACGCCACGCAAAATAAATACGTAAGAGGCACAGCTGAATATTTTGGCAGAGCAGCAGCCCATGAACCTAAAATGGGAATGCTTCGAAGAACAGCTTGGAGCACTGCCTGCATCTTTTGATCGTAAGGAACAGTTTCTGCATCCATCTAAAGCCGCCAGTAATCGTCGGGAAGAGCGGTCTCGCATCCAGGGCGAGGTGTGGAACACCGCACCCGTTCCCAGAGTGCCCCGCACTGGAAATGCCGCCGGCGATCAGAACGCCCTTCCTCCGCGAACGCTCATCCTCCGCTTGGGACACAGACGCGGCGGCGTGAGAGATCCACCGCGCGGTGCCCGCGGGAAGATGTGACTCGTTGTGCCAGGAGTCAAAAGTAACTGTTCGCTGAATTCGGCAAGCGCACGAGGACTAAAACTCAATGGAAATGCCATTTCGAATCAGCAACGACTAAAGGAAATAGAAAGGTTTTTGCATTATTTTTCAAAATACCATTCGAAGTCGTCAACTCATCCGTTCCCTTTAGATAGTCGTGAATATCGAGGGGATTCATTAAGTGTATATATTCGCTTCTTTAAAATTAAATATCGGTCGATTTTCTCAGAATAATCTTTACTCCCAGATGAGAATAGGAACAGGGAGTTCATGTACTCACAAACTGGGCTTTCGGGAGAATACGTCAATGAAATCGTACAATTGGAGATTTCTATACTCGCGACGAGTTTCGAAATAAATTTTCAATTGAGTATACGTATACATTTCACAAATTGAAATAGATCTGTTGAATTTGGAATTCAACAAGAGGAGAAACAAGTCGGTTTTCGAAATCCAACTCCTGTTCTGAATTGTTCCGACGCGGCTTGCAAGAGGAATATCACGAGAGAAGCCGATGGCATTCTAGCACAACGACACCGTTCGATTCCAGAAACAGTTTTGCCTCCGCTAAAGGATGAGGGAGGACATCCTCTCGAGTTTAGAGTAGGAGAAGTGGACGATTGGATTTGTAATGCCTCATTACCAAACGTTAATACATCAGGGTGATTATTTTTACTGGAGTTTAATTTACCAATTGCAGCCAATTTCTTTCCATAAGAAAAACACTTTCAGAAAATAAACCAAAGGTAAACGGTCTGTAGTCAAAGTCGGGACGGTAGTGTTTTCCAAATAAGAAAATGGAAAACCAGGTTGGGACGAGCGGAGGAGGAGTTTGATGGGCAGACTGGGAAGAAGAAATAGGGATATAGTGCGCAGAATAGGAATTTGCGAAGGACACGTATCTAGCGAATAAACAACCAATGACGGCAAAGAGAATTAGATTGGAAAAAGGAAGCGAGTCACTAAAACGTGCATTTCGAATTTTATTTTCTACACCTGTGACACTTGGAACGATTGGAGCACTAAACAAAATAATATTGGAGGCGATGGAAACGTGGCGCACAGAAGAAAGTGAAAAGGACTTACTAATGTCCTCAGGAGAGGGAGTGATGAGGGAAAGCCTATGGTGGGCAAGCAGTAGAGGAGATCGCTTCAAAGGAGGATGGAGAGAGAGAGAGGGCAAATGGAAGGAGATTGGTGCAAGAAAGGAAGCAATGACGGGAGAGAGAAATGGAGACGAATCAAGAGCGAATGGCGAGGGCAGAGGTCACCGTAGGGAGGCATGGGAAGGAATTAAGAGAGTGGATCGGCATGCTGGTTGGATCGAGAGTGAATGCTAAATTTACCAACCCTCTGGACCATTGCCCGTTGAGATGCGGGAAAGCAGAAGGTCGCCTAAATATTTTCAAATGAAAGCAGTTAACTTCGTCTGCAGAACAGCAGTCGTCTTGTCTGAGAGGGGAAGAAGTACTCCTCGGTCGTGGATTCGCGAACACGCTAGCATGTCATATGCTCCACAAGACCCAAAGTGTGGTGGTAATTGACATTATTATGGCCATAAATCCATCCACAGCACGGCGCAAACCACTTAAAAAGTTTTCGGAGACAAGTCATTGCCACGGAGAAAGTTTGAGGGTGTCGGACTGGGGCATTGGCGAGGGAGTGGACGTTCGAGACCTCCAAATCAGGAACCAGCAAGGAAACTCCACTGAGATCGGTCGAAAACTCAGAGACAGTAGCATTGAGTCCAATCGTGTTTTGGCGATTGGCTTTAAAGTTCACGGAATCAACTAATGACACGGCCATAACGACCTTTCAATTATCTTAAATAAATCAGAAACAATCACCGTCATGGGTGGGCAGCCGGGGATGTGGTACCAAATTAAGGGAGAAAAACTAAATTTAGCTCTGAATTCGCTGGAGTTATCGCCGGGGTAGGAGAGGGGTACTAAAATGGCAACAGTTGCAGCGGCCCGTCTAAAAAGGCAGCGGGCGACCTTAAGAGGGCGTGCGGGAGAGGGGATGGGGGCAGAGGGAAGCCCTCCCTCCCCTTGCGTGGGGCTCTCCTTCGCTTCAAATGGCGGCGCCCCCCTGGCGACCGTGAGAGCCCCCCCTCCCTCCCTCGCTCCATCCTTCGCGCATCGAACCCAGGGACTCCCGAAAGTGGTGAATCACCCTCCTTGGTGCCGTGGTGGGGGCAGAACTAGGCCAGTTGCCCGCTCGCCCTGTCTGCGTGCGAACTGAGCGGGGGACCGACACTCCTTCGCCCCCCCACCCAGCCCCTCCCCAGATACCTCCCCTCGCATACCCTGTTTAAAAGAGGTATTGTCCAAAACGAGTGCATCAGTGTTGTGAAATCCCAGGATTTGTTTTCAATAAGTACGAACCGTCGTCAATTTAATTCCTTTCGGTCGGTTCATTTGCTGGTCTTTATAATCGTAATGATTCTCTGTGCGTCGACTGGTCTTGTCGTCAAGTGTGCCAATGGATTTTTTATAATCGCATCGGATGTTTGGTCTTTATTAGTAATATTTATTTAAGTGATGGATGCTACTGATTTATCTAACTTATCCTAAAACTAGCATTGCTCAGCGACCATTTATGAACATTTTGAAATCCCTAAGTCCCTATATGCTGTATTTTGGTAGTTTCACGAGGCCACCAAACGGCTCGTGACTTCGGACAGATGATCGTCTCGACATTGATCATTTCAGAAGGCCTGTGTGATCAGATCGTTTTAAATTCCTACTTGATTTCCACGTAAATCACCGCAGAATTACCTTTCGACCCTAGGACGTAAGCAATACAGCAATGTACGTATATTTGGTAACATGAATAATGAATCACCATTTTCCTGCGTCCTAAATAGAAGGAATAACTCTGAAGTTAGTTTCCCCTTTAAGTCTGGATGTGTAATCGTAAAAGATGACAAAATACGAGACATTTCTGCACTACACGCACGTCGACATAATGCAGTAAATCCGAATTCGACGTGGTGTAAGAAATGCGATCTCCTTACGATGCACATTGGTTTTGACAGAAAATCTGATAAACAGACAAAACCAATACATTGGACAACGTGAGATTCTTCTTCATACCTTCCTGGATGATCCTTGGACTAATTGTCGGAGCGCTAAATCGTCACTTATGTTTGGAAGCAGCGAGGTGCGTGGTGTTCTGAACGGATAATCTCCGCCTGACCACACTGGTCCTTTTTCAATGGAAACGATTTTGTGATCAACAGTGAATGGTATGATTTTTAATTCAATGCCCATTTTAAAGATATTTCTGCCGCTTATGATTCATGTGAGAATATGTCTACCATTTAATTACTTAAAGGAAACATATTTAACCCAAAATCATTCGTATGACGATGCATGCGCGTTTGATTAAAATCTATTTTAAATATACTGATGATGTTTCTTCAACAAGCTTTGCGAAATCGACGCCATCGCACGACACCTGGTGATTGCAAAAATTCAACTTACGCACATCAATCACAACAGAGTAGCGTAAATAATAATAATAGCTGCAACCACGGGCAACATTGTCATAAATATCTACTTAAGCGTTATAGGGCACTGGCATTTTGCGATAGACTCGGGAGTGATGAGGGTCAAAGCAATCGCTTCTCAAATTATGTGTTTCGGAAAACTTCACGATCATAACTCAAAGTTATTCCAATGGCATTGGAATTACTTTGGAACACGCCATATTAACTTCCTTGTACTATTCTTTAACTTTAAGCGCACACGATTAGAGCGTGCTCTGCATGTGGGCCATGGCCAGGGCGGGCGAGAGCGCGCGCGCCCGCCCAGGAGAGCGGGGGCGGGAGGAAGGGCGAGCGATCATCACTCGGAGAACTCCGAAGCGCACGACACACTGAACAACTCAACTGTGAGGCACGCGTGCCTCCGAAATAAATCAAATGCGGCCATCCTGCATTCAATCCTCGTTTGAGCGAGAGGGAAATGACGGGCGGGGGGAGACGGGGGAGTGGAGGGTGGAATCAGTCAGAATTACCGACGCTTGGAATACTTGGAGAGACTTCAGCAGGCCAAAGTTCAACGCATTTGCCGTGCGAAAGAGGAGGGGAGGCGTAGTGGCAGGGTGAGGAACTGGAAGTAGGGGGAGTGGGGCGGTGATGGGCAACCTTATAAAGGGTAATGTTTGGCGGTCACTGGTTATCGAGGGTGCCTCAGTCCAGAGAACTTGGAAATACAGATGGGTTGGCAGAGAATGATCGAATCGCGGGATCGCAGCTCTTCAGTAGATTGATGAACTCGGTCGGAATAGCTGACCGACGGATGTTCTGAGCCGAACGTGATTGAAATTACTAAATTAAAAGTTGAAGAGATTGTATCCAGTTTAATTAAAGTGAAAGTTAAGCCTTGTAACTCCATAAAAACTCACCCGTCTCCAATTTTCCACATCCCCGCAGATCTCTTGTGGCGCCACCTCACAGCCACACCTAGACCGATTTCCACCGTAAAGGCGTTGAAACTTCCTCTCTTTCTGCCTTTTCCTTGAAAATCCTTCCTTGTGAGTTACCCTTAGCTTCCGTTAGATCAAATCCCCTCTCCGGTGACCACTCGTCATATCGTGGCGATTGGACACAGTGAAAGTGACACCAAAATACTGCTGGTCCTGCAGGTGCCAATCATTGATGGGTTCTCCAGCGAGCGATTGAGTACAATTCGACCTCGTTCAATCATCTCCGATCCCTCATCCCACTCCTCGTCTCTTCCCGCTTCATTAACACTGGCCATCGACAACACGCTCGCTTCATCTAATATCCATTTGGCCAAAAACTTAAGTCCCTTTCATAGATATTTGTATTAGTCATTATTTGTACAATGTATTCTCAGGTTACCATGGTAATTAAAATTCTTTCTTCAATAAACAATGGTTTTAAGGATGCTATAACTAACCTTACGTAAGATACCCTTTGAACACCCTACCCCTGCCACGTAAGTAAGCGTAGAAAAGTGGCACGCCCTCTCCCTCAAAAGCTTTAAGTGATTCAAGATCAGCCCCCTGTCCTTGTTTATTATACCGACTTCCACTCGAAAGGGCCGCATTCAATCGAGGTGAGAATGAGCGTGATTATTATCCTCAGGGAATCGGGATCACGGGGATCATTCTGACTCTGCGTGAGCCTTAGCGAATCTGCACACGGGAAAATAGGGTGTTCTGACTCCAGCCGCATTGATCATTTGGGCATGGGCTTAAATTCTACGGGAATATTGCCATCATCCACCGTTTCTCAGATATTAAATCCTCCGTGATATTTTTTTAATTGATAGCCAAGGAAACAGCGATGACTTAATACCGATTTTCACGTCATGGGCATCCTCATCGCACATGAGAATAACAATGACATCAAGTTTTCATACTTTATATTTTTCATGCGAGTTCTCAGATATGAACTCAATGCAAGAGCAACACTGAAAGTATTTGTTCTGGCATGCTGTCAAATAATTATTTTAGCTCACAAAAATTGATGTCCACAATTTTCTGCGAGCTTAAAGTCGTTAAGGTCACCCAAGAAATGATGTTGAATAGACTAATCCTTTATCTGACGAAATATCTGGGGTCATGTTGTCAGGATTTCGATCTCATGCGACCAGGCTAATTTTTCTACGTATCTTTCAGTGGTCCTGATAAAATTAAGGGGAAAAGAACAAATCATTCCTGCACTTTATGGCTGCCTGTGGAGAACTTTACTGGAACAACGTTTCTCTCGCCTTGCAGCAGCCAACTTCTTTCATAAGTAATGTACTTAGAGATACTTGTTTGTATTTCACTTTTCGTCCGCAATCGCTGTTTTTTTTCCCACACGCTCCTTCGCCGTTGACCTCGTCAGGGATCGTTGGCGTGAGACTACAACTCTCGCCAGTGCATTGGGAATATTTACAGGCCATGGAAGACGGAAGAAGATGACAAGGATGCAGTTCTGCACACGTTTTACAATTTATACAGAATACTGTACTTGGCTTGGGAAAAATATCTCTTCCTGCTGGTAAGGAAGACCTTTGCCTCACCCAAATTCTCCTCTTTCGTGCCTCGATTCCGACATTAAACGGACTCCGTAATTGTCCACACTGCTTTTACAATCAGTGAATTCCCTAACTATGGAGTTTAGGACACATAAAAATGAGAGAATAAGTCCATAAACTTGAAAAATCTTCCATTCGTATATACATAGGCGTTGGCAGGGAATTCTGCACTCGGAATGGGAATTGCAGGTTGCGTAATCCACCATCCATTAAACAAAATCGTTGAGCGACATCCAGAAGACTACGGGGACACCACACAGAGGACGCTTCGGCAGGTTGCCTCTTCCTCTTGCACTCAATCAGGACTCGAAACCCAAGGATCAACGCTCGAACGCCTTTCTACACGAATGATGTTATTCCACCGTGAAATTCACGCACTTTATAGCTGCAATTGAGAATCTAAATGGGAAAAGGAATTTGTCGATTGATGGGTAAAAGTCAGATTTCGTGCCTCGCCGTACTGCTGACCCCAGTCAATATTTACATCATTAGCAGTGGTCAACATTCGAACACGAACTTGTCGCCCTCCAAGTACATGCCTTGGCTGACGACACCTTTTCCAACGTTTCTTTCACCTCTCGAACCCTACCTGGTAAGCCGCTTTAGGGATCCTTCAGGTTCCCCGTACAATTAGTTTTAATGTCCGCAATAGAGTCGAATCGGTGCCCTTTCAACGTTGATTTTAACATTGGAAGCAAAAAAGAGTCTGATGAGCCACGCCTGGCGAGTAGCGTGGCTGCGGGATCACGGAAGTTCCGGTTCTGGCGAAAAACTCAGTCACGATCAGCGCCGTGTGAGCGGCACGTTATCGTGGTGGAAACGCCATACATATAGTATTTTCTCCACATGTCCGGCCTCTTTCGGCTCACTGCGACCCTCAGCCTCTTCATAACCTTACCTACACGGCAGTGATGTGCTTTCAAGAATTATCGTTGATAATTACATTGAAATTACACTAAATAGAATGCCATTGCGTCAAGTTTAAACTGCTACAATGATGTAAAACGAAGTCAGAAGGAACAAAATCAAAACGCAGGGTCTTTTAAGCCTCATTTGCTGCATAGTGTACTTTTACACTCTGAGGTAAAGAATAAAGTTTCCATATTCGATGCTAAAATAAAGGGATGGCAGGCGTCACATTCGGGAAGAAGTCATAGGAGTGCATAGGACGTGCCGTTTTGGTCCAAGATTCCTCCTCCAGGAATAGAGCAAAGAGCGCTCACAACCGGTGGTCCCTTCGCGCCTGGAGACTTCAACGCCCCTAACGACGTTCGAACAGTTGAACCCTCCAGGAACGGACTCAGGGCCTTTTCGTCCCTTCCCTCTCTCCAAAAGGGAACTCCAGTACGCAAAAAGAAGTCGGTGATCTAAGAAGCGTCAATCTACGGGGTCCTAGTAATAGACGGTGGTATTTAAAGTAAATGCACCGAAACTGTAAGTCGTGGTTGATATGGAAAATTACAAAGATTGCATAGCGAGTGTAATTGGAGAAATAACTGACCAAGAGGATAAAAAAGTGACCAAATTGATTAGGCATTTCATATTTAACCGTAAACAAAAGTAGCTGTTAACAACAAACAAGTAAAAAAGGCTTAGTTCATTTGAGGCATATACTTGTTTGTCTTTAGAAGTGCGACAGGAAAAGGTTATAAGGTCCCTCTAGTTTTCTTGATTTATATTGCCACTATAAGTACCCAGGTGAGAAGGAACCTAAGATAAGTTGTAGACGACATAGTGAAATGAGTGCATGGTTTCCCTGGAAAATCAGGCACCCGAAAAATCATGTAGCTTGGGTGGAGCTGCAGGTGCCCAGAATGCCTTGCCCGAGAATCGAACCCGGGACATTCCGGTCAGTAATCAACGCACTACCGCGATTCAGAACGAATATGTAACCTTATGTAATTTTTACCCATTTGTAAATGTTTTTTTTAATAATTTTGGAACCTATATATGATTTTTTGTCTCTATTTATTTTAAAATGATTATTCCCGTTAACTATTATAAATAAATCAGAGTTTTATTGCGACTTCGAGAGAATTATTATGGCACCAAATTATATTGGCAAGATTTACCCACCCGGATTAAATGAGCGATATGGGTACCGTCGTAGGCATACGATAACTCCCCTCGCACAATACGCATTCATAATCGACTTGAGTCCAAGTCCCCGAATATGTCACATGATAATACCGAAATTTAATAATTATGCCAAAAGCACCAATTAATGTACGGGACACCTATAAAAGCATGTATGCATATTTATATTCGTAGGAATATTTGTGTATTTGAGTAAATATATATTCAAATTTATGAATGAACTCAAATTCTAAATTTCAATAACTCATGCATGTGTGGCTGGGGCCCTACCACCCCCCGCCATGCACCCTTGCGAAGGTTTACGTGGTATTGTGTGGATGTAGAAAATTTTTCATATCTGGGCGGAATATGAATATGGAAATGGTGGTTACAATTCGTACGAATGCCGGAGTAAGTTTTCGCGTAACATGTTGAGTGCATAAAAAATTTCAAGTCCATTCGTTCAAGGAATTTCAGCAAACTTTGCCGAGTATTTTGTACTGACCCCCATTTCCCAGTATTGAAGTGAGACTTGCGTATGCTAGGGGAAGATAAATACAGTGGTCATGATGACTATTTGAGAACTCTTTGTGGTAAAAGTTAGGAAGAGAGAATGAGTCGATCGTGAAAGAATGTGGCCTGGATGTACGAGTGGTATATATTAAGTATAAGGGGGTGTGTTTCCACAGAATAGATGAGTGAGGTATCAACAAAGAGACCAACGGGGATACTCGGATTTACATGGAAGACGAATGATAGTGTGAGAGGAAAGCTTTAGACCGACGAAGTAATCGGTGGCTCGGGTCGAGGACTTAAAGAATTCAGGAACAGAAGATCACGCATTAAATAGTACAGGGTGCGGCAACGTAACTTCCTTTTCACAAAAACCTGATACACAAGCACTCGGCCGGACATCAAGGGGTCCGGGTTCGAATCCCGGTCAAGGAGAATGATTTTTTCATAGATCGGAGGCTTTCGCAGCTGTTGAGAGATGCAGAGGTGGTTCTCGGGTTAGACTGCGTGAGAGACATTTTTGGCTCAACGTTTCTCTCCCGTTGCAGGGAGCGTCTTCAGGAGCGAAGAACTGCTTTGAAATTGTATCCCTGAAATAAAAGTCAATCTTGAATCTTTCAGGGAAAACAATTTCATAATTGTTCTCCGTAGCTTTAGGTTTACTCTTTTGATGACCCATGTAATTGAAATTGAGACTGTAATTGTAGATCTTTAAGCAAAAATAGCAATAATAATAAATCTCCACTTCTTCGCCAGAATTCACATGACCCTATGTCCACTTTGTTTGACCCCATCGATTATCTCACTTGTCCCTTTCTCCTCCCGGTCTCCACTTGCGCTCGTCATGGTCAAATTCGAAGTGTTCGGAAATGCAAGCTAGGATGGTACGAGCGTGCCTTTCCACGACGCGTCGTGACGCTTCCCGTCCGGGAGCCCCCGGGTGCGACGTCGCTCGGCACGCCGTCATTGGAAACGGGACATCGAGGCGTGGCGTCTCCATCGTCCCACGGTGACGTCAGGCCGTGACGCTCAATGACGACTCCTCCCTGCAATGCTTCGTAATTCGTGAGTCACTTGTTCACAGGCGCCGCCTCGCACGCCTCCCCATCGGGGGAAAGGGGTTTTGGAGGGAGGGTGGGGATGGGGGGGCGCGAGGCGATTGGCGCGTGCCTCCGAGGGATCAGATCCAGCCTCGGAATAACAATATCATTCGCCTTCGGGCGCGAAAGAAGACAAACACGTTCTCACCTCGTGTGCGTAGGAATTTCCTTCTTTGGACATCGCCTTTCTATGAAAAGGGAGATAGACGAGGGCGAGAGGGAAGGGGGGTACTTCCGGCACCTCTTGACACCCTTGCCGGCCAATTTCAATGTCACCAAACTCCTCACAACGCATACAAGTAATGACGTAGCCAACTCGGGAAACTTTGTCGATAAAATACCACATTTATACAATCGGTTGGAACGGTGTCTGATACTTAATATATAATCATCCCTAAGTAGTCGGGCAGTCTACAAGGAAATATTAGCTTTATCCTATGACATAACACTGACTAACCTGGATGAAAGATAACCAGTTAAGCGAGACCACAACAATCAGTGTTGGCTCATCTCCTCAGAAGCTGAATTTTTATTGCATAGTCGCATTTTATGCGCTTTGAAATTACGATATATTCATCTAAAAGTATAGAGTTCACTGTAAATATTAAGTTACACATTTCGTGTACGTCAAATGATTCTCTTTTTCAATCGGAGATGAGCACCGGAGTACTGCTCATTCGCTGGACTGTAGCGTGGAGAGCGTAGTGACAGTAATCGGAATGTGAGAGGCATGTATATACATTAAATAAAGAAACACAATGTATACATCCAGTTCATTTATTTAATGAACATGAACTTCCACAAAGTTGAGCTTAAAACAATAGAAAGCATGTATAGTATATACATCTTCATCCTATCCGCCAAGCCACCACGAGGCAGGGGATGCTAGTTCACCAGTCATGACTGTAATTGGTGATAAATGGTATCCGGAAAGTTCGATTTGTCGCACTTATCGTTCCCACTGTTGTGGATTTGAACTCTGCGGGGGAGAAAACATTCCTTGGTCGATAGTTTCTTCATTAATGTTACTTCCACTTCTCATTTGAGGTGTTGTCTACAAAAATAATATGGCGCCGGAATTATTCTCTCTATCCCAGCGTTAAGCACTAATGATTTGCACTTTTTTAAAGTCCTACAAGATATCTGGTAACTAGGAATCCTTACTATTCTTTCATAACCACTCTTCACGAAAATTAAAATTATCCTTTGTTTCCTGTTTAATTCCAAATTCAAAGCCTTTTTCATAGGGTCTAAAAAGTAAACGCTCATTCAAGATAGTCTCAGACTAACAGCAAATAACACATCTTCACAACTTTTTCTAAGGCTAAGAAGTCTTTCATGAAGAAGAGGTCACGACCACCATGTTCAAAAAAACTCAGGATGTCAACAAGATAACAGTTCGTCAAAGCATCCGCATGGAAAATAGCACTCTACGGTTCGGAAACATGGGGCATCGGTTAAGTGGACCAGCGAATAATAGAAGCCTTTGAAACATGGTGCTGGAGATGAATGCTGAAGATCAAGGGGGCAGACAAAAGCGTGGAACGAGGAAGTGTATAGAAGAACAGAAGAGCCAATATGGGGAACTCTTTTGCCAAGACGGATAGACTTTGGCTTTGGATAGGATACACCTTGAGGCACAATAGATTAGTTGAAAACCGAAATGTGGAAATATTGAAGGAAAGATCCGAGGAAGACCAAGACTAAATTACATAAGGCAAATTAAGGCGGGCATAAAACTGGAAATCTATCAGGGAGCGAAGGAATTAACACCGAATAGAGAGGGCTGCTGCTAACCAATCGTAGAACTGAAGTACTGATGATATTTTTTCATTAATAAATTTCCCCATTCTTGATTTGATGAACCCTAGTTTTGTCCCTTCAATCAGGCAAATGATCTTGAGAAACCCGGTGGCCTGTGGGATAAGATGCGGATTGCGGAGGCCACCCTAGACTGCATTACTTCGATTCCCTTGTCGGCCCCGGTGGCGGCGGGGTAACGTCCTCCTCTGCCAACCCAGAGGTCGACTCCCCCCTAGGTGGTTTTTCCTCCAACTGGGGGATGTCTGCAATTGTGAAATTGTTACATTAATGTTCAAAGTCCGATGTAAAGATCGAATTGCTGCTTACGGAGTAATGCAAAATAATTAAATGAATGTGTTGAATAGATAGACTCCGGGGTGTTTCACTTCGTCCACTGCTCTCAGACATAACCTTATCCGAGATTATAAGGTGAATCTTATACGAATTTCTTTCCCATGAATATATTATTGCACATTTTTCAATATTTAATTAGTACCATGACACCAATCACTGAAAATTTTGAGAGCAATATAATTAGAATGGCCACGGCATTGCTCATAAAGGTCATTCGATTTCCCACAAATCGAAAGTCGTTGTGAAATGATTATCTCTTCTCAACTTGTTGCATCGTTAATTCCAAAGATATGATTTTATAGCCACACGTGTCATAGCCTGATGCGTGGCTACCGACCCGAAGGTCCCGGGTTCAGCCTGCATACAGTCCCCAAGCTTGAGTAGTGCGTGACACATTTCGGGTCTGCCAAAACTTCTTGCAGGTGGCTCAGTGGTAGGGAACTGTCCCCCCTTCCATGCGAGTGAATTTTCACGCGCAGAGAAAGGATCATTGATGCAAGAGCTACGCTCTTTCCTCCCTAAGACCGTAGAAATATTTAGACTAAGTATTATGTCTGATTTTAATGGTGACTGCACAGTGAACTGACCTTTGCAGAAGAGCTGCGGAAAGTAATGTGCATTCTCGGTGGCTCGCGTTAAGCTGCCAGGCAGGATGAAGGATGAAGATTGGACCACAAAGATAAAGGAGGTAGATTCCAATACAGATAGATTCAAATACTCATTCTTTCCCAGGACAAACAGAAGTCATAATAGTAAGAAACCGAAGTCCCTTTAGAAATATTAAAAACATTTAAATTACAAGTCGGAACAAAATTAAACATTGCAAAGATATCAGGTGTATCTGTAGACGCATTTGTATGTTAATTGGTAGTTTGTTGTTTGCATGAGTGTGGGGTGAAAGGGTTTTTCCATGAATGCATGCAATGTTTTGTTTGTGGATTGTATAAATTTGTGGCTTTTGAAAGCTGTTTTTCTTTCTAAATTACGGGTGGTGCCCTAACAACCCCCGACACACGCCCTTGCGGCGGCTTGCGGGGTATTAAGCAGATGTAGATTGGGGAGGAAGGAGAGGGGAGTGCGTCCGGGGGTGCGGGACCGCAGAAGGTGCTGACCTCACCACTACCGATCAATTGGCAAGCAGAGTGCATGCTGGGAGAACTCATTGTCGCTGTGTCGGCGTTTTTTCGCGCGCAAGAAAGGCGTAGGTCCATTTCAATAACAAGGGGTTAAATACTATTCCATCATATCGTGGTTGCAATAAGAGAACTTGCACATGACCCCGACTTTTGAAATAAATCACGCCTTGGTGTTGAACTCGCAGCGTGACGGGACACTTGAGAGAAGCCCAGTTGGTTCAAGGCCAAGGTGCAGCAGAGAGGGAGGTCAAAGGAGAGTGCATGCATATGGGGGAAGGATGCGTGGCGTGTGGGCCGGGGGGGGGGTCAGCGATGGAGGTCACGGGGGTTGGAGGGCGTCGGGGTTTCATGAATTAGGTTCGCGATTTTCTCTTTGAGTGCAAAAAAGGAAACAACCGATTGAATTATTTTCGATTTTGGAGAAATTAGCCTCTGCCGTCTCGCAGAGAGACGCGACCCGTGTCCTCCTTTTCCTCATTTGCATCTCAATGGCATTAGCCTTCAAGTAGCCAGCAAACGTCAGATAATTCGCGACGATCGTCTACCGAGACAGAGTAACTAAAAAACAGGCCCTATTCCAGTGTTCTCAAAATTGTGAACATGAGTCGCTATTTTCGGAACCTAATATTTTACAATTTTTTCAAAATGTAACATTCGGCATTAAATGTGAGGTGATACACGCAAGAATCATTCATTGCGAGAATTGTAAAATTACGAGGGTAGGCTGAAAACTAATGCACACATACTTGTAGACCACAAACAAAAACAAATAGCAAGATCGGGAAAAATATGTTTTATTGCAAGTCTTAAGTTTCAAAATCACATATTTATTTTTCAACATAGTCACCGTTAAAGCGAACACATTTCTCCCAACGTGTTACAAGTTTTTTTTCATTCCGTCTCTGAAAAACTCTTCCGACTTTTCTCGGATCCAGGACTTGGCAGCTGCCTTCACCTCATCGTCCGAGGTGTAATGATTACCCTTGAGATGTCTCTTGACTTCAGGATAAAAATAAAAATCGGCACAAGATCGGAGGAATAAGGAGGGTGTAGATCGCTTGAAATTTCATGTTTCGCAGAGCCTCTCCATTTGCGCGTGAGGTGTGTGGACGAGCGTTGTGATCATGTTGCAAGATTATTGGCGCCAGGCTGCCTTCAACACGACGATATCGACCAATATGGTTTACGATAGGCTTTTGAGTGATTCGCCGGTCATTTCGAATCAAATCTTCGACGGGTTTGCGATGCTTATGGTCTGTGGCAGTGATCGGACGCCCGCTGTGAGTTTCATCAACAATTATGGCTTTTCCAGGCTTGCAACCACGAAATTTTACTACCCATCAATTTACAGTAGACCTTTCAAAAGAATCGTCACCATAAACGACGATGAATATCCGTAGGAGTCACTTTTTAAGTTACGCTGTTTAACTCGCGTTGCCATAGCACTAGAACACGTCTCCATACTTCCGCTTCTCAAAATACACTGGATGAATGTAACGACCTCAAGCCTGCTGTTGAGGGGGCATGTTACTTCCACATGAAACCAGGAGTGCTCCTGAAGGTCATTTTGTTTGTGGTCTACAGTCATGCTTGCATTAGTTTTCATCCTACCCTCGTATTTCCAATCTTTTCCTCTTCAGGTCATCGTGTTTCGCAACAGTGCGACGACACCCATGTGGCTGGCTGGATAAAATCTACCAATCAATAATTATGATTCCGTGACACTCCAATGAATCGACATTGATACTTCGGTGCCGATATCTGGGAGAGAGTTCAATCGGATAGCGATGAAGAAGTATAGGCCCCCAAATCACACTAGTCAACCTGAAGGCTGGCTTGACAGGTGAGGATATGGCTCACCTAGTGCTAAACACAACGGCGTGTGACATTCAAACAACAGAGTACGGGGGACAGTTCCTTTCTCTGTGGTGCCACCAGTGGGTTCTCAGGAAGAACCGGTACCTTGATTGAGGTTGAGGGTGTTCAAAAGCGTCACCAGGAATAAAAACCCAGGCCCTCAGGTCGGTAGCCCAGCTCTCTACCCACTGGACTACCACGCCCCTCAATTACTGCGTAGGCATTAGATATAAAATACACAGGTATTACATTGCTAGGAAAAGATGATCAAGAAAAGGAGGTTGGCGAACACGTTAAGAAATGAAGAATAGCAGTTGGATGTGAATGGCAAAACATGGACGAATATAAACGGAAGCTACAAAGAGAATGTATAAATAGCAATGAGGTCTGCAATCACACGCGATGTAGAAGCCGGAGAGAACAAAACAGGGCCGAGCAGCACTCTTAGAACAATAGAAATGGAATTAATGAGATGAATAACAGGGAAGAACTTATGGGGAAAGATATCAAATGTGGATTTGAGGCACACGTCAAAGAGATAATATCAAAGCATGAATCGACGACAGAAGAATAGAAGGGGGGGAGCATAACAGACGAATGGATTAAAGAAGAATAGTAGAAAAGCGGGGAGAGTTGCATGTGGGTATATCCCAGCGTGGCAGAGATGGTGCGATATGTCGACTAAGCAAGATGAGGGAGAGTGAGGCGAATTACCGCCGAGGGAAGGCGAAGAGGTGGCCAGGGAGATTTCTATTATCCTGTTATCTTGGGTAATCTTGTAGGCTCTAATTAATTTCTCCTCGCGATGATGCACGTCACCGAGGGCGGCAGCGGAGCACGTCGCGTCGGCGAGCGTGCGCGGCGAATGCGGGCCGCGTGAATGCCAGCCGTCCGGAGAGGAGCACTGCCGACGAGATTGAACCGACGACGCTTGACTCGACGATACCTGCCTCGTCCATTTAAATTCTGTACGCTTATAAGTACAGCTGCTTATTAGTAAACCAATGCTACGATTTAACATCTGTTCGAGAAATGACGAAGCCCTCTGCTTCGCGGGGGGCAATCGCACAATGCCCAAAGTATGAGATCTTTCATGTACACTTATTTTAGACATAAGCTTTCGGAATAAGGCACTCGATGTCATATATACATACAGGGTTCGTCCGGAATATAAGTGTACTTAGCTCAGGAAAAAAAAATTATTACACTTTTACATATCTTAAGCTAATATTCCTCAAAATAGGACCCTTTTGAGTCGATACACTTGTTCCAGCGGCGTTCCCATTCCTGGAACGCTCCCGCGAAGGCATCATCGGGAACCTCTCGAAGACACGTCGTCACGGCCTCTTTGACGGAGTCCAAAGTCCCGTATCGCATTCCTTTCAAACTCCTCTTTATCTTCGGGAACAGAAAGAAGTCCGGTGGTTCCAAGTCCGGGCTGTAGGGCGGGTGCGGCAGCGTTGCCACGCCGTGCTTGGCCAAGAAGTCCGACACGACAAGCGCGGTGTGAGACGGCGCATTGTCGCTCAGGTTGTCAGTCATACGGTTGATCGCTGGCCGGACGCGGGCGACTCGTTTTCGAAGCCTGTCGAGCACTTGGACGTAAAATGCAGCATTTACAGTTTGTCGTTCAGGTACAAATTCGTAGTGGACGACTCCCCTTTTGTCAAAAAAGACAATGAGCATCATAAACTTATTTTCCGGACGAACCCTGTATGTATTTATTTACATTTTTATTAGGTAATCTACCGGTTAAGGTAGGTTTTTGGACGGACACAACTATCAAATAAATATTTTGTAATTACAAGCAAAACCCAATCCAGCAACTTACTCTGCATCAGGCCCCTCTTCATCTCTGTGTACTTCCTTCCTCCCTTCATCCCGTTCAACATCCCTATCCTGTTCCTGCCCCTTCCTCGTTTGCCCAACATTCTCCCCTCTATTAACTTCTTCAACATTTCACTACCGCTCAATACGCCTTTCATCCATTTTTCCTGCCTCCATAGGATTTCTCTCACACAAACCCCTCTCCTCACCCACCATCTCCAGTACTTCCTCATTTGTTTTCCTTTCGGTCCATTTCACCTTCTCCATTCTTCTCCACACCCACATTTCAAAAGCCTCAAATCTAAGTCTATCCTCCTGCTTCAGTGACCACGTTTCCGCACCATACATAGCTACGCTCCATATCAGAGTTTTTATGAGTCTTGTCTTAACGTCCCTACTCAACCTCCCCGTCATCAACTCCCTCCTCCTTGAGAAATCCTCCTTGCCTAGCGCAATTCTTCTCCTTACGTCCCTGCTACTTTGACCGTGTTGGTCCAAATCACCTCCGAGATACGTAAACTGTTCAACCTGCTCTACTTTTTCGCCGCCTATTTTAATACTTAGCTTAGCCTTTTTCTTTCTGGAAAATCGAATAGCCTTTGTTTTATTAATATTGATTCTCATCCCATATTTACCGCACTGAACCTCCAATTTACTCAGCAATGCTTACAACCCCTTGGCTGACTGGGCAACTAATGCTTGGTCATCAGCAAACCTAACCGATTTTATGAATTCCCCTCCGACTTTCATTTCTACCTCCAGTTCTTCCCATTCATCTTTAATCATTTCCTCCACATACTATATACGTTGAACAGCACCGGTGACAATGGGCAACCCTGCCTTACACCTCTTCCTAACACTGCCCATCCGGACTCTCCATTCCCCACTCCCCCCCCCCCACATGTACAGGGGTCGGATCAGTCTCCTGTTCCTCCAATCTATTCCTATTTTCTGCAATACACGCATTAATTTTTCCCAATTCACTCTTTCAAACGCTTTTTTGAAATCTACGAAACAGGCAAATACGTCCTGATTTGTATTCTATATTCCTCTCGATTAGTGATCTCATTACTGCAATGGCATCACGGTGGTATATTGGGAATCACGCGTACCTCTTTCTTTCCTAAACCCAAACTGATCATACCCTAAGTAATCATTTGCCTTACTCTCTATCCTTTTGTTGATGATCCTGAGAATAACTTTATCTGGGTGGGATATCAAACTTACTGTTCTGTAATCCTCACATAATGTAGCCTCTGCCTTTTTTGGAATAGGAACTAACGCTGATCTCACGAAATCTTCCGGTAAGTTTCCTTCCTCATAGATACTACGAATCAGTCCATACAGAGTCTTCTTCCCACGTTTTCCTAAACATTTCAATAGTTCCACAGGAATGTTTTCTACCCCCACGGACTTATTTGCTTTCATCTCTCTTAATGCCCTTTCTATTTCATCGTTGAGTGTGCCTGGACCTAAGCTATCTTCTTCTACGTATTGTAGAAGAAGATAGCATAGGTCCAGGCATTACTCGACGATGAAATAGAAAGGGCATTAAAGGAGATGAAAGCAAATAAGGCCGTGGGGGTGGACAACATATATTTTTATATATGTTTTCCCCGAGATATTTTTGTGAGTGTTCTTTTTATGTGTTCTCGTGCTGTATGTTGCTGTCTAATATAAAAAAATTATATGTATGTATAGACAGTAACACACAGCACGAGAACACATAAAAAGAACACTCACAATAATATCTTGATAATTTCGTCGGACTCGAACTCCGTCTTCTTCGGAAGATAAGATATGACTGAGGCATAAGGGTACGTGGTGCAGAGAGAGAAGGGGACGAGGGAGAGGGGAAAAACAGGTAGTGAATATATATATATATATATATATATATATATACATACACTCACATATATAAATATAAAAAATATATGTATTATATAGGCATTCTGATACATGATTTATGATGACGAGCCGAGGGTATATTGAATTAAATTGATTCAACTGAATTCAAGTTCTCAATTTAGTCATGCATATCTTTTTCGTCATGCAACATCTGATGCACTGATTCTTCGTCCGCGTGCAACCTACACAACATACGCGACCAGTTAAATTGAATAGCATAGTCAAGAGACTGATAATGTCAGCGAACTACTCCCTAAAATGCAGTTATTCCGATTCCGTCCCACTCCCTCAAATTAACTGTTCTAGCCATCACTACGGTCGGGCGGCGCTTTGTCTTGCCCCTGGTATCCACCCCCCCTCCCCCTTGCCCCGGATGCTATTCTCTGAGGGTTCGAGTCTCTATTTGGGGGTTCAGGGCTCTGCACCATTGCCATGCGAACTCGTCCCTTCGACGCTCCTCTCACCGAGAGGTATTTAATTAAGACATTTCACGCCTCGGCAGACTCCACCTTTCCCTCGTAACGACCGTGCCTCCTCGATTATTATCGGCGGTGGAAGTGGGCTTCGGCGTCGATTGGGGCCGAACACACCAGGGGATGGGGGGAACGGGTTGATGGAAGAAGAAGAGATCTCCCCCTCCTCGCTCCACAAACCACCGCCGCCGGGCGAATGATGCACTCTCGGCTTCCAGATCTGGCACAACGGAACGTCGCGGCCGCCGGACCACACGAATCTCGCTCATCCCAGCAATATCTCTCTTCCACGAACCATATCTGCCATTTAGGGACTCCGCGTGGTCCCTTCGCCAACAGAATAAAACTATTGAGTCTACCTGGATAAGTGTAAGGGCACGGCTCTGGTGGGTTTAGATACATGGAGACGGGGAAGGTAAAGTAGGGGCGGGGGCCGGCTACAACGTCAAGGTCGTGGGGTCAAAGGTTTAATGAGGAGATGAGAACGAAAGTAATTACGCAATTAAATAGTGGCTCTTTATCTTAATCCACATTTTCTTTTTTTGAGCCTGCTTTCCTAGTCGTTTCCCAGAACGTTATATTAGATTCAACCGAAGCAAAATATACCACATAACATTTACTCATACCGAATTGCATGCATAATTCCTCACTCGGGTTAGACAATTGAACCCCTGGCTTCCCATTTTTTCCTTACTTCCTCATTTATTAATGCGAAGACATTTTCACGGCAATGTCATACTAAGACTTTTTGTGAATGTGTCATGTGTTTGCCATGGTGACAGCTATTTATGTAAATATTTGTTAGATACGTAGGGGTCGATAATTGAGAAGGGATTCAGATAGTAAAGTAAAGAATGAAACTAATCAAAGAAATCAAATAAAATTGCCAATTTACTACATGTTAGCAGCGGTGAAGTGAATATTAGCTCTAGAAAAACTCCTGGAGATGTCGCCACTTTACTGGAGCAGTTGAGGTAAGGGATATGAAATATTCATCGGAGCATTAGTCAAACTGCCGCCCAGGTGAATGTGGATCTCCTCTCCATCCGTTTTATGAACGAGGAAGGCCAAAAGCATTTTCAGATCCTTCAAATTATCTAAAGGGCATGCAAAAGTTTGTTCATACAGGATATTTCTGAACATTTTCTCCCGCATGAAACATCACTTACGAACGTTCTTCGTACGCACACAGTAGCCAGATGAGATGTTTAAACGGTATATCGAGGTGCAAAAAATCTCAGCAAATCTAAGAATTTCATTAATTTGAGAGAAAGACCGACAAAGGTCTTTATTGTGAGTAGCATACGCAGAGAATTGGTCAGGGTAAGTGATGCAATAAATGAACAGCTTGGGCGTCGTGAAGGCGTTAGAAATACGTAGGTGTAGACAAGCAGCAAGTCACAGAGCAAGAGATGGGATGACCCGAGACCGATGGGATGACCAAGGCATGGGATGACCCGAGACGGGTGAATCCAATGTTGGGGTCACCCAAAAAGCCATCAAGAAGATGATAGGGTGACATTCGGAGGGCCCGAGCAATGTGGACCTACTGTACAACGGTCAAGATGTAAAATGTGAACCCGAAGAAGCAAGGAGCCTCATTGAAGTCAAATATAAATGACTGTAGCAAGTGTGGGAAGATATATAGTACATGGGCATCGTGAGTAACCTGCTTATGGCAATGATTACCATACACCTGAATATTTAGCCATTTATCTAATATGAGCTAATTAAGTAATTGTATTCATGAGGCACATAGCTAATCGTCAGAGTATGATTTAAGTTTGATAGTGTCATACTAAATAATATTAATAACGCTCGGACATCTAAATAATGGACACAGTATGACACTCAATAATCATGAATTAGAATTGAAAGTTTATACAGGTTTCCTAATGCATGTGATATCCTAAATTGAACCCATTAAAGTATAAGTAATTTAACGAATTCATACCGATATACGACCATGTCCAATAAATACTCGAACTGAGGCCAAAAATACTTTGTTTTGCAAAATTTAGTCTACATCGATTTCGTCCCCTTCAAAGTACTCTCCATTCGTAGCTATGTACTTATTCCATCTTCTTTTCCGCTGTTTAAAGCACCCTTGAAGTCCTCGGCATTTTAGTTGTCTAGTCGTTTCTTGCTTCATTGTGTCCACATCTTCCCAGTGATGTCCTCTCATCTCATTTTTGCATTTTGGGAATAAAATAAAATCTCAAGGGGCGAGATCTGGCGAATAAGGAGGATGATCAAGGATGGTAGAGGATGTGGAGCTATTGGCTGTTGACAAGTTGTCACCAGGAAAGAAGAAAATCCTATAGCCAATAAAAAATGCAGAAGAACTCCGATACCGGTATTTCGGTCACCGGGTGACCATCTACGGGGAGAGAAATCAAAAGGGAACTTGACAATTGAAAGAAGACATGCACCAGGCTCTGTCCAAAGTCAAGTCAAAGTCACTTGACTTTGGACAGTACCTGGTGCATGTCTTCTTTCAATTGTCAAGTTCCCTTTTGATTTCTCTCCCCGTAGATGGTCACCCGGTGACCGAAATACCGGTATCGGAGTTCTTCTGCATTTTTTATTGGCTATAGGATTTTCTTCTTTCCTGGTGACATCAAGGATGGTGATTGAATTTTTTACCAGAAACTGTCAAACAATCAATGCTGAATGTGCAGGTGCATGGTCATGGTGAAGGATCCATCAATCATGTTCGGTGAAAATAGTGTGCACCGTTGATTTTCTTAAATGCAGTTCATCAGCTATCATTCGGACAGTTTTTCGACGATCGGTAAGGACAGAGGACCGCACACGATCAATGTTGTCGTCAACACAGGTCGTCCCGGCCTACTATGTTTAATATAGTGCTGAGTTATAGTTGACCCGGGAATTATGCCCATAGTGATGACGTCAAGTCTTTTCGCGGAATGACTCCAGTCGTTCCATCTCGCAGTTCTCAAATCCTGAATGGATTTTTTAATTCTTTCATTTAAGCCTGTACCATATTTGTTAATCACGTGTTGATAAAAAAAGAGCGGATGGTCGCAGAGGATAGAGCCTGGACAGTGATGTATGGGTTTTGATCCTGGATGCGCGGACCATGTGTTTGCTCTCCTGCAAGGGCTGGAGTCGAACGCTCCAAGGAAAGTTCATGGTGTAAGAGCGAGTCTCGTGCGTGCCGATTTGGAAAAAACGATAGGGTAAATATAAGAAACTTGTAGAAGTTTCTGAGTTGATAGTGAGGATAGAAACAGTTACCGAATCCTATCAAGGCTCTGGATGAATATGCGTATTGGAGCCGAGTGTACCGTAAGATGAATTGGAAGTCGTTGTGCGAACAAGAATACAAATTAAAGAATGGCGGATCACTGTGTTTATGGATGAATTGGAGAAAGAAGTACACGAGCCTGTTTGAGACATCGAGAGACCGCCCGGAGTCCGATAATTTGATAGGAGAGAGGTGCCATTCCGGAAACCGGAGGGTTGGAAGGTTGTCTCGCGCAGCAGCGGGGGAAAGTTAGCGCTGCGGCGAGGGATGGGAGATGCGAAGGGAAACCTCATCCCCGTCTCCAACATGTATCAGGTGCCATCAGAGCCCGGATAGCCCAGCGGTATCTGCAGCCCCTACCTCCGCCCCGCAATACCCAGAAGAAACCATCGGAGAGGGAAAGGGGGGATTCTAGTGATAGGCAGCAGGAACATAGGACGTGTGATGGTCCCATTGCGGGAGAGGGCAGACCAGGAGGATGTAAGCCAGCACCTGACGGAATGGTGCATTCCTAGTGGCGGTGTTCCCCAGGTGACGAAGGCGGTTGGAGCGGAGGCTGTGGGTACGAAGTGTTCAAGGCTGTGGGTCGTGGCTCATGTTGGCGTCAACGATGCACTCGACCGTGGATCTGAAGAGAATTTAATTCCTTCAGGGAATTGAACTCGGAAGTGAAGCGGGTGGGTGGTGTCGATGGGGTTGATGTGACGCTCTCGATCTGCAGCCTTGTCCCGAGGATTGATCGTGGACCTCTGGTTTGGAGCCGAGTGGAAGGCATCAATCAGAGGTTTCGTGCTTTCTGCAGGCATATCCGGGCGTCCTTCGTCGACCTTCAGCCGGCGAGCCAATCGTGTAGGAACTCCCTGAACCGTTCTGGTGTTCACTACACGTCTGAGGCCGCAAGGTACGGGGTAGGCTTTCGAGCACTGGAGGGCTTTTTTAGATTAAAATGTAGGTCAGCGTGTAGGTGAAATAGTGGGTCTCCAAAGTCTTCTTTGCCAAATTGTGTAGCTTTAAATGAAGTGAGGTTCAGTACCAAAAATAATTCCATGAACACGAAACAGATACCATCAGACGGAATATTTTATAAGGGATTCAATTCCAAGAAATTCTGCGGGAAATGTCGCAGCAGTAACTTTTAACGGAGTCATCCGCTAATATGCATTTCTTTGCAAAAATTTCATAGTTTAAAAATCATTTGGGAGCCCGGTCAGGGCGAATAATTTTTGCACTGTGAAATTGTTGCAAGGGATTCAATATTAATAAGAAGACGATCCTCTTTAAAAATTCAAAAAAACCGTAATATCAAGGAAACATTATCCGTATTGTAGTTAATTGCCGAAGTTTAAAAAACAGGGTCACAGAAAAAAATTAAAAAAACGTCAATATGAAGATTTTCCACCAAGTTACGCCAGAAATTGTTTTATTTATCAAGGTCACAGAATATTATCACCTTATTCAAAGCACAGGCGCAGATATAATTATTGGGACAGAAAGCTGGTTATCCACTGATATTGCCGACGGTGAAATTTTATAAGGGATTCAGTATTAATAAGAAGACGATCCTCGTTCAAAATTCAAAAAAACCATAATTTGAAGGGAACAGTATCTGTATTCGTGGTAAATTGCCGAAGTTTAAAAAACAAAGTCGCACAATACCACCACCTTAAATTCTACTGTTTCAGGATTCACTTCGTGGGAGTAAGGATTTATTATCCATACTAAAAACACTGTTCTTCTCCACAGATTTTTATCATAAGATAACACGTTTCACCGACTTGCGGTATCATCAGGTAAAAAAATCTGTTTTTGTACCTGATTACGCCCCAAGTCGGTTAAACGCGTTGTACCAAGTCTTTTTAGTATGGATATCATCACCTTATTCAAAGTACAGGCGCAGATATAATTATTGGGACAGAAAGCTGGTTATCAACTGATATTGTCGACGGTGAAATTTTTCCAAAATCCTTTTCCATTTAAATAAATGACAGAACAAATAGAATTGGGGGTGGTGTCTTTATTGCAGTTAATGCTCTTGCGTCAACAGGGCTGAGATATCACCAGATAATGGTTTGGAATGCATTTGGTGCTCAATAATTAGTCCTCAATCCAAAAGAATTTATGTACGCGCGTTTTACAGACTGCCAGTCGACACAGATAATGAAACATTAGAATTATATCAGCAAATCAAAGGTTTCTTATCCCAACACAATGATCGCGAAGTTATGATCGGTGGAGATTTCAATGTCCCATATATATAAATAAATAAATATATAAAATAAATAAGTGCTCACTGAAGCGCAAGCATTGGAAGAATGGAGATGCAGACGCACCCAATCTCCTACAAGACGACGATGCAGTGTTACTCATTGAGATGCCAAGAGATATGAAAGGGGCCATGGATACATTCATTTCAGCGATGAATTAGTGGAATGCGTTCAACACGAAAATGACCGTATTTGATGAGGATACAGGCGACCCCCCTTCCCCCACAGACCCCTCCCACTCGGTTTGAAAGACATGGAGATTATTATGGACCAGGGGATTGCCTTAAATAGAGAAACTATAAAAGCAGCAGACCGACCGGACAAAGCTCCCTTAGCGCGCCCACGCGACGGGGGGCCCCAAGGCCTCTCCTGCGGGAGCCCGAGTCTTGGGCCTCCGTTGGGTTTCACCAAAGACCTGAGAGTGAATCCGCACCTGACTGCGGCGATGTGTCGGGGTCTCCCGATCGGTGCCATCACTTTAATCCCCTTACATGATTTTCAACTTCCTCCGCGAGAAAAAATGTTAGACAATTACTTCCGTCCACATAAATAGTATGGTGGTCCCGCTAAGCGGTAGCCTATGCCCGCGATTGGCACCAGGTGTGCACGCCGTGTTGGCGATCGAAAACGGTGATTTCGGATTGAAGCAGAGAGAGAGATGGGTTTGGGGAGGGGAGGGGTGTCCCTCGACAGGGCGTCACGCTGGGGGTCGCGGCATGATGCATAAATGGTTCGAGCGCGCATCGCATCGCGGATCGCATGATTTCGCGGGGCGGCTGACGACGCCCCTTCCCCCGATCGGAGATAAAGTGAATTAAAAAAGGAAGCCCGGAGGAGGGAAGGGAGCCTAGGCGGGCGAATGAATTATTCATTCTTCCAATTCGCGGCCCACATCGGCGACTTTTCGCAACTTGATGTGGGCAGCGCCCGGCTCGTTTGACTTCGAGCCGAGCGAAGAGGGAATGCCCGCTCTCCTTATCCGCCGTACCCGTGAGCGGCGGGCTTCTTACGGGTGCCGCCGCCGCCGGTGCGGCCACCTCGACACGAGTGGGTGGGGGAAGGGTCGTTCGTCCCCGCCCACCCGCACCCTCGCCTCCCAATTTGTCCAGGCGCGAACGTCCGTCCGCCTGCGCAACTGGCACCAATTGACCACGTGCATCCTCGAATCGATTCCACACGGGAACAGCTTATTCACTGGTCTGCATGGGATGTTAGACCAAGTGAAAGCAAACTCACTTATTATTGAGTAGTGTTTTCCATATTTAATTTTGACGAAGACTTATTTTGCCAGTATCCAAGTGGTGAGGTTCCATTTTGGGTTGACAAAAAAGATCCAAATAAATATTGATTACCGAATGGATTTCAACAAGTTCTGACTTAAGCTGCATTCGAATAGATTGAAAAAATATATTCAAGCTTCAACAATGAAGAATATTATGCAAGTAAATCAATCATGTCAAAATAAACGGTTATTCTTTTGTTACTATGTGGGTCGCGGTGGTCCAGTGGGTAGAGTGTTGGACTACTGACCGGAGGGCCCGAGTTCGATTCCCGGGAAAGCCTCTCTAGGCACCAGCAGCTCCACCCAAGCTATATGATTTTTCGGGTACCAGATCTTCCTGGGAAACCGTAACCGGCACAGGGAAAGGAACTGGCCCCCCTACCCTGATGTGTGACTTTCACACGCCGTATGGGGGAAATCTACCAGTGTACTGGGTGAACTCTACCATCACCTGCCAAACCGACCTTCTGGTTAATTACTGTGTTTATGGTTATTGCTATTTTAGGCGTATAAGTTTTGTAGCTTTATCTGAATGGAACTGGCTCCCCTAACATGAAGTTTGAATTTCACTCGCCGTCGGGGGCTTAGTATGGAGTGAACTCTATCGGTGGGTAAGGCGGAATCGAGCAGATCACAAACGCAAAAATATTTCCTTGACCGAGACTTGGACACCGGATCTTTCGACTTGCCGGGGCGATGCTCTAACCAAGAATCGGGGCACTTAGTTGCATAAAAGACTTGCAGATCTCGGTGTAAAATACGTTTCGTCGATAGCTCAAGTGGTCAGAGCAACCGCTATTATACGTAACCCGCGGAAATTTAAAAAATGGCGATACTTTTTGAACAGACCTCGTACTTGATTGCAAAACATAAAGTGCACTAAGATAAATGATATCAAATAATGCCGTGGTAATAGATAATAAATATTTCAGTGGAACTGTTTAAGAGTTTAGGAAAACGTGGAAGGAATAGTTTTCATTTGCTTATTCATATCGTTTATGAGGGAGGAATTTAGCTGGAAGATATCGCGGGACCACTCAAAAAAGGGAATGAACCCGTGTTTGAGGGCTAAAGAACAATAGGTTTGATTTCGGAAGTAGCTCTCACGACCATCAATATGAGGATGTAGAGCATGGAATATTATTACTTTAGGGGATGGTGAGTTTGGGTTCAGGAGGGGTACGCGTGATGCCGCAGCAGCAATGAGATCAATAATATAAATGAACATGGATTACAATCGGGATTTGTTTGTTTCGTATATTCCGACAAGGGAATAAATAGCGCAAATCAAATATATGTATATATACGAGGGTCATCCGGAAAGTAGTACCCGTTCGTGAAATAAAGACACAAAAGTAAATATTAACAAACATAAAAAATTTTATTTGAAAGAGGATACTTTAAACTACTTCTCAACATAATCTCCAAGCAAATTAAGGCATTTGTCATAACGTGTGACAAGTTTCTGTATTCCTGCTGCATAGTCCTTCGCCGCCAGCTCATTGAGATACAGGGTCACCCCTTCTTTTAGTTCTTCATCGCTGTCAAATCTTTTTCCTGCCAAAAAGTCTTTAAGCTTTGTAAAGAGATGAAAATCTGAAGGGGCCAAGTCCGGGCTATACGGTGGATGGTCGAAAGTTTCCCATTTGAATTGCTGCAAAAGTTTTTGTGTTATCCCAACTGCATGAGGCCTGGCATTGTCATGAAAGAGAATGACACCAGTAGACAATAGACCTCGCCGCCGATTTTGTATTGCCCGCCGTAATTTCTTTAATGTTTCACAATACGCATTGGCATTAATAGTGTCTCCACGGGCCATAAAATCAATAAGCAATACACCTCGTCGATCCCAGAAAATGGTTGCCATGAGTTTCCTGGTGGACAGAACTGTCTTGAATTTTTTTGGTTTGTTTGGTGAATGAGTATGATGCCACTCCATTGACTGTCGTTTACTCTCAGGTGATGCATAACAAACCCATGTTTCGTCACCAGTAATTATGCGAGTCAAGAAAGAGTCTCCTTCATCAGAATAACGTCCCAAAAACGTCAGTGCTGCAGCCATACGCTTGGTTTTGTGCTCATCTGTAAGCATGCGAGGGACCCATCTTGCACAAATTTTTGCATAATTTAGATGGTGTTTAACAATTTCATGAACAATTGTTCGAGAAACATTGGGAAAATGCTCACAGATGTCATCAATTGTGACGCGCCGATCGTTCCTCACGAATTCGTCAACTGAGCTCACCAGTTGGTCTGTAATGACAGACGGTCTCCCCGAACGCTCATCGTCGTGTGTGTTCCCCCTCCCCATGTTGAAGTTGCGACACCACCGCCGAACAGACGACTCATCCATTACATTGTCTCCATACACCTCCTTTAATTGGCGATGAATATCACATGGGCGAACGTTTCTTGCATTGAGGAATTTAATCACTGCCCTCACTTCACAACTGGCGGCGTTCTCAATTTTTTTAAACATTGTAAACAATCACAGAAACAACACAGGCAATGCTAGCGTCACGCAACTTGGCTCAGAGAAGGCAGACAAGCCACTGAAGCTATCTGACCTCGTCCAATGGCTACTCGCGTCGTCAGCACTTCATGCGGCACGAACGGGTACTACTTTCCGGATGACCCTCGTATATAAATACCCTCCCATGGACTACAACTTTGTCGTGGTGGAAGGGCTTGTGTGTTCCGATGACCCCTAGAGCTGTGCTGGCGGGAGTAATAATAATTACTCCTGGTAGGGTCACCCATGCCAGATGGGTCGAAGGTTAGGAGCCAGAAGAAAGGTAGTACACGCAGCGTCTGTTCCTCAGTGAGGCGGCTGCAATGGCGTCTGACCCCAGTGGGGCGGCCATTAAGTGATGGTGTCACGATAAAAACACTATTGAGGAAGGCAACGGGAAACCACCTCAATTATGATTCCAAGAATATAATGATGGGCACTATAGATAATATGAGTCCTGGCAACTAAAGGACTCGGCCCAAGAGGCCGTGTGTCGTGCCCGGCAGCGGGAGAGGCAAGGCTTCCGCGGTCGTCATCCCAGGAAACCCTTGCAGGGAAGAAATAACTGCAGCAGGACAGAAAACTCAGAAGAAGGCGAAAGTAGTTAGAATAGGAATCTGGAACGTCAGGACAATGTTGAGGAGAGGCAAATTAGAAAATATTAAGCGAGAGATGGAAAGAGGTAATATAGATGTTTTATGGTGCGAGTGGGGAACGGAGAGTCCGGATGGGCAGTGTTAGGAAGAGGTGTAAGGCAGGGTTGCCCATTGTCACCGGTACTGTTCAACGTATATGTAGAGGAAATGATTAAAGAGGCATGGGAAGAACTGGAGGTAGGAATGAAAGTCGGAGGGGAATTCGTAAAATCGATTAGGTTTGCTGATGACCAAGCATTAGTTGCTCAGTCAGCCAAGGGGTTGCAAGCATTGTTGAGTGAATTGGAGGTTCAGTGCGATAAATATGGGATGAGAATCAATACTAATAAAACAAAGGTTATGCGATTTTCCAGAAAGAAAAAAGCTAAGCTAAATATTAAAATAGGCGGGGAAAAAATAGAGCAGGGAGAACAGTTTACATATCTCGGAAGTGTTTTGGACCAATACGGTCAAAGTGGTAGGGACGTAAGGAGAAGAATTGCGCTAGGCAAGGAGGCTTTCTCAAGGAGGAGGGAGTTGATGACGGGGACGTTGAGTAGGGATGTTAAGACAAGACTCGTAAAAACTCTGATATGGAGCGTAGCTATGTACGGCGCGGAAACGTGGTCGCTGAAGAAGGAGGATAGACGTAGATTGGAGGCTTTTGAAATGTGGGTGTGGAGAAGAATGGAGAAGGTGAAATGGACCGAAAGGAAAACAAATGAGGAAGTACTAGAAATGGTGGGGGAGGAGAGGGGTTTGTTGAGAAGAAGCCTATGGAGGCAGGAGAAATGGATGAAAGGCGTATTGAGCGGTAGTGGAATGCTGAAGAAGGTAATAGAGGGGAGAATGTTGGGCAAGCGAGGAAAGGGTAGGAACAGGATAGGGATGTTGGACGGGATGAAGGGAGGAAAGAACACCGAGATGAAGAGGGACCTGATATAGATTAGTTTGCTAGGTGGGGAGTCACAAAATGTTTACTTGATAGTTGTGTCCATCCAAAAAAAACCTACCTTAACCGGTAGATTACCTAATAAAATAAAATATATAAATAATATATTTTTATATATAATTTTTTTTATATTGGGGTGAGCCGCGGTGGTCCAGTGGGTAGAGCGTTGGACTACTGACCGGAGGGTCCCGGGTTCGATTTCCGGGCGAGGCACTCTGAGCACCTGCAGCTCCACCCAAGCTAGTTGATTTTTTGGGGTACCAGATCTTCCTGGGAAACCATAACCGGCACAGGGAAAGGAACTGGCCCCCCTGCCCTGATGTGTGAATATTCACATGCTGTCAGGATTAGTACATGGGTGAGCTCTACCATCACCGACCTTCGGGTTGATTACTGTGTTTATGGTTTATATATATAATATATATATATATGTATATATATACATATGTATATGTATATATATATATATATATATATATATAATGTTTATTCACTAAATAGTCATAGCAAACACAGAAACTAAAACATATAAAAGAGGGACTCACTAGTTCTCGAATTTTCGGTGGTGCAACCACCTTTCTCAAGAGAATTAGGAACAGAACTGAGGCAGAGGAGGGCCCGAAAGCAGTGGTAGCAAGGAGAAAGGGGAAAATGGGGGAAAAGAGGGGAAAAGAAAGGAAAAGGGGGAAAAAAGGGGGGGAAGGCATTCGAGGTGAGGGGTTTGGAGGGGTAGTGTATGGCGCGGGAATTTTAAACAAGGTGGGGATGATATGGAAGTTGTTGGGGGCGGAGGGGGATGAAATTATATGCATAAAGGGGGCAATTAATGTCTTATATTAATACCTGGGCGATTCCAGGAATCCAAGAGCCAGATGAAAGCTAGCTCTAATGTTTTGAGTTTCAGTGGAGGGTCTGAGTGTGGGAGGGATGCTAAGACGGATACTTTAAAACATTGGTCAAAGGCAGTGTTGTGTTCGGAGGCATGTTTGGGGATTGGGAGCATACCAATAAGGGAGGAATTGTTACATGAGGCTCGATGATTATTGATTCTAATATTGAGGGGTGTGGTGCACTGCCCAATGTAAAAGGCAGGGCAAAGTTGGCACTTGAGAAAGTAGACAACATTGCTGGAGGTACACGAGGAGTAGGGAATTGGTGGGAGAGAGTTAAAGAGCGGGTGGGAGAGGGATGGGATCCTGGTTAGGAAAATAGGACATGTTTTGCATCTAGGTTTATTGCAGGGTCTGGGAGTGATTTTGGAACGGGGCGAGGATTTAAGAAGTGGATTGGTAGATTTTAGAAGATCTGATAGATTGGCGGAGCGTTTGAAAGTGACAGAGGGGCATTTGGGGAAAAGGTTGGTGGTGGAATTGTGGTTTTTGAGGATAGGATAGAGGTCCTTTAGGATATAACGCAGAGATTCTAGGCCAGGGAGAAACGTGGTACAAATTGAAAGAGGGTGGTTTTTCACGGTGGTGGAAGGTCTGGGAGTGTAAGTATGTCTACGGATCCTCTTATTCAGGAGGGATTCAGGATAACCTCGTTTGAGGAGGGAATGGTGTAAATTTATGAGGAAATTGTCTAGGGAGTCAGGGTCATTGCAAATTCTGTGTCCCCTTATGGAAAGGGAATAAGGAATGGAACGTTTGGTGTAGTATGGGTGACAGCTGATGAAATGTAAGTACTGTTGTTTATTTGTGGGTTTTATATGTACGGATGTGTGAAATTTATGGTCTATAAATGATATGTTTACATCTAGGAAGGTGATTTGGGAGGAGGAAACTGTAAACGTGAAAGAGATAGAGGACGAAGCATTAAGGCTGGAAATGAAAGTTTTCAGGGAATCAGGACCATGTGGCCAGAGAAGGAAAATATCGTCAATATATCTGAGCCACAATAGCGGTTTCAGGGGTTGTTTTGACAGGAATTTATTCTCCGCGAGACCAAGAAAGAGGTGTACATAGGACGGACTGAACCTGCTACCCATGGCACAACCCTTGATTTGTAGGAAGAATTTATCATTAAAGGAGAAGGAATTGCGGGTAAGAATGAACTCGGAAAGGCTGAGGAGAAAATCTGTGCTGGGGATGTGTGGCTCAGGGCGTTGGGAGAGGTAGTGTTGGAGGGCGGAGAGACCTTCTAAGTGGGGAATGGATGTGTACAGGGACGTGGCATCTATAGTGGCCATAATGATCTCGGCATCTGGAGGGAGGGAGATAGAATTTAACCTATCTAGGAAATGGTAGGAATCTTTTATATGTTTTAGTTTCTGTGTTTTCTATGACTATTTAGTGAATATACATTATTGTGCACGTTCGTGGTTTTTCCAAACAAGTGACTATATATATATATATATATATATATATATATATATATATATGTAAGTGTCCTTTTATGTTTCTTTGTGTTTAATATTTATTAACCTAGTGTTTGTGTGTTTGTGCGTCGCCGGAGTGCGTCATTTTCAAGATTATATATATATATACACACACATATATATATATATATTTATATATATGTACATATACATATATATATACATATATATATGTATATATATACATATATATATATACATTTATATATATATATATATAGTCTGACCTGAAGAAGGCCTCGGAGTAGGCCGAAAGCTTAAATCATGCTGAGTGTCCTTTTACGTGTTATCTGTTTTATTCTGTGTTCTTTTGTGCCATCCAAAAGTTATATATATATATATATATATATATATATATAATGAGCGTGTTAGAGAAGATAAATGGAAGAGATAGGGAACTTATCAGCAACCTGTTAATATCTCAGACCGGAACCTATTCTTTCCGCAACCTATACACATCCAAGATTGTTCATATGCTAGTGGCGGACGTCATAATGGGCAGTGCCCATTATCATTTGTGCTCTTCGACGTTAATGAGGTAATATGGACGAAATGCTAAACCAGACATAGGAACAACTGGTAGGGGAACCCATAAAATCATATATACGGATAATCAAGCTCTATAAAACTAGGCAGCCAAGGAATTACAAGGATTTCATAGTGAATTAGAAATTTAAAGTGATAGATATGGGATGAGAATCAATGCAAACTGGACAAAAGTAATCCCATTTTCAAGAAAGATGGGATTTTAGTTAACTTTTAATATAAGCTCATGAAATAGTGCGGGTGGAATAGTTTAATTCTGTCGTGAGTGTTTTGGGTTAAAGTGGTCCAAGCAGAAGAGACATAAGGAGAAAAATTGCGTTAGGGAAAGAAGCTTTCACGAGGAGGATGGACGACAAGGATCTTTAGCAAGATACTAAGAAAAGATTATTGAAAATCTTGATGTGGGGCAAGGTTTAGTACCTTACGGAAATATGATCGTTGAAGCGAAATGCTATTCCTAGCTTGGAGTCATTTGAGATTTGGGTGTGGAAAGAATAGGAAAAGTATAATGGATGAAAAGGAAAACAATCGAAGAAGTATTAGGCATGGTGGGATATGAGAGGGGATTGTTGGGAGATAAATAAAGGAGGCACGAAATTTCAATACTTAGCATTTTAATGTGTAAGAATGTCAAAACTGCAATATAGGAGAGAAAGTTAGGCAAGCAAGGAAGGGGGTAGAAATAGAATAGGGATGGTTCAAGGAATGAAGGGAGGAAGTATGCGGAATTGAAGAAAACTTCAATGTTATGGGGGAGTCAGGCTGTGTCCTGTAAGACGAAGATGTAAAATGTAACAATGATCAGGGTGTATCCATCCAAAACCTACCTTAAACGGTAGAATATTATTACTTTTGGTATTCTAACGTTTTATGTTGGCTTTAGATTAACACCGATAACGAGAGTCTTATTTGATTCTCCTAACAAGACAACCTCGCATTCGACACTACAATAAAATCTTTATCAATGCCGCAAACATCTTTCTGTCACTCCGTTTAAGATGCATATCATAGTCAATCCTAGCCTCAATTAGACCACCGTCTAACACTGCCCATTCCGACTCTCCATCGCACTTGAGTAGACTGAGACATGTACAGGTTGAGGGTGCCTCCAATCCCTCCGATCTACTCCCTTCTTCCATTCTGGCATCATCATCGAACCTCTCCATTTTTCGTGCAAAAATTGACATCCCCAAGATGATCATTTACCCCACTCTCCATCCTCTTATTGATGATGCAAAGAATCACTTAAGTTACGTGCGAAATTAAACATATTGTTCTGTAGCCCTCAAATGAAGTTTACCTACCCTACCTATAATGTTCAGCAAGTTTCGTTGATCCAATACATTATGGGAATCGATACGGGAAACGAACCATGGTCTTCTGTTCAGTAGTCCAAACCTATTCCCCTGACTATCACGTCCCTCTATGTTGGACGGGACGAAGGGAGGAAGGAAGTACACGGAGATGAAGATGTACTTGATGTAGAGTAGTTTGCTGGATTGTGTTTTGTAGGAGTCACAAAATATTTATTTGGTAGTTGTGTTCATCCAAAAACCTACCTTGACCGGTAGATTAACTTATCATATATATATATATATATATATATATATATATATATATATATATCATGCATTTGGGTAGAGGAGGCTGCAGATCCTCTCACTTTGCCACTTATGGTTTCCCAAAAATATCTGCTACCCGGAAAGTCACACAGCTGCCACACACGGGTTAAGCTGAGGACACCCAAAGAGGCATGCCCGGGAATTGAACCCAAGCCTTCGATCTAACTTTCCAAAGCTTTACCCCTGAACTACAGCGCCTACCTATATCTGCATTGCTATCGAGGGGGAGACGATAAATAGACCTTGAAGCTACACGTTGCGCCCTCCTCTCTTTCTGAGCAAAGGGGGCTAACATTAACCCCCTCTGCACACTGTGCCGGTCATCGCTCCCAACTCTCTCTCCCTCTTTATTATCCGTCAAGGGCTTGTGGGTAATCGGGAAGATTTCGCGAGCATGAATTGTGAAGGGAAGAAACGAGTGGGGGGGTGTGGGAAAGAGGGCTTCTTTCTGCTGCGATGCTCACTCACAGATGCATACGCGCAGGAAAATTGTTTGAAAGATCGATCGAAAGAGGAATACCAGCTTATCACATTATTTTTGGATGGAGATAGTTCTACGTAGGTCAAGTATTACAACAGCCTGTAAACCCCGCGGCTTTGGATGCAGATAGTTCTACGTAGGTCAAGTATTACAACAGCTTGTAAACCCCGCGGCTTTGGATGCAGACAGTCGAGAGTATTTTCGGGACTATTTCGATTATGCTTGCACTCTTGAGAAATGATCAGTACGAAGGGAGAGTATTAAGCGAATATTGAAATATACGTACAATGGTCTTGTTGGCCACTTAAGCGGCAAGGGAGGGAAGGTGTTGGAAAGAGCATTGTTCGGCACGTGACCGGAATCGAACAAAAGTATTCGTGGAGATGAAGTGGCATTTCAGCGGACGCTTCGGTAACGGCATGGAGTAACTGCTCATCTGGAAGTTCAGTCTAGAATTAGTAGAATAGTGGGCGGTCGGAAGTTCTTTTGTTTTCGTGACTCTTTGCTCGGATTGGCGGACGAAATTGATGGACGGATGTGCATATGTAGTAAGAAGATATACAGGGTCTGTCCAAAAAATAAGAAGAATGATTTTTTGTCACCAATGCAGATGGCTGGAGAGGGGTTATTTGTGGTGGGAAAGTCTCGTTGCTTTCCAAAGATCTTTGGAAAGCAACGAGACCCACGTCATTTAACTGTGGGTATTTACAGTGCGCAATTTGCTGTTAGAATTTACCCCTGCTCGACGGTCACGTCACGAATTCAAGATAACACATGGAACAATGATATGCGATACAGTTATGCATTAAGCTTGGGAAATTGGGTTCGGAGACCATGACCATGGTTAAGGATGCTTACGGAGATAGAGACAGACATCCATCAACAACACAGTGTGATGAAAATGTTCAAAAAGTGAGACACGTGCTCAATTCTGATTAACCCCAGTGTCAGTACGTTAAAGTGTCAGGATCTTAGCAGAAGAGTGAACTATTCAGAAAACCACAGTCTCTTGATTGTATGGTATTCTTATTTAAGATTTAGTCTTCAGTGTGCCAAGATCAAGGTACTGTCGGAAGACTGCGAGTGAGACCATCTTGCCTTGGACCTCTTGGACCACTGTGAAAGTGATTCGAATTTTTCAGAATGGGTGTTTACTGGGGACAAGATATGGGTATTAGAGTACGATCCAAATATAACCCCTTGGAATCCCATTTTGGACTACTGGATTATGTCAAAGAGGCCATGACGAGGTGTCTAAACGAGGGTTCTGTTGATGCCTTACAGGAGGCATAGCACAACTGATGGAGGCACTGGCATTGGTGTGTCTATACATAAGGGTGCTTTTATAAGGATTTTAGCAATTGTACTTTGATCTGAAACAAAATTTTTCTCAATATTTATCCTACTTCTTTTGGGACAGATCTTGCATGGCACTCAAAATTTCGGTGAGATTTCCTTTCATATTCCAGTGATTCCATCATATAATTTATAAACGGTTGTCCAACGGGTCGGTGTTGGTTTATCATGGAACATGGCACAATTCAATTTTCCTAACCTTAAATAACATTGCACAAAATATCCTTAAGTCAAATACATACTAAAAAAATAACTCATTCCTTAGTTCTACATAATGTCTCCCTCTTCTTAGCATCCAAAATATAAAATACTATCCTCCGTCTAGCTCCGTTTACCATAATTTTCCCTTCCATTACCGTCTTTGGGATCCTATTACCCCTCTAAATCTGTTCTCTGCAACTCAATCCACTTGTTCTTTCTTCTTCGAATTTCTCCCAACAACCGTCTCTCATCCCCTGCCTAGGACTTCATAGTTAGTTTTTTCCTATATCTCCTTCATTCTTCGTCACGGCCACGTATCAAAGTCCTCTAATTATGTTTCTCTTGTCTTTAACAGATCTATTATGAACATTTTTCTGGTCCAAACGACAAAGTTTCCAAGGCACTGTCAAAAAGTAATTACATGGAAATGTCGAGTGCCCTCGTGGTGGGGAAAATACGGAAAGCAAGAACGGTGGGCAATGTTCAATGTTACACGGGGTCATTTGCTTCAATTGAATGAAGCATGTCGCCTCGTTTCACGTCTTCCGATGAGTACAGGGATATATTATGGCGGGAAACAGGAATAGTTTTCATTTAATTGCCCAATTTGCACCCTGGGCACTGAGCGGGAACAGGTCATAGGAAGTCGGCGGCGCGTCCGGCCGGACTGCAGCGCGCCCGGAATGCACCCGAACCAACCAACCAAGACACAAGACACGCAGAGAGGACCAGCCAAAGGTATACAAATATTGGACGTGGCGCGTTTCTTATTTCCACGCACGTAATTGCCCCGGAGGCGTTGATTGGCAGGCGTACCAGAGATGGATGTTCTCTTTATTCTCTCAGCCCTGCCCATCCCCCCAAAAGGGTCCCAGAGGAAACTTAAGCCCCCGGAGAGGGCAACGAAATGAATTATAGGAACTTTAATTCCCTTGGATTTGTTCATTTCTATCTCAATAGCTCCCCAGGAAATCTATTTCAGAGTTAACGGTGACTTTGTAAGTATAATATTCATATTTTTTGTTTTCTCCGGCGTAACTTTATGGAATTTGCATAATTCTAATAATTCTAATTTGCATAATTGCTTTATGATTCCACGCACTTTCAGAAGTGTGTGGGATTACAAAGTCAATTATTTCATTTCAATATGTTATGCAAATTCCATAAAGTTACGCCGGAGAAAACAAATTTTAATAAGTGCACCAGTAACGCAGTTAAGGCAAAAGTTTGTGGAAACACAAAGTCAATAATTTCATTTCAATTATTATTATTATAAGGTAATCTACCGGTTAAGGTAGGTTTTTGGATGGGCATTACTATCAAATAAATATTATGTAACTCCAAACAAAACCCAATCCAGCAACCTACTCTACATCAGGTCCCTCTTCATCTCTGTGTTCTTCCTTCCTCCCTTCATCCCGTCCAACATCCCTATCCTGTTTCCTGCCCTTTCCTCATATGTATATTTTATATATATATATATATATATATATATATATATATATATTTGGAGGTGGATGCGCATCCGCCCGGAAAGTGGAAGGTCCGGTGTTCAAATCCCGGTTAAGGAAATATTTTTACATTTGTGATCTGCTCAAAAAACCGCCTTCCCCACATGTCCTGTGTTCGCCTTTTATGTGTTTTCCTACCCCCTTTCCTTATACCTATTTCTATGTTTGAATGAATACACATATTTTATATATATATATATATATATATATATATATATATATATATAAAAAACTTAGACAGTAACACACAGCACGAGAACACATAAAAAGAACACTCACAATAATATCTTGATAATTTCGACGGACTCGAGCTCCGTCTTCTTCGGAAGATAAGATATGACTAAGGAAAAGGGTACGCGGTGCAATTTTTTATTCAACACTTCCGTGTTACTTCGAAGAAATCATCTTTATATATATATATATATAATGAATATATATATATATATATTTTATATATATATATATTCATTCAAACATAGAAATAGGTATAAGGAAAGGGGATAGGAAAACACATAAAAGGCGAACACAGGACATGTGGGGAAGGCGGTTTTTGAGCAGATCACGAAAGTAAAAATATTTCCTTATCCGGGATTTGAACCACAGACCTTCGACTTGCCGGGCGGATGCTCTACCACCTAAGCTAATAAGGAAGCATATATATATATATATATATATATATATATATATATATATATATATATATATATATATATGTGCACACACACATTCAGTCACCTGACATATGGAGAACCCGCCATATGATATAGAATAATAATGCTTTGGAAATTACCAGAAACATTTGAAATTGGATAAAATCAGATAGAATAATTCTGCCCATGCTTGAACGGCATCGAAATATATTCTCACATGTGTAAGGGTTAACTAATCGGTAATATGCCACGAAGGAGCGGAGAGTAGCCATAGCAACGAATAGGAAACTGGAGATGAGGATAAAGAATGTGGAAGAGGTGAATGACCGAATATTTTCAGAGGTTATGTTAAAAATAAAATTAACAGCAGACCCATTCTTCGAGCGGTATGCATACGCACATCCCAAAACGCGCCATTGGAGAGGAATAAGTGGGCAGTGTGTGCGGTCAGTTAGACGAAATGGTTGCGAATGTATCTGGATGAAGACACTTGATAGTGAAGGGGCATGGGAACGCGAAGATAAGTGAAGGGATTACTATAGACAGCCATAGATTTAGGAATATTGGGACCATTTCACTTAAGTTTCCCGGGGAAACACGGATTCGGATTACAATTCAGTGCTCTTAAAGTGCAATGTTAAATTCAAGAGAACGAGGAAGAGAAGGATTGTATTAATATGAAATGTGGAGGACAAGTGAGGCGAAAAGGAGTGGCAGTAGATAAAACTCGAAGCGGGGAGGAGGGAACGAATATAGTAGATTTAACGAAGTGAAGGGATATCTCAAGCAAGGAATAATGAAAGCGGTGTGTGGAACGGCGGATGGAAAGAGGAAAAGGCACACGTGGATTACAGAAGATGTGATAAAGAAAATAGATTGAAGAAGGAAACCGAAGAACGTTGAACAAAGACTCAGGGAGGAGAGAGGAAGTATCAGGATGACGTACAAGGTGCTAACCAACTTATACGAGAAGTGAAATACTATATTCCGCCCAAAACAAAAGCAGTATGAGGATCTGCCGCACGGTGACTCGTGGTGCTTCTTTTAAACTTCTACTCCACCAAAGTGCTTCGTCGTCGCAGGAGCATTCAATTGCGAGTTTTTACCGCCTATTTTGGGACGTCCTTGTTCTTCAGCAGATTCCAAAATGGCAGGCGCAGAGGAATAACGGATATTCATGACATCACACGCGGAAATGGCAGTAATTATGATAATTAGCAAAAGAAATGAAAGGACGGCCTACGACTAGTTGAATGAAGAACAGTTTTAATTGTAAAGAGGGAAAACATGTGGCAATGGTGAGATCGCCAGTTGAACGGAACATAGAGCATAGCCATGATGCATTTTTACGCTTCGTGTATTTTGAGAAGGCGATCGAAAGGGTAAACTTGGTGCATTCACAGAACATTATGCAGACAGTAGAAGAATGTTGGAGAGATAGACGACCCAGCCGGAAACTGTATAAGTTTCAGAATGTACAGGGACGGATGACGAATGGAGGTCAGGAATTGGTAATACTAGGCAGTGGAGGGGCGGGTAAGAAGGGGTTGTCCATCATCACTCGTCCTTCTCAATTCGAATGTGGAGGAAATGGTAAGGAGGATTTGAGGAGGGGGTGGGCGGAGGAGAGGAAGCAGGTGGGGAACCTGGTGGGTGGGAGACATCATCTCAATAAAATTAGAGAGATTAAGTGTTGAACAGATAGATTTTAAGACACCATTTTTTCCACGAACGGTAAGGGAGGGATCAGAATAACATTCCATCCGACCGCAGTGGGGTCATATTCGGGTCAAAATTAGTCTGGAGTGCATTCGCCCCTTGCCACACACCCTAGCGGTGGCTTTCAGGGTATTAAAAAAAATGAAACGATAGATAAAATATAAATGGGTGTGACGTGGCTTTCCTTGGGTGTTTCTCTGCCAATCGTGAACACGCTTTGAAGAAATTTCGAAAAAAATAGAAAAAACATTTAAAACATTCGCTTTTTTAGGGGGCTGTCAGTTACACGTGTATTACCATTGTTGCTTTTGAGGGACTTTGAGGGATGGTTGGACGTTATCCCTGCAATCCCCTAACAGACGGCCAGAATGTCTTGGGAATATTCTCCAAGCAATCGGAAAGAATTTTTCATTTGAAATTTATTAAGGAGCTTTGTGTTACTTTCTTTGTTTCTCTAGGATGTGTTAAGTATTTCTTTCGTGCACTATCAGAACGAGTTCCTTGACCGTTTTTCAAAGTTTTTTTGTATTTCGAGTGCAATTTTCTTTGTTGTTGTCTTAAAACCCTTCTCACCTCCCTGATGTCCCATCATGTTTCGTTGCTATCGTTTTTCTCGTTGGTAGGGATGCATGTCTCCATTCCGTTTCTAATTAATTCCTAGAAAGGCTTCCATGCAGCCTCAGTCCCAGCGTTGTGCGTCTTCGTCATGTGTAATTATATGCTTTCTCTGAGACACGAGGCGAAATCATTGCAGTTACTTTTCTCGAATTATACTTTTCGTCTGGGTTTAACGATTTTGTTTACCGAAACAGATTAATCTATTGAAATTGCTTTGTGCTCACTTATTCCTTCGGTTACATGTAGCACACATAGCATATTATGGGTAGCCTCTCATGAATCGCGGTTTCCTGCTGCGGTATTAATACAGTATTTGTCCCAGTCTATCGAAGGAAGATTGAAGTCACCCCAAACTATAATGTCGCTCCTGGTGTTCTTGCGGTTAAAATGAGTCATTCAATTAATGAAAGGCTCGATCGCATCTGAAGTAGAATCGGGTGGCCTGTATCGTGAGCATACGTGTGTTGTTTTTTGTGGTCATTTCTCTCTATTGTGCACCAAACGCTCTCAATCTGGTCATCAAATATTTGCGCAAATCTTTCAAAGTGTTTTTCAATGGCAGTGAACACTGATGCACTCACTCTCATGGCCGGAGAGGACCGCCTACCCCACCGTATCCGAATAACGTCGGCATTGATTCGACACCGCCCCCGGCCCCTGAAGCGGCGGCATCTCCGTCACCGTTGCCTTATAAGGGGTGGCCGGGGGAGCGGACGAGACGGGGGTGTGGATGCGAGGGGGCGACGCGGTGGGATGGGAGGGCCTTGACACGGCCTTGCGCCTCATTCCGAGGGTGCCCCCGTTCAAAGGGGCCCGCGATGACGCCACGCGCGACCTCCGCCCCTCTGCCCACCGCCCCCGGCACATCCCGTTACCTCAGCGAGACGACCCCCCCGCCCCCCTTCCACATTCCCGCCTTCCCTTCGCCCCAGACCGAACAATTGGAGGCGTGAGCGGTCGCGGGAGCCGGGGACGGTCGGGGGCGGGGGGCGAGAGGAGGTGGTGAACTACTCGCGCATGCTCCAGAAAAATTAGCGCGGCTTGCGTACCTTCCTCCAAACTCAAATGCTGCGGTTTCGGTCCCGCCATGGACTTGCGTCTCATGAATTGTGATGGTTCGAACCTTTGAACCGAAACATGACGGGACAGGGGTGGATTACCGGTATCTAGATAAGTCCGGAGGGTGGAAAGAAATGCAAAGCATGACAGTCGTAATAGCATTCACAGTATTATTATTATTAGGTACCATAGTCTACCGTCTGAAGTTGGTCTTGAATGGTCGCTAAACAACGATACATTTCCTCGCCCCAGCTATAAAAATACAAACTGACGTCCGACGCTGCAGCTAGTCTCTCTTCATCTCCGAATACAATACTTCCTCCTTTCATTCCATCCAACATCCCCATCCTATTCCTGCCACTTCCTCGCCTGCCTAACCTTCTCCCCTCTGACAGTCTTCAACATCCCATCACTAATCACAAAATATTCCAATAACACAAAATAAAACAAGAACGATAAGGAGATACAGGTGGTCTATTAACGAGAAATATCACTTTTAAAATTATTCACAACATGAAAGGACCGTGGTCTATCAACAACCCCAAATTACTTCAAAGAAATTTTAATCTACTTCTACATAAATACCCCGCGATCCACCAACACTGTGTGTGGCAAGGGGTGCAAGCAACGGGGGGAATAGAGATGAAGGGTGTATAAGTGGTTAGGAAAAGGGAAAAGCAGTCACCAATAACCAGAACAAACGTGAAAATCCATGCACACATTGGCGGAAAACTTAATTCCAAAGAAGCGCTCGACATATACTTAATTCTCCGCAAGGGTATGTGGCGGAGGGTGTTAGGGCACCACCCGTAATTAAGAAAAAAACTGCATGCAAAAGTCACAAATGGATACAATCCACAAACAAAACATGGTATACATTCATGCGAAATCCCTTACACCCCACATACACATACAAACACACAAACAACCAACTAACATAGACATGGACCTACAAATATACCTGGTATCTTTGCAGGGTTTAATTTTGTTCCAACTTGTAAATTAAATGTTTTTTTTTATATTTCCGAGGTGACTTCGGTTTCTTACTATTATGATTCCTGATTTTTCGGGGAATGGATGAGTACATGTATTGTTAACAGTGTTAAAAATGTAAACTTCGCCTGCCGTAAAAGTTCTTTGGTATACGAAAGAGGAGGAAATAAAAATGAACCACAGCAAGTCATCCGAGAGACCTCCATCATTTTAAGGGGAACACCCGCAAGCTGCAGGGCAGAATCGTAAGAAGGCAATAGGAATACATGCTTGAAGAAACTGCAAATTCGAATCCGCAGAAATGGAATTATTCCTACCATTATAAATAAACAATATTAATATATCCTACGCCATACAAAGGCGTGAGTAATTCGTTGGAAAGTTGGCCAGGAGTGCAAACCCTTCGACACCTTTTCTTCTCACGACATCTTTCGAGTACACTGAAAGTCGTGCGGAAAAAAGTTGGAGGCTAGAAAATTGAAGGTCAACCGTGAAGTAAACTACAAAGTGAAATATTCAGTGAATGCAAAAAAAGAGCAGTTCAATATATTTCATTCTCATGATGGAAATAGGTGGGTAATATTTGGTTAACTCAATGCCATCATTGCAGTTAATACTCTAGCCACTGGTAAGGTAGATTATGGACACTTCCTAACAGACATGGACTTTCCAATGTTTCCAACTGTTGCTTGCCCCATAGCCTCCTCCTGCGTACCTACCAATCTTGTTCTATCTATTTCCTCCTTCAAACATGAAATTCCTAGTTATCTTCTACCTATTTTCGAGCCGTCCATTAAGCCTCTTCTTCATCTTCCTCGCTTACAGAACGTACTCCCTTCGATAACGACCACGTCCAACTCTCATCTCCCCCCAAACCACCTCTCCTGTCCCCTTCTGTCAACTTCCTCTCTTCTCGCGACATATTTGGAACGTCGGCGTTAATCTTCATTTCTCTCCAACGGCTTTTTAACAGCATCAACATTATTATTACTGCTCATTAGATATTTGATAATTGATAAATAACTAGTTTCCCGCGCCTGAATATCTTTACCGAGAGTAGCCACGCTGATTTACAATATTGCTTCTTTAAAATAGAATGTCGTTTTTTTTACATGCTTTGCACTTACGTAAGGGGAAAGTAACGATTAAAATTGTTCGTTTCAATTTTGGAAACTTTTCAAAATAAAATGTTTCCTTGAAATTCTGGAATATCCTGTGAATTTACACTCTCCCTGTCTCTGACACACGACACAATGTCCCACTCACGCCAAATCTAATGCACAAACCAATAACAAAGTCGGAATTTGTTATGGGCACTTTTTTAAAACACATAGGAAAATTTAATGTTTCATTTGTGGCCCAGAAATGGAAATTCCCCGCTCATGAAATAAGGTACATATTGTATTCGTCAACTGGATTTTAATGAGGTTCAATTACTTTCAACGCTCAAGCAACATCATCAGGCACGCTTGAGCGTTAAAACTACTTGGAGCACAATAAAAGCCATTGAAAGAATACAGTGTATTCCGTATTTCATGAAGATGAACTTCCGCAGAATTTAGCCGGAAATTTTCGAATACATGAACATTTTGGGTAATTAACAGGCTGTCATTCACCCAGTGCCATATGCAATTAGATAGCTAGAAATATTTGCATTTTGGTACCCTGTGAGGCAGCGCTAGGGTTGCGGCAGGGGGTGAATACACACCAGTGTAAATTTCACCCGAATAACTTTGATGTGGAGCGTAGCTATGTACGGCGGGGAAACGTGGTCGCTGAAGCAGGAGGATAGACGTAGATTGGAGGCTTTTGAAATGTGGGTGTGGAGAAGAATGGAGAAGGTTAAATGGACCGAAAGGAAAACAAATGAGGAAGTACTGGAAATGGTGGGTGAGGAGAGGGGTCTGTTGAGAGAAATCCTATGGAGGCAGGAAAAATGGATGAAGGACGGATTGAGCGGCAGTGGGATGTTGGAGACGGTAATAGAGGGGAGAATGTTAGGTAATCGAGGAAAGGGCAGGAACAGGATAGGGATAATAACAATTTTTACCCCTACGGCGGTTGGACAATATTATTCTGATGCTTTATAAAATGATATCTTAAACCTATCTGTTCTGCACTTGATCTCTCAAATTTCATTGACATGATCACTACCTCCGAAGTACGATGGGGGTAATGATACATTTTCAAATTCATTGCTTAAGAGACAATAATCCAATTCATATGCAAAAGGTTTAATCTGTTAAAAATTTTAAGCAAAAGTTTAAGACGATAACACGGATGCTAGATCAAACTTTCATATTCTGCAGAACATTTGTGGTATCTATAACTTTGAATAAATGATCATTCAAACGTGAATTATTTACAATTCTCATTCGCTTTCTCGGGATTGGTCGCAATAGACACACAATGTGTTCTACGGTGTATCAGACCGTTATGGAACACCATTTTAAGCCTTCAAACTCTTCGTCATCGAGAGTTAGCGGAAAGACTGCAACGTTTATGAACGTTCGCATCATTTCGCATTGAAGTTCCATTCCATTTCAAGTTCTTCATTGGCTAATGAAAAATCTAAAAAGAACTAGCGTAACCACAAAAGAGAAAGCATATAAGGTATTGGATAGCCCTATCCTAGAATACTCGTCCATAGTATGGGATCCATATGAGATGGGACATATTAAAAAGATAGAAAAAGCTCAAAGAAAGGCAGCAAGATATATAGTATACTCGGAAGGAACAAAAGAACAGATAGTGTTACAGAAACATTGGATACACTCAAGTGGGGAAGTTTGAAAAATAGAAGAAAAAGGAGTAGACTAGGCGCGATGTGTAAAATTGTTTAAAATGACAAAGCGTGGGAAGGTATATGGAAAGGGATAGAAAAACCAAACTTTAAGGGGAAAAAAACGACCACAGTTTTAAAATAAAAATCAGAATGCAAAAAACAAAAAGAAACCTATTTAAACAGAACTATTGTTGAATGGAACCAGCTGCCTGGAGGTTTGTTTCAGCCCTTTCCATCTAATTTAAGGAGTTTTAAGAAAAAGTGTAAAGTAGCCAATGGGTGATAAACTCTATTGAACAGTGATCATTATACTTGTTAAAATATTGTATGCACGTGATGTGCACGGCGTGAGGAGTTGTCTCGCAAAATTGAATGATGTGCTAACGGTGAGTGATTTTGAACGGTATGTGAAATTGAAGAAGGTGTAATTATGGACGGAGTGCGGCGATGGTCGGTGCATTGTAGGTATGGTGTGAACCTAACCCATGTGTGATGGTAAAGGTGCGGTTGGTAATCTTAAAGTGTCATTGCATGTAAGAGCATTTTCTCTCATATCTGTTCTTCTTATGTATGTATGTGCATGGTAAGAGTGACCGCTGACCAGACTTGACCGTTGCCACCAGGGCAACTGCTTAATTACAACGAGGTTTATATAATAATGATAATAAATGGTGTAAGTTTCATGGTTCCAGCACGAGCGTATGTAGCACACTGACAGAGACACATTTCGGACCATTCGAAATGACCATTTACTCAATAATAAATAGAAAGGGAAAAACAAAAAGGCAGGTCATCAGAATGATTTCCCCTGAGTCACATTTCCTCCGAGAGGCAAGGAGGGATGACGACGATAAGTGAAGATCCTGCTGCTAATTATTTTATTATTTGTATCACGTGCGGCGAAATCTGAAGGCCATGCTCCGAGTCGCAGCAGTTGTCCTGCATGCTAGGGCGAGCCGACCACGAATTCTCCAGGTCTTGGATGGCCATCCGGAGAAACGAGTGAGTCGGAAAGCCTTTCGAATTTCAATCGCAGCTGCATCCAATGCTACTCAATGCGTTTCGTTGCCAGCAAGAGACAAACGGCGGCCGACGCGTCGGCGTCCCGTTTAGTCATTCGGAATCTTCCGCGAGAGGCGACAGATGGTGAAGTGAGGAGTGTTCGGCGGATTGATTTTGGAAATCCCTCTCCCGAATCCGCAGCAGGGCAGCGGAAGGATTGGGTGGAAGGAGTCAACAGCCAATCATGGCGCCCTAACCCCGCGATATTATAGTAAAATTGTGAAATCAGAGTGATATGCTTGTTGTTAAGTATGGCCCCGACTACTTTAAATATATGTCCGTAGACATGTGTAAACATAGACATACTTAATTACACACACAGGTACGTACATGCATATTCATGAACAAATATATGTACACATGCTCGTATACATACACACAGATTAGTACCTACATATATACGAGTATATGCATGCATTATGACACGTAATGCTGATTCTATTTCATCCCTAGCTGTTGCCAACCGCAGCTGTCACTGTCTCTCATTGTTCTCGTAAAAATGATCTCTTAGAGTCTAACAGAGAGAATATCTCTCTTCCTTTGAATGAAATGCTCACATCTTCCGCAGTAATTTGGGATATTGAAAATGTTCTGAACGCCTTCGGAAAACTGACCAGTGTCTGATTTACTTTCAGTCTGTCTTCCAGAGATTCAGTCTAAAAATTAATCTTTGTTTTTCGAGGGGAGCCCACCCTAAAATATTTCACATTTTTTTCACATTTCTGTCTGTGTCATTTGACAAATCTTGTTCCTCTACGCGGCACGCGATCTGACTCTTTTATTAAGCTTGCCTTGTGAGGATCTCAGATTCTGGCTGCATACTCCAGGTGAGGTCTTACAAGCGAGACGTAACATCGTTATTTCACTTTCACATCGCGATTCCCCAATACCTTCTTGACGAATCATAATTTTCGGTTGCCTTCTCCAAACATGTTTACCTCGCGACAGAGCTTTGGTAATAGTGAGTCATACTCCGCAAGCCGTCACAAGGACGTGTGGTGGGGGGTGTTAGGCCAGCAGCCATTCATACCTCCCATCTGAAATGACAAATAGTGCTCAATCTTACTTTACTTCCACCGAAATATGACACGCACTCTTTCCTAACAACTATGCCCAAAACTCAAACGGTGTTCGTGTATCGTATGCGCTACCATCTGAAATTATGCCTATTCAATATAATAAAGTCGCGATCGATTTAGGGGCGCCCGACACAAATCTAGCACCGGCCTGTTGTCCAAGAACGTATCTGCGCTGACTCTGAGGACGAGTCAAAGGTCAAAGGGCAATATTATCTTTCGCTGGTTAGACCTCATTTACACGTAGAATATACATTAAGTTTTTTATGGGATCCTCACAAAGTTGGATTGATTGCCGAATTGGATCGCGTGCAGCGTAGAGGAGCTAGATTTGTAAAACGTCGTCATGATAAACTTAGTCGCGTATCCAAAATATTAGAGGAGCTAGGCTGGGAATCACTCATGGAGCCAAGGTTAAATTACAGATTGAAGCTCTAGCATGAATTGTAAGGAGGTCTCTTTTGTAGTGACGTTGGCAATGCATTATTACCCTCATCGTACTACGGTAGGCGAGAGATCATGTCAGTAACATTAGAGAGATTAAGGGTAGAACAGATAGATTTAGATGTCATTTTTTCCACATACGATAAGGGATCAGAATAACATAGTCCGACCGCAGTAAGTATCATACTCGGGTCAAAATTAGTCTGGTGTGTATTCACCCTCTGCCACACACCCTAGCGGTGGCTTGCAGGGCGTTAAAAAACGGCCAGTCATTATTCCCATGGAGGCGCGAGGTCTGCTGGGAGAAAAACCCTGTTTGCTTGCGCCCGGAAGGGCTTCTGGTGGCGGACCCACCTCAAATATCTTGAGAGAGAGAGAGGGCGAGAGAGTTTTCCTCTCGTGGCGAGGGAATACAAGCCCATGGTTAAGAGGGCGATTTCCGCGATGCGCGTCACACGAGTGGTTAGACCCGGAGGCGCCTCTTCTCGCCGCTATGTCCCTCCGCCATTCGCATTCTTTGAATTCTCTCCAAGTGAATCACCGCGCGCCTCGACGCTTCCGACTGGAAGGCACAACCAACGTCCCGCGGAAGGACGGGCCCTCCTCCCTTCCCCTCTTCCCGGAGGAGAGAGAGTGACGCACGCGGAATTCTCGCGAATTAGTTTCCTCGCCGAGAAAAACGCAGATTTTCGCGATAAACGCCACTGACGTCTTTCCGCCGCCTATCTCGCCGTCGTGCAGGTTGAAACGATTAAATCGCACAGGTTTTGGAATTGATTTTGAAGGATTCAGACTGAAACATTTGGAGGAAATATGTTCTACCAATTAAACTGAAAGCCCTATGACTCACGAAGGCAGCAGGAAAAACTTGAAGACTTCAAGAAAGGTGCAGGGCACCCGAGTTTCCATGTGCCATCCTAGGAATCAATATGGTATCACACGGTAGGTTCGACCAATGGGATAAAATGAGAGGTATTAAAACCCTTGCAGACATCTACATCTACTTAATACCCGTAAGCCGCCGCAAGGGCGTGTGGCGGGGGGTGTTAGGGCACCACCCGTAATTTAGAGAAGAAGAACCGCATGCAAAAGCCACAAATGTATACAATCCACAAACAAAACGTTGTATACATTCATGTAAAAACCCTTACACCCCACACGCATGCAAACACGCAAACTATCAACTAAAATACGCATGCACCTACAAATATACCTGATGTATTTGCAATGTTTAATTTTGTTCCGACTTGTAAATTAAATGTTTTTTCATATTTCTAAACGGACTTCGGTTTCTTGCTATTATGATTTCTGATTGTTCTGGGAAAGAATAAGTATTTATAGCTCTCTCTGTACTGAAATCTATCTTCCTTATTTTATTTTTGTGGTCTGATCTACCGAAGTATTGTGGTGCCATTATAATTCCTTTAGTGTCATCGTTGAATTCGTTTGTTAGAGAATACAGACTGCTAAAGGCAGATTCCGACACCAGCAGCATAACGCTGAAACAAAGCGCAAACGGAAGTTATTCGCAAAATATCATTCGTAACGAAATATCGGGAGTGACAATTATAGAGTAATATACAGCGGTGGGGACGAGAGCCAACGAGGGGTTGCCGTAATTTTAAATAAAGGGGTAGGAAGAAGCGTAGTCAACATAGAGCAAGCGACAGATAGAATTTTACTCGTAGAGATTAAAGCAGAGCCGACGAACTTGGTCATTATTCAGGTTTACATGCCACCGAGCAACCACAAGGAGGAAGAAGTCGATAGGATGTATGATGAGTTAGAGGATATCATCGCGAGTGTTCCTGCAGGGAAACATTTGATAGTGATGGGGGATTGGAATGCGACGGTAGGCGAAGGAAGAGATGGTGGTGAGGTGGGGGACTATGGGTTAGGCACGAGGAATGAACGCGGGGAGAAAGCAATTGAATTCTGCAGGAGACAGGGGTTAGTCATCACTAACACATGGTTTAGACACCACAAAAGGCGTAGGTATACATGGAAAATGCCAGGTGACTCAGAAAGGTATCAGTTAGATTATATTATGGTTAGGCACAGGTTTAGGAACAGTGTGATAAATTCGCACAGTTTCCCAGGAGCGGATGCGGACTCTGACCACAATTTAGTTGTTATGAAATGTAATGTTCGTTTCAAGAAGATAAGGCAAGGGCGGCGGGTTAAAAAATGGAATTTAGAAGCAGTAAATGAATTAACGAGGAAGGAGTATCAGGAGGCTGTAGAGAAAATGATGGATGACGGTAAAGAACTGAGTATTATCGAAGAAAAATGGGAATGTATCAAGAAAGGGATATTGGAAGCCGCTAAAGACACTATAGGAACCGTTAACGGGAAAAGGATAAGGAAACCATGGGTAACGGATGAGATGATTGCAAAGATGGATGAGAGAAGAAGATGGAAAAATGTAAACACAGAGTTAGGCAAAATGAAGTACAAAGAGTTAAACAATAAACTGAGAAGGGCCACAAATAAAGCAAAAGAAGAATGGTGGAAAACGCAATGCGAGGATATGGAAAGTTTACAGAAGAAGGGTGAAATTGGTGCTCTATACGGCAAGGTTAAGTTATTATCGGGAAGTAAGAAGGCAAGATCTGTGCTAACAGTTAAAGATAAATGGGGTAAGATAATAGTTGAACCAGGAAAAATCCAAGAGAGATGGAAGGAATATATAGAAACACTGTATGGTAAAGAACTTAGGCCGACAAGTTTAGACATAGAAAAGGAACATGACGTAGAAGAAGATAGCTTAGGTCCAGGCATACTCGACGATGAAATAGAAAGGGCATTAAAGGAGATGAAAGCAAATAAGGCAGTGGGGGTGGACAATATTCCTGTAGAAATGTTGAAATGGTTAGGGAAAGGTGGGAAGAAGGCCATATATGGGCTGATTCGTAGTATCTATGAGGAAGGAATCTGGCCGGAAGATTTTGTGAGATCGGTGTTAGTTCCTATTCCAAAAAAGGCAAAGGCTTCGTCATGTGAGGATTACAGAACAATAAGTTTGATATCCCACGCAGCTAAAGTTGTTCTCAGGATGATCAACAAAAGGATAGAGAGTAAGGCAAATGATTACTTAGGGGATGATCAGTTTGGGTTCAGGAAAGGAAGAGGTACGCGTGATGCCATTGCAGTAATGAGATCACTAGTCGAGAGGAATATAGAATACAATCAGGACGTTTTTGCCTGTTTTGTAGATTTCGAAAAAGCGTTTGATAGAGTGAATTGGGAAAAATTAATGCGTGTATTGCAGAAAATAGGAATGGATTGGAGGGACAGGAGACTGATCCGCAACCTGTACATGTCTCAGACTGCTCAGGTGCGAGTCGGGAACGGAGAGTCCGGATGGGCAGTGTTAGGAAGAGGTGTAAGGCAGGGTTGCCCATTGTCACCGGTACTGTTCAACGTATATGTAGAGGAAATGATTAAAGAGGCATGGGAAGAACTGGAGGTAGGAATGAAAGTCGGAGGGGAATTCGTAAAATCGGTTAGGTTTGCTGATGACCAAGCATTAGTTGCTCAGTCAGCCAAGGGGTTGCAAGCATTGTTGAGTGAATTGGAGGTTCAGTGCGATAAATATGGGATGAGAATCAATATTAGTAAAACAAAGGTTATGCGATTTTCCAGAAAGAAAAAGGCTAAGCTAAATATTAAAATAGGCGGGGAAAAAATAGAGCAGGTAGAACAGTTTACATATCTCGGAAGTGTTTTGGACCAACACGGTCAAAGTGGTAGGGACGTAAGGAGAAGAATTGCGCTAGGCAAGGAGGCTTTCTCAAGGAGGAGGGAGTTGATGACGGGGACGTTGAGTAGGGATGTTAAGACAAGACTCGTAAAAACTCTGATATGGAGCGTGGCTATGTACGGCGCGGAAACGTGGTCGCTGAAGCAGGAGGATAGACGTAGATTGGAGGCTTTTGAAATGTGGGTGTGGAGAAGAATGGAGAAGGTGAAATGGACCGAAAGGAAAACAAATGAGGAAGTACTAGAAATGGTGGGGGAGGAGAGGGGTTTGTTGAGAGAAATCCTATGGAGGCAGGAAAAATGGATGAAAGGCGTATTGAGCGGTAGTGGAATGTTGAAGAGAGTAATAGAGGGGAGAATGTTGGGCAAGCGAGGTAAGGGCAGGAACAGGATAGGGATGTTGGACGGGATGAAGGGAGGAAGGAAGTACACCGAGATGAAGAGGGACCTGATATAGATTAGTTTGCTAGGTGGGGAGTCACAAAATGTTTATTTGATAGTTGTGTCCATCCAAAAACCTACCTTTACCGGTAGATTACCTAATAATAATAACGAAATATCGGTGTCTATTTCATACAAGAATGATGCAAGTTATGGCACTTAAGAATTAAATCTAAAAAAATGTTTGTTATGAACCACTGGAAGCGAAATTACTCTCCAACAACATTGATGACAGCGAGCAAATGAATGTACATTGAATCTATGAAGAATCTAAGCATCGTCCTTACCAATGATCTCTCATGGGATAAACATATCAGATAGATACCATTTTATCGCACACCACCCCTAAAACATAATAATACCACAAACAAAACAAACCAAAATATGCCAATTCATACCCACAGAAACGTATATATTCATGCAAAGCTCAATTTTAACTTACATGCATGCAAATACATATCCTAGCAACTGACAAACACATGCGCCTACGAATACTCGTACACCAGATAACTTCGCAATGCTGAATCATGTCCTCGCTTGTAGTTAGAATGTATTTACTATTTCTACTGATTTATATTCTAGCAGAGTGAAAAAATAGTAAATACTTGGGGTGGTATCCCTCGAAAAACGAAGATTAATGTTTAGATTGAACCTCTTAGGTAAATTTGAGACCGATCAGTTTTCCGAAAAGGTTCAGCACATTTTAAAGGACCAAATTACTCGTACTATGGAAGACATGCTCATTCCTTCAAGATTAGAGAGATAGACTGTATAGCGAAGATGATTACGAGATCGATTTTTCCGAAAAAAATTACAGAGTGTAACAGCTGCTACTCATATAAGAGAGGGGTTAAATAGAATTATCATTACATACATATATGCATGATTACGACTGTATATTGCACGTGTACCTGGTATCAAAAAGACCACCGCTATGGTTTGGGGCAGAAGGCAATGCACAACACGAATCGACATTAATATTCAATGTTGCTTAAATGGAAATATTAGTAGTTCCATTGATAGAAATAATATTTGCACAGCTTAAATGTGCTATGATGTCTAGGTTTAAAATACGTCGCATTCAAAACAAACTGAAAGGATATCAATAAATTAAAGGATGGGCAACGTAGTGACCAGACTACTTGAAACAAAGTAAATTTGTTTTCTTAGCCTCGTCCCTAGAAGTCACTCCGAATACTAATCGTTCAGAGAAATAGATAATATTTTAACTAAGCGAGCTGAACCTCAAGATGCATTTCATAAGAGCTACATTAAGGTCCGGATCTGCATCCTCCGCCGGGTAGCTGTGCGATTTGATAGCGCTGCTCTCTAATCTGTCCGGCCTCGATGTGACCTAACCTTACTTGCTAGCGGTTTCCCCCTAAGTTTTCCATACGTACCTACAGAAGTTGTTGGGGATCATCTTTTGCCTGAATCATAGTTTTAGACCCAACTAACATGAGTGGCGGCCCTATCTGGAGCAGTGGTCACTACCCTCCAGGTCGGCATACGCAGACTCATCCACAATCTTGGACTGACTTGGGGATTCAGTTATCCTGCTCGTTCGTCTCGATGAATTTTTTCAGGAAAAGCATTTCACTCGAAATTTGAACATGTTTCGTCATGTTAAAAACATTCAAAGGGACATTAATAAAATGGCGGAGTGGGTGACAAAAAATGGGATGGATATTAATGTTAGCAAATGCAAATCCATCACCTTTAGTAACAAGGTAAATGGAAACAATAGGGAATATAAATTCTCAGAAAATGTCATTCCTAGAAGTGATAGTTGCAAATACTTAGGTGTATATTTAACCAAGGATTTAGGGTGGGGGCTAAATGTGGATTACATTTTTAAGAAAGCTTTGAAAACTCTTCATTGGGTCATGAGAAACCTCAAAGGGAGCGATAAAGCAACTAAGGAGAAGGCGTATCAGACCCTGGTAAGACCAATTTCGGAGTACGCTTTTCTAGTATGGGACCCTCATGAAAAAGGACAAATCAAAAAACTAGAAAAGGTGCAAAGAAAGGCTGCCCGATATGTACTGGGGAAGCATAGGAGGATGGATAGTGTGTCTGATATGCTGAAAACGCTGGGCTGGGAACCTTTACAAACTAGAAGGAAAGTAAGCAGACTTTGTGAAATGTTCCGCATTCTGAATGGGTAGAAGGCTTGGGCAGATCTAAGGAAAGAGGCGGGGAACCCGAATTTTATAGGGAGAAATGACCACAATTTTAAGGTAAAATGCCGGGCACAAAGAACGAATAAAAAGAAATTTTCTTTTCTAAATAAAACAATTGTTGATTGGAACAATTTAGCCGCAAAAATTTTTAAGCCCTTTCCTAACAGAGTCCAAACTTTTAAGAAAAGATGTAAACAACTTCTGTAATCATTTGATTGATGTGTTGTATAAAATTAAATGTAACAGCTTAATTTTTTTTCTTGTTGATTGGGAAACAAATGTTAATGAAATGGGGATTTTCTTTTTTTTATGTACTACAGATTGGTGTTTGGAAATTTCCTTAAAGTGTATTTTTTTTCTTTTTTCAGACTTATTTTGTTTATTATCTTTTGTGATGTTGATTGTATTTCAGAAACCATGTTATTTTTCCAAGGCAAGTTTATTGTAACACTTGGGACTTGTGTGCCACCTGATATTTGTCTATTTGCACATGTAAATTTTAATAATAATAATAATAATTACAGGCCACCACTTACTGCGGTAGATCAGACCACGCGTGTACAATCAGATAGATTTATTGCAGAACGGATAGATTTAAAATGTCGTTTTTTCCTCGTACGATTAGAGATGAAAATATATATGATCCCAGGCGTTAAGGGTATAATTAGCATTGGAAGTGCATATATTTTGCCGATATCTTGCATGAATTTTAAATGGACCTATTTGGCAATATTGTTCCCTCATGACTTGAATATACCCTATTATTATTCAATAATACTCTAAGATAGCACAGTAAGTACCTTCTTTCGTGCGAATAACTTTCGCGAAATTTCGAGGGCATGTTCGAACAGATACCTGTGAAGAGGTGTAGTGATTTTACGTGCATGACTGATGACCTAAAAACCCCCGCCACATGCCCTTGCAACGGCTTTTGTGGGGTAGGTGTAGCCTTAAATTGCTGCCCACGCCTAAGAACCCTTCACTTGTCAGTTACACGAGGCGCGACTGTCCAAAAAGTTTAGCGAGCGAATTTGAGTGAGGAGCGGGGTGCGTGGCCAGGGGAATAGAGTGGCCGGCGCCGAGCACGAGAGGCGCCGGCCACTCCATTGAAGGGCCCCGCTGCCACTCCCCTCGACACGGGATCGCATTCCGTGACTCACGCCGAAGAGGGCTTCCTCCATCTCCCCCGTCGCCTTTTAAAGCTCTCTTCCAGCGGCTCCTGTTCTGGGGAAATGTGCGTCCGTTCGCCGCCTCGGATGACTCACCTTCCCGGGTGAGTTCCCCGCGAGATGCCAGCGCCCACCCACGCCCTACCACCGGCCGACCTCTGGGATTCCTTCGCTGCACGCAGTTGCTGCTGCAACCGACCACCACCCCTACTACCCCAAATTCCGTCCCCCTTCCACCCCCCCCCCGCCGCCACCCGACGACGCAGCCACGGTGATGGTTTTGAACCAAAATATTAATTTTCAATATTTCCCTCGTTGGAGTTCATCCAAGACTATGCATTAATCTTCAGCAGCTGTTGATTTTATTTCTCTTTGATCTGATTGCCGTGCTGTAAGAAATGAAGCCGTTATTCTTGTGAAGCTTAGAATGAAACGTTAAATCTTTTGCTATTAGAAAGTGGAACAAGGAGTAAAACGTATCAATTACATTAAAAAATGGATTAATAGTCCATTATCGCTATCATGGGAGAGACGATGAAAATAAAATCAGAGAAATTCAACTGACTAACCGGAAAGTTTGAAATTCCAAAATTGCCAAACTCAATTGATCACCTGATTTGGAATCACCCCCTGTCACACACCCGAGTGACGTCTGGCCGTGTAAGCTATATTTACATATTTTAGTACCCTGCTAGGTGTGCCACACTAGGGTGTGTGGCAGGGGGTACATACACACCAGACTTGTTTTGACCCGAATATTTTTTCCCCACTTCGGTCGGACAACTTTATTCTGATCCCCTATCGTTCGTGGGTAAAATGACATTTCTAAATCTATCCGTTCTACCCTTAATCTCTCTAATTTTATTGAAAAGTGCTCCTCTACCGTAGTAGTAATAATATACTATATTTTCAAGATCACTGCTAAAGAAGCATCCTTCCAATTAACGCTAGAGATTTAATCTGCAATTCAACCTTCGCTCCACTGAGTGATTCCCAACCTAGATCCTCTAATATTTTGGATACGCTACTCAGTTTATCATAACAGCGTTTTACAAATCTAGCTCCTCTACGCTGCACGCGATCCAATTCGGCTTCGTCAATCGCAATTCGGCAATCAATCCAAACCCATAATATATTTGCACCATATTCTAAATAAGGCCTAATCAACGAGCTTTAAAGCCAAATTAATTTAATTCTAACAGCCTATCCTTTTTCTCCCCCTACTAACTAACATGTGTGGCCGTTGCTTTTGAGACTACAACGATTACAAGGCGCACAATGGCAAAACTGAAAAAAATGTAATAAAACGGCTTTGGGTCCATGACGGTCGGATATTTTTTCTTTCGAAAGTTAGTTTCATTTCGTCGGTAACTTTCTCAAAAGGGTTCAGAGGTCAGCGATTAACACCAAATATTGCCTTTGAGTTAAGATGTCCCGTCGAAAAATCATAATTATTTTTATAATATTAACGAGAAAATTTATTAATTTTGATTTGCAGAAAACGACATATTAAAATACCGGCCACATCCGTACGTTTCGATATTCTCTGTCGAATTCAAGACTCGTCGATCCGCATCATCGTGGCCGTTATCGTTCGATCACAATAGCAGCGAATGACTTCGAGGGGCAATGGGGCGAGTCCCCGCAAGGGAGGTCGTCCATCCATCCAATGAGGCTGGCGAACGGCGTCCGCGAAGGAGAGAGTGGATGAGGCCTCGCCGATGGGGTATCGGGAGCGGGGAGGACGGACTTGGGACATTCAGCACCCGCGGGCAGCACTCGAAGGGAAAGATCGAATACGAAGCCTTATGGAGCCAGGGGAGATGGTCTTTAAATGTCGAGAGTAGTTCTTTTGCTAAAAAAGGAATGGGAGAAGGCGAGGGACGTCTATGCGGCGCCGTCGACGAAAGCTGTGCAGTTTCTATGTGCCACTTAACACACTCGAAAAAAATTGATATCCGTACGAAGAGACGGCAGTTCAAATTTCCAAAGAATTTTACAAATGGGACTGATGTGCTTGAGAACGGACGAATGCAGGTAGGTGCACGAGGGGCAAACCGATCAACCGGTGGCCGAGCTCCCGACTAGGCTCGGTTCCAATTACGCGCTATGGCTAGCGCCTAAAAAGGAGGCGAATGGCAGTGATCAGACTGCGGAGGGGGCGTGGCCGTCGGCGCAGGGTGGGAGGCTGAGGGCACCCTTCCGAGGGGCATGTAACTCACCCGACTCAGCCCTCAATATCTCCATGTCAACTTCACAAGGGCGTGTGACAGGGGGCGTCATGGTCACCAACAATTACATTAATTTATAAGTGATTAATAACATTCGGGAAATTCAATTTGAAATTATTTATGTTTCCTGCTGCTGTTTCCAGGGAAAAATCGCCAAAAAAAGATTCCTTAAATCGACCAATTCCTCGGCCAATATCCATTAACGTCTCACTGTCTTTAACTCGCGCCTACCAATGCATTGAGGTGCCAGGATTATTTATTCCATGTCACGCGTGAAAATCATTGGTTTATATTTATAAAGTCGTAATTTCAGCATCTTCCAAACCAGATTGTCCAATGGAAAGCCTTCTGTCTGGTTATAACGAATCTTTGCGTAGCGTGAAGTTGTTCTTATTATCCTGTTTGATACCGAAGTAATAAAATTCTTTTAAAAACATTCGACGCGTGTCCAAGACGAGATCTGACCAACGCGAATATTATCCATCGTCCGTTCGATGGTCCCAAGATTCATTTATTCCACTCCGCAGATTCCTTTCTCCATTTTAGGAGCGATGAATAGTGTGACACTATTGGCAGAATTATAATGGGAGCCACTAGTTGACCATAGGCTTAAATACAGGTTAAATTTACTGCGTAACTCTGAGGAGGCTACTTGTCTGAGGATGTAAAGGACACATTACAGGACCCGACTTATTGCCGTAGATCAGATCACCAACGTAAAATCTGGGAGATTTATCCTTGTCGTGGTGGAAGGGCTTGCGTGTTTCGATGACCCCTAGAGCTGTGCTGGCGGGAGTAATAATACTTGCTCCTGGTAGGGTAGTATTTCGAAAAAGCGTTTGATAGAGTGAATTGGGAAAAGTTAATGCGTGTATTACAGAAAATAGGAATGGATTGGAGGGACAGGAGACTGATCCGCAACCTGTACATGTCTCAGACTGCTCAAGTGCGAGTGGGGAACGGAGAGTCCGGATGGGCAGTGTTAGGAAGAGGTGCAAGGAAGGGTTGCCCATTGTCACCGGTGCTGTTCAACGTACATGTGGAGGAAATGATTAAAGAGGCATGGGAAGAACTAGAGGTAGGAATGAAAGTCGGAGGGGAATTCGTAAAATCGGTTAGGTTTGCTGATGACCAAGCATTGGTTGCTCAGTCAGCCAAGGTGTTGCAAACATTGCTGAGTGAATTGGACGTTCAGTGCGATAGATATAGGATGAGAATTAATATTAATAAAACAAAGGTTTTGCGATTTTTCAGGAAGAACAAGGCTAAGCTAAACATTACAATAGGAGGGGAAAAATAGAGTAGGTAGAACAGTTTACGTATCTCGGAAGTGATTTGGACCAACACGGTCAAAGTATTAGGGACGTAAGGAGAAGAATTTCGCTAGGTAAGGAGGCTTTCTCAGGGTGGAGAGAGTTGATGACGGGGACGTTGAGTAGGGAGGTTAAGACAAGACTCGTAAAAACTCTAATATGGAGCGTAGCTATAGCGTATATATAGCGTACGGCGCGGAAACGTGGTCGCTGAAGAAGGAGGATAGACATAGACTAGAGGCTTTTGAAATGTGGGTATGAAGAAGAATGGAGAAGGTGAAATGGACCGAAAGGAAAACAAATGGGGAAGTACTGGAGATGGTGGGTGAGGAAAGGGGTTTGTTGAGAGAAATCCTATCGAGGCAGGAATGATGGATGAAAGGCCCATTGAGCGGTGGTGGGATGTTAAAGAAGGTAATAGAGGGGAGAATGTTAGGCAAACGAGGAAAGGGCAGGAACAGGGTAGGGATGTTGAACGGGATGAAGGGAGGAAGGAAGTACACAGAGATGAAGAGGGACCTGATGTAGAGTAGGTTGCTGGATTGGGTTTTGTTTGGAATTACAAAATATTTATTTGATAGTTGTGTCCATCCAAAAACCTACCTTAACCAGTAGATTACCTTATAATAATAATAATAATAATGATTACATAACTACCGATATCCTGCATGTTTCTTCTTACATGTTATAATTTTTATTTAATAGACCCATCTTTTTTAACAGTTCCACAGCATGACTTGAATATGCGTATCACGTTATTGAATATTGTTACATGTCAGTACTTTCTTTCGTGTGATTAAAATGTATCGTGTGCATGGTTAAACTAATATTTGTGTAGATGCAACATGATTGCGACTGTGCATGCATGGCTGGTGACCTAACCCCCGCCACACACCTTTGCGGCGGTTTGCGGGGTATTGTGTAGATGTAGATTCCTGGAGGGATTTATTCCACTTGCTCCTCCATCTTAAGGCATTTTATGGGAGGGGATCGGACGGACACATAGATGGCGATGAACAAATGGCTTGGGGAAGAAATAGGAGGGTTTAGCGATTGAAAGAAGACAAAGTTGATCCGTAACGAGAATCGAACCGAAGACCTACTGCTTTCCGGGAGGATTCTCCGACGACTACGATAATCCGAATCCCGTGATCGATTGTGAGCTCGACATGGTTAAATTCGCCCAATTCCGTTTCAGCGTTCGAGTCTGATTCACACCACAGCAAAGTGTGGACGAGCATACCCAATGAGAGAAAAGAACCGCCTTTCTAAGATAAACATACAATATTTAAGATAATTACGGAGCACTTTAAAGTCCTGCGTACCGAGAAGATATGAGACTATTTGACCCAATATACCCATGACCGCAACATCTCGAAAATTCGTCCAAAGGCTATAACAAACTCAAGGAATTTATTCAATGGGAACGAAGGAAAGATCATAAGAGTACGAAGACACGGTTTAATCTGACCGATGCTATTGCAAGGGACATGAAGATCACATACGAGCTGTCATGGCAGAGCAATGACTCTAAGGCAAATTCGTATATAGAAGGGCCGGGTAAACAACCACGCGAGTTCTTTGGCTGTCATACACTCAAGTTATTATGGTAAGGAACGAGATATTGGGCAAATCAACGGTCAATTATTGTCTTGACAAAATCTTTCTGATTGACTTCAAACATTTTTTAAAAGACAAATCCCCACGCACCTATGACAAGATAGAAATAAGAGGTTGACCAACTGGCTGCGTTAGCCACAAACCATGCAAGCAACCCAAAATTTGGTTTCGATTGACTCTGGATTATGGATTTTAAGTAAGCACAACCTTTTTGCTGAAATTCACGTGGTATTCTGTTTACTTTTTAACTAAAAAGGGCCTCAGAAACACTGGAGGCTGTGATCAAGATTAAATCAGATAGTTTCAACCATAATGATACACGCCGAACCCAGTGGCGTTAATAGGTTGCATACGAACTCCGGGGAGGGCGGCTCCTGGCCCACAATTCGGCTTCGAGAAGCTCTCGCGAACAGATAATCGGACCGCTTGGATTCCAGGTGGGGCCGTCTCCAAAAGATATCACCTGGGATTCGAATCCGGTCCATCGGCCTCTCTCCACATCCACCGCGAGCTACTGCGCAAGTCTCGACACAGCCGTAAAGAATGAGACGTGTTTTGTGTGGAAAACCCTTCCACGGGAGCCTCTTCGCTTTGGCGTGCCGAACTGTAAATGGATCGCCGAAAACCGGAGCACACATTTTCATCGGCAAAACGCGAGTGCGTCTCACTTAATTAATTGACAGGAATATGGGCTCGTGCACCCAAATTCAGATCTCGCATTCATCTACATCTACATGACACTACGTAAGCCGATGCAAGGGCGTGTGGCGGGGGTTGTCAGGTCACCACCCATGCATTCACAATCACAGTAAATGCAGATCTACACAGATATCAGTTCCATCATGCACTCGAACAAAGTGAATCACACGAAAGAGGGTACTTACGTGCAAAAATATTCAGTAACTGGATTATTAAAATAAGGATGCATTCAATTCATGCGGGAGCAATGTTATTGAAATAAGTCTTTTTAAAATGTACGTATATGCAGGATTATTGCTATTATTATATATAATCTATCGGTTAAGGTAGGTTTTGGATGAACACAACTACCAAATAATTCTCTTCTCTCTCCCAACAAAACACAACCCAAGATCCCACCATACCCTGGACCCCTCTTCAACTCCATAATATACTTCCTTCCTTCCTTCATCTCATCCAACATCCATATCCTATTCCTGCACCTTCCTAGGTTGCCTAACTTTCTCCCATCTATTGCCGATCAATACGCCCTTCATCCATTTTTTCTGCCTCCTTTGGATTGCTCCCAACAAACCCCTCTCCTCGTCCACCATGCCTAGCTCCTCCTTTCTTTCTGTCTACTTCACCTTCTCCTTCCTTCTCCATAACCACATTTAAAAAAAGCTCCAATCTATGCCTATCATCCTGCTTCAATGTTTCCGCGTTTCAATGCCTGCTTCAATGTTTCGTCCTGCTTCAATGCTCCCATGTTTCCGCGCCCTACATAGCTACGCTCCATATAAAAAAGTTTCACCGAGCCTTTTCTTAATATACTTAATCGATGTCCGTGTCATCAATTCCCTCCTCCTTTTGAAAGCTTCTTTGCCTAACGCAATTCTTCTCCTTATGTTCCTACTACTTTGACCATTGTATGCAGGATAACGACACATACATACCAGTATATATATACCAATTATAAACATCCCCTTCTCGCCTGGAATCATATCTATCTTCATCTCTAATTGTGAGATCCAAAAGAAACGACATTTTAAATCTATCTGTTCTACTATCTATTTCTCTGATTTTGCATACGTGATCTGATCTTCCGCGGTAAGTAGGGACCTGCAATATGTCTTTAAAATCCTCCGATAAATAACCTGCCTCAAATTTCCGTAATATATTGAACCTGTATCTCAACCTACTGTCAACTGGTGGTTCCTAACTCTTCCAGTAGTGACGCCATTACGTTGTTCACAACAAGTGTCCACAAGCATAGCCGCTCTCCGTTGCATTCAGGACAGCGAAAAAGAGAGCCAGGGAGGCAGGGGCGTCGGGAAGGGGGTGAATTGGATCGAGGCTTTATTGGATGAGTCCCGACGTGGGAGCAGGGGCGGACATCGGTCTCGCGGTGCGTGCCGGGAAGGGATAAAGTGGAATGCGAAGCGGCGGAAGTGGATATTATTGGATTGGCCGCCTTTTCGGCGGGGCAGGCCGGGAGGGGTCAGGGGGCGGCGGAGGGCAGCGAAGACCTCTTGGGGCGACCTTGGCGATGAGTGGATTTGACCGCCTCTTTTCCCCACACTCACGCACCCCGCCTCCTCTCGCCTCGACTTCACGACGGTCAGGTCGCTGTGGGGAAATCTTTACTTTCTCCGGCAAGCACTTTTACCTTTGGGAGCGAAAAAATAATATAAATCAAACAATTTTAAAAATAGATAAATAAAATATATTAGAAAGAGAGGGAGAGAAAACCAATGCATCTAACTTAAACCTAGACCCATACAGAAAGCAACAGCCATCGGCTGGAAGCAGTTTCCAGCAGTGCGAAGGACTAAGAGACCCCGCCCGTCCGTCATTCGGCAACGGGTGGCAGCAACCCCCACCCTCTCGGTGGCTCTGGCCTGGTGCGCGCAGCGTGCCGGACGCCCACGCACCTGATTCTTGCCCTCAAAAATGCAGCATCATCCCCACACAATCCGAATCTCGAGTGGTCGGTGCTGCGAATGCCTTACCCAAGGGAAGTGGGGCTCGATTAAGAGCAAATATTTCACAAAACAAGGGCATAAACACAATCAGTGGCTATTCCTTTCTTGTACGTCTGGCGACGACATAAGCACACATTTATTAAGTTACTTACCATCTAAACAGTCGATGAATGCCATTTTCGTAATTTATTTCCGCATCGATTACATCTCCTAGGAGATTGGTTAAATTACCTAAATTGCATAATATGTATATTAGAAAGTTTTATGTTACAGTTAATACTGCTTTAAGAGGACTTGCAAATCAACTTGTAGGGCTAACAAAAATGAGTACTGGATCATAATTTCGCAACATAAGTATTACGCGAAACAAAATCCATAGTTGGCGAATCAATTCGCAGAAAATGATCTCAATGCAACAATTTCAGAGCGTAAAAATCATTCACCTCGACCGGGATACGAACCCGGATCCCTCGATTTCCGGACGAGTGGTTTAGCCAATAGTTAAGCTATCGAGGCGTCATCTTAGACTCTGAAATTTTGTGGCCTTTAAAGGGACAAGATGTTGTGACGAAATATAGTGCATTCGTAGTCTTGCGCGACGCGCCACAGTCCACGAGGTCAAAACCAACTTCAAACACTTAGACTGTTTATACCTTACTCAAATTCCAAGAAACTGCGGGGGATGCCGCGACAGTAACTTTTAACGGAGTCATCCGCTTAATATGCATTCCAATGTTAAATTTCATAGTGTAAAAATCATTCGCCTCGACGGGGATTCGCAAATGATTTTTATACTCTGAAATTGTTGCATTGAAATGCGTATTAGTGGATGACTCCGTTCAAGGTTACTGTCGCGGCACCTCTCGCAGTTTCTTGGAACCGACAATGATCGACTTCTGGCGCGAAGGGCCGAGGAGAGGGAAATTTGACAACAACGGATGCATTTAGAAGATCAATCGATTGATGATTGATTTTGGAGGTCGCAAAAAAAATGTTCACATTTAAAGTTAATATGATCGTATAATTTCTCTTGGCATCCTCGGCTTCACCCACGCAGTGACTTTTCGAGTAGCGGAACTTCCTGGGGAATCCATAGGCGGCACAGGGTAAGGGATCTGCCACCCCCTCCCCTTATTACCCTGATGTGTGAATTCCACATGGCGCTGGGTATTAGTATTGGAGGAACCTACCAATCCGACCTTTGGGTTGATTACTGTGTGTATGGTTTTCTGGTTTATCCACGTTCCATTCCAATCAAGCTGTAACGAAGGATAGGAAGGAAGGAAAAGGGAACTAGTGTTTAAGAATAGGGAAATTTGTTCAGCCCTGGGTACAAATTACGCGAAAGTGCTCCATGGTCAGTTTTTTTAACAATTGAAAAAAAAGGTGAGAAAAAGACGCCGATTAGCCTCAATCCTCCTCAACTATCTACAACTGCTTAATACGCCGCAAGCCGCCGTAAGGGCGTGTGGCGGGGGTATTAGTGCACCACCCGTAATTGAGAAAAAACTGAATGCAAAAGCCACAAATTTATACAGTCCACAAACAAAACATTGTACACATTCATGCAAAAACCCTTACGCTCCACTCACATGCAAACACACAAACTACCAATTAACATACACATGCACCTACAAAAATACCTGATAACTTTGAAATATTTAATTATGTTCAGACTTGTAAATTATATGTTTTAAATATTTCTAGAGGGACTTCGGTTTCTTACTATTATGACTCCGAATTGTTCGGGTGAAAGAATGAGTATTTGTATTTATCTGTACTGGAATCTATCTCCCTTATTTTATATTTACCATGCATATAATTATAGTCAATCTGGAAGAGATAATGTGGGAATGGTGGAAAAAAGTTATATAAGTTCAACATCCCAAACAGAATCAAGATACACTACAAGAAGACCGCGTTTAGTTCAAATCTATTTCCGTTGCAAACGAGAGTTCTTAGTGAAAAATCCGAAGGCAACAATTACATTTTGGGAAAAAATGGAGCATATGAACATAAACACATTAGAGCCTACGTGAACAACGAAATCCAAGAATGGCAGTAGTAAACGGGTCTAGAAGTTGTTCAAATAACTAAATGAGATTACAACCCCGAATATCAACGAGAGGAGAGGAATTGAAAAAAGGACGGAAATATTGGACGGATGGTATTCACAGACTATGCTAGGAGACTAACGAATCCAAATCTCTACGTACCTTTTCGTATAAAACCCAGACACTACCGGACGGCAGCCAAATCAAAGCGTCAGTACAATTCGTATGAAGCAGAGACAAGAAAGGGAACTCATGGAAAGAGAAGACAAAGAAAGAAAGTTTCAACAAAAGATCTTGGAATCCAAAAAAGGGGAGCGCAAACGAGTTTAGATACCACCTGAGACCAAATGAAGAGAAAGGTTTGAGAAGATTTCGATCACCGGAAGAAAATTCGAATGGCTTTTCATGGAGATATATCAGAAGAAAGAAACCAGAGAGAACAACAAGGAACAAGGCCCTCCTCACCTTGAGGAAGAGGATAGAACAACGCAGGTTCGACGGGGGAAAGAAGTTCCTTCAGTATCTAGAGGGATGTGGGACCAAATGAATCACCTGAACGGACAGGAATGATTCGAAGGCAATTTCAAGTCCATATCAGGATTCCAAACACGTAAATATTCAATGGGAGAATACAGGGTACGTTCCAAAGGTAAGGCAATTGATTCCATCCCGCGTGAATTCCCGCGCCGCTCCTATTGGTCGGAGTTAGATCGAACCACTAGGAGTAGATGAGGGGCGGGAGACGCTTAGCTTTACCGCGAAACTGGTCTCCGTGCTTTCCGAGCTGTGAAAGCCACAGGGCGTGAGTCATAGTAAACCTCTGCGCGCCGACCGATTCACGAAAAAAATGGAATCGACGATCGAGAAATGTTACAGTGATTACTAAGTTTTGTGCTAAACAGAAAAAATCTTTTTAGGAGGCTAAAAACATGATTCGAGAGGCTTACGGGAACTCTGGTCTGTCCCACTCACAAGTTTCGAGGTGGTTAAAGGCCTTTATGGAGGGCCGAGAAGAGGATCACGACGAACAATGCCCTGGGCGGCCATCAACCGGCAGAACCGACAACAAAGTGGTTGATGTTCGACAACTGTTGGACTCTGACCGTCGATTGAGTATCAAGATGGTTACCAATGAACTGGACTTGTCGTCTACTGTGGTGTTTCTTATTGTTGCTGAAGATTTAGCAGTGAGGAAAGTGTGCGCCAAGTTCGTGCCGAAGGTGCTTGCCACAACGCACTACGAGTCCACGAGTTCCTGGCCAAACACCAGGTGCCAACGCTGCCCCATCCCCCCTCTTATAGTCCTGACGTTGCCCCAGCAGACTTCTTTTTGTTCCCTCGGATTAAGGCAGCCCTGAAAGGAACCCGTTTTCGTCCATAGAAGAGATCCAATCAGGCTTGACGGAGACCTTGCGAGAGGTACTCGAAGACGCCTTCCATGGCGCGTACCAGTCATGACAAAGTCTCTGGAAAAATGTGTTGGAAGCCCAAGGGTAGTACTTTGATGAATTTCAGGTGTTTTTGCAAATCCGTTCAATAAATTACTTAAAAAAATAGTTGCATTACTTTTGGAACGCTCCCCTATAATTAGGTAATTCTTTCTCATTGACCGATGATTTTCGCAGCTCTGCAAACAGCGTGCGCTCCAATCCCACTCCACGACAAGGGGGGGGGAGCAACACCACCCCTATGTTGGAGGGTAAATTTAACATTTGTGAGATATCAGGTTCCTAACCCGCTCAATTTATTTTCCCTGCGAATTTATTGCCAAGTAAAGAATCAAGATTCCTCGCATCGATATTTAATTTCTCATCAAAGTCTAAAAGTTCGATCATCATCTTTAGGCAACCCCGGAGGCTGTGGCCCTCCAACGCATCTCAGCTCGTCTCCCAGAGACCTCACTCTGTTCTCATCGTGGCAGGGATATCCATTTTTTATTCGGCATGTAAATAATTAATTGCAAGAGAATACTACAGAATACTACTTGTATAATTGAGCCCACCTCATCGTCCTACACACAATATTTGTGAATATTATCTACGCAGATTCAAACATGTGAAGATACGTGAATTCTTGTCTGCATTTAGAGGCCTCGATCTTCTAGGTGGAATTAGTCTCGATATCGCCTCAATAATTAAGCTCTATTGTTATTCCACTTTATGATATTTTCAAAAGGTGACTTTATCCTGGAGTGTCAAGAGTGAAGACTTGCAGATAGAAATAAATGGAAAAGAAATTATTTTGGGTAGATATTTTTTATTTTTCAAAGATAATCTCTCTTCATCTCGATAAAATTTTCCCATTGTTTCTGCAACTTTTTTAAGGTGTTCAAAAAGTAGGGTTTCGGAATTTCCTCAACACAGGCATATCTGTTGGCGAAGATCTCTTCATCGTGAATCTTTTTCCGCCGAACATTTTTTTAAGTTTGGAAATTAAAAAATTCACTTTAGGGTCAATTCGGGTGAATACGGTAATATCAATGTACTGATTCGAAGTTTAATTCCATAACTTTCGCCATCCAAACTACGAAGGTGTAGTTTACTTGTGCATTGTCTTGATGGAAAAGAATTCTTTTCTTTGCTAAATGAGGACATTTTTTTCTTGATTCCTTCAACCTGTGCAATAAAGATGCATAATGCCATGTACCACCCCATTTATCGCGTGCTCTTTGGCGAGTAATCGATGTTAATGATTCATCCCGTACAACCGTGGCCATCACCTTGTCGGTCGATTTCACCGTCTTCGACTTCTTCGGAACCGGATCACCTTCAGCAACCCACTATTTCGATTATTCCGCTGTCTCTGAAATTTGGCGGTGTTTCGTTCGCCGCAACGACGCAGAAACTCGAAGGGGGGTTGCGACGGAAAACCGCCAAAAACGGTTTCCGAATCAACCAAACGAATCCGTTTATTCTCCCCGTAGAACAAACGCGGCACGCCATCTCGCAGAGATTTTCTTCAAACTCAAATTTTCGTGCGCCACACTGCAGACCCGGCGGCGACGGACACCGCTGATTACATTTGAATGCAGATTTTCCGAAAATCCAACTCAAAGTGCTCCCATTCTAAATGAGTGTGAGCCACAATGGAATGGCGAACAGGCTCGTGGGATGGTGTCTCACGCTCATGGTGCTCATGCCGCGAGTTCATAATTCCCCGAGTGAGCTGTTTGTCCGGAGAGGAGGGAGGGAGGGAATGAGGGGACGAGAACGGGCGATTCCGTGCATCACCGATTACGGCGAAGGGGAGCGGCGCGAGGGGAGGGCGAGCCGGAGAGGGGAGGCGGCGCGGAGGCATATAACCCGGACGCCAGCGACTCTGCCCACTTCACTCGTCCGAGGAACGCCGACCGAGCGCATACTAGTCATTCAGTGAGTGTGCTATTTGGTGTGTGAGTGTGTGCCTGAAGGGATAGTCAGCCGCTGCCGCCGCGAACACCGCCGTATTTGGAGAGGAAGAGCGACAAGAGGCAGGTGAGAGGTTCTCAGTCCAGTGCATGCCGCCCCACACAACCGCCTTCGACGCCCGCGCATCGGAAAGACACGAGGGCCACCGCCCAGTCGCGCGGGGACGACGAGGAAACCCTCGCCGGCGGATCCCACGGTCCTCCGAAGTCCGAGGGTTTCCCAAAATCGCCACCCGGGAACACTAGATTTTCCTATTTCCTCACCCCCCTTCGTATGTCGAGGGTCAGTTGAGTGGAGAGCGTAACTATTTACTGCCTCGGTGATTCGCAGGAGTGCTGAGGGAAATGGGGTGAACTTTCGACTTCGAGGCTGATACAATTGGGTGATCCACCGCTTCCATTGTTTGATTTGTACGGGTGATTGGCAGGTGGTGCACGAAACCTTTACACTAAGCTTTTCCGAAATGGGGTTTGGAATATTCTGGATAAAAAAAAATTGGAATCGTTTTAGGGTTTTCTAAACTTTTTCCAGAGAATTTTTTTATTTTCATAAATTTGGTTTTTTTCGATGAGGTGTTTTCCAGGGTGAGACCCAACACCCGACGCGCACCACTGAACGTGTAGTCTATGAGATACCAAAGAAGTTGATTGGATTATCCGAACGATGGTAGTGATCGGGGTTGTAAACAGTTTAAAATGCAACACTTAGTTCCAGTTTTAATTGACATGCTTCATTCAGACGATAAGATCCTCGAATAGTGGATGCGATGTTATGGCAGGGATGAAGAATACTGTCAACAACTAAGATTGTTAGTTCAAGGAATGGTGGCCGTTCGAATGAATAATATTTGCCTTCGACTGTCTTAGTGCCCGTAGTCTTATGTTCATCCGCTCACACCCTTCGTCAAAAGATAGGAATTTGCAATTTAGTTGACGGTATTCTGGACTAAAAAAAGTAAGAGTATTTCGATTTTGGAAAGCATTTTAGATTATAATTTGTGAAATTCTGCCCCCGTAAGTGATTCCCAAATTATTCATTTTCGATTAAGGATGGCTCATTTTTAAGTTACCTCATAGTATGATATAGTTTTGCGAGACTCCTCCAAGTATCACTCTTTGATCTAACTCTAATGTTGTCGCAGCCATATTTCAAGGATCTCTTACTCATGATTTCCATATGATTATGATGCCTAAAAAGTTGAAAGTAATAAATGACGCTATTTGGCGACAGTGTCACATTTTTCCGGTGTCAATCCTGGTGAGCGCCCCTGGAATACTATCTCTCTCTCTCCCAGCGAGTTCAACTTTCCAGACTTGACGAACTGAGTCTAAAAATGGTCCCTTAGCAATTTATATTTTTTATTTCCCGTTCAAGCAATCGTGACCTTGGCACAGATAGCCAATATCCGCCCTCCCTCGCGTCCCATCGCCCCCGCGGAAGAGAGCGCTTGCGTTGCTCGGGACGACCGCCATCGAAACTTTTTTTTTCGAAACACTTCTGTCGCTTACGGTGAAAACACTCGTCGCCTTTCGTCCGTGGAAATGCACCCGCGTCTTTTGTTTTCCCAACGCAGCATTGTTACGTAGGTGACGCGAACAAAACGGCCGACTGCTTTCGGATAAACTACAGCTACACTAAAACCCCTTAGAACTGTTGACGTCATCTTCCCCACGTCTTCCTGTCGATTCAATGGCTAGGAGATTGCCTTATATGGGCATACTTGTTGGAATTCCCGCTGGAGGGGGCGGTGGAGTTTTCCTCGAACCAGAATCGACGCTGCGAAATAACTGCCGAGGAGCGACAAGGAAGGGGGAAGGGGAGGGGGGGGGGAGACAGAGAGAAAGCTGTGAAACTCACTGAGGAGGGAAATCTCGGAAAATGTAACCGAATTGATTTTATTTTATTTTTCCAAAAGCGGAAGGTCGTGGAAGAGGACGCGGTTCATCGAGATTCTTCCAACAAGATGCATCCACGGTTTAGTCGAAGGATTCTCTTCCTCTCCTCCGACGTTTCGCACAATATCTGCTCAACTTCATCTCGTGATTGCGACTCGATGCTCAGGAACGAATAGAGTGCGAAATATGTCGAAACAGCTTTAGCATTCCACCTTGAGGGGGCGTGACCACAGATGCGAATATTTCACACTGGGAAAAAATATTCGTATACACCGGGATTCGAACCCTGTTCCCTCGTACCCCGGGCGAGTTCTTCATAGCCAGTTCAGCTGGCGAGGCGCACTCGTACGATGTGAAATTTTAATAGGACGCCTCCTCGGGAGGACTACCGGCTAAACGTATTGGTCTGAATACTAGGGGGTCCGGGTTCTTGTCTCGGTGTGGACGAATGGGTTTTCTGCTCTGAGAAACAATATTTATTTCCAAAAATCGTATATTCAGTTTCGACGGCGATATGTTTGCTAACATCCGGCATTCTTTTGCTATTTAGCGTCCGGATAGCGTGGGCCCTGAGGGCCGTGGGCGACTGGTGGGCCTTGGAGTCAACGTGAAATAATGGCACGTACCCCACCCCCTCCCGTGCTGCCCTCCCCACCACTCGCTGCTGCCCATGGCCAAGAGAACCCTCGTGCGCTTAAACGTGACCGTCTGGACATTTTGTCCCGAAAAGTTTGTCACATCTGAAGTGATTTCACGTGGGGACTTCGGGGGCTGTAGGACACAACTTCCCTGCCCCCCGATCGACGCAATTGCGAACTCACCCTTCGTGTCTAAGAGGGACAGCAAGCGGCCGGCAGTGAGTACGAAAATCGCTCTCCTGAACTTCCGGGAAATGGGTCGCCCGGCGACGTGTAGCTGAGATGCAAACGGAATTAATTCGGTATTCGGCGTTTGTGGGGGTTAGATTTCGGCGAAGGGGGTGAGTCATCCATTCTGCAGGGCTTCCCCGTCAGAGCGAGAGGCGGGCCTCCCCGAGCGAAAAGGGCCGGGCACGCCGTGACTCACGCACCGCGAGTAGTAATGTCCGTCCTTGAGGAAGTGGCGCCGTTCGGAATCACGCGATTCATTCATTCATTCCTCTCCGGCGTCTTCTCTCTCTTCTCACCCATCTCACGGGGGATGCCCGTTAGTTACGCGCAACTTTGCGGGCGGGACCGGACGCCCTTTCGTCGCGTTTCCTTAAAGAGAGTGGCTGGGAGGAGCCAGGAAGGATTTTATAAGGCACTCGTTATTTCAGCCATTGCTCATGGAGATTTTTTCTTTCGTTATATTTTTAGCGGCAAATAAAACTTAATGAATTTTCTATACGTAAAAGAAACTGCCGCTTCAAAAATACTAATTCATTTTCGAAACTTTTTAAAGAGCTGGAAAACTGTTTTCATTCCAACGTGTGTATTCTAATGCCGCAAAAATAAAAAAAATCGTCTTTCAAGGAAGTGAACTTTTTTCAGGGCGGGCGCATGATTTAATTGATAAGTTGTCCCAGTAAAAGAAAGGCTTTTATCGAGCATTAATGCGATTTCCTTATTATTTTAAGAGGGATGCCCGTGCGGTATTGCTAATGAAAGCGCCGATAAAAATAAGTAAGGGGGAGGTGGGGGGGTTGAAAATAATGACGAAAATTGGCTCTACGTATTCTAAGAGGGGCACACATTGGCGCTTCGGCCACAAGCCTTTACTCCCCCACTCACGGAGGCAAGACGCGAGCGCACTCGATCGAATGATCAAACACCATGTCCAAGAGGATTCCCACACCCCTCTGTTACCGGCGAGTGATCGTAAAAATCGTGATCGGGGGACCGTTTTCGACTCCATTCGTCGTCATTTTCTCACTCCCTCTATCTCTCTATCGAGATCAAATACCTTTGGTGTCAAAGGGTGCAAATTTATTAGACGATTCTGAGTTGCAAATCAATCAGTGCTATCGGTAGGCATAATCGAGAAGTCTGTGTGCAGGAGAATAAGGAGAATAAGATTGATAAAATAAGTGTAAGGAGAATTAGGTAGAAACTAATATTAAATTGTTAATCGACAAGAAATTACTTCTGGTGAAAAATTTCGGATCATGGATGTGGGAGGATATATCAATTGAGTGTGTGTGTCAAAGAGTTTAAATCCCGTCACGTCACAATGGCACGTTCTGTATTCGCGTTACCTCAGGGAAAGTCTATGAGATTTCGAAGCGTGGTCCCATGCCACGGATGTTGACTACCGCACAAAGCACTAAGATATTGACGATGCTCAAATCGCACATATTAATTAAACTCGTAGCTAACAAACTCACTACATAACGGTATTCCAAAATTTTTTTCGAATAAAGAGACTAGATAGAAGAGATATTAGAAAGCACATTATCAAGTACACGCCCCATTGGAATGCAGGAGGCCGTAATCGAAGTCGATAATAAACAGATTCCAGTTACTTAATCATCTCAGGGAATTCGGGGGCGTATTCTGTTCATCGGATGACTGCAAGCGCTCCTTAAATGCATTCCCGATGACGGGGAGCTCCAAGAAGGCGGTGGTCAGTCACTCGGTCGTTGGGCACGCCGGTGGGCGTGGCCGGCGGCGACCGAACGGGTTCTCCCTGATGCGGCTCACGTGGCTCCATCGGATTAATTCTGATAAGGTCACGAATTCGAATCCCCGTAAGGCGATCGGAATTCTTCTCCGACGATGTATTCGTGCGGCGTGGTCAGCCTCTCCAACTCTCTATTTCAAACGAGATCGTTTGAGGACGGCGGCGATTTCCACTTGGTTTCATTATTCTCTCATATTTCTAAGAGCAAAAAAAAATAATAAAAATCCGATGACCGCAAATCATGGGCTCATCCCATTCCCCTTGTGCATGGTGTAACTATTCTGTTACTCGTTAAGACCATCAGGGAAACTTTTCGGTTGGTTATCTTTCATAATTGCTTCCTGCCTAAGTCTTTCTACCCCTTTAGCTAACTGTTTATGATGGAAATGAAGTCGACGCTATATGAAACGATTCTCCGCCCCTATCACCTGTAACAGAATATGATTGTGGGGTAGACATTCGTCACAATGCGATGAGATTTACGCTATCGATGGATTCACTTGGGCCAGTCACGGCATTCCACTACCATTCATTACCCGTGGTGCGTGTGATTCCGCACGGGTGGGTTCCGGCATCCCTCATAACCCTGGTGCGCGATGTCTCGGTGGTGCACCTGTTCGGGAGCACCCTCCCACCTCCCCGTCGTGCACGCGCACCACGTGGCTGCTCGTTCCGCTTTCCGAGGAGCGCAGGGGTTATTGGGTGCGCGCCGCGGAAACGAGCGGCCCCTCCCTACCTCCCCACGCGCACCACGAAAAGACCCTTCGACTCGCTGCCTTATATGGTCACGTTCCGAGGGGGGAGCTCGGCGTCGTCGTCATGTAAGGCCGCCGGCCGGGGTCCGCCTCCGCGGAGGAGTGAGGTGGGGACGAGCTCTCTTTCAGGCGTGTACATATAAGCACACGAGAACCACTGCCTCTCCCACCCCCCGTTGGCCTACATACGAGGGGGCACACACTCTCTCTCTATCCCTCTTTTCACTTGTGTGCGAGCGTGTGTGTGTATATACATATACACACACATGCATACATATATAAAATTTGGACGGCACAAGAGAACACGAAATAAAGTTGATAACATGTGTGTGTTTGTGTGTATATATATATACATATATTTGTGTGTGTGCTCTCCCAAGGTCCCGGCCCACAGCCCCGTAATGACTGGCGTGAGCAGTGGGGGCTCGGCGAAGAGGGGAGAAGGAGGGGGGGTATTTGGAGGAGAGCGGGGAAGCCTTACAAGGGCGAGACACTAGGGATGACTCCTTCCTCTCCAGGGCACACGAGAGTGTGGGGGGGAGGGGGCGGGAAGAGGGGGGGCTGCTAGGGGGGAGGAGCGATATATCGGCTCGCGTGATGAGGTCGCGTCGAAGAGGGGAGTGGTGGCGGCGGCGATTCCATTCGGTTTGTAGGGGTTGGGCAGGGGCTGAAACCACTTTTCCCAAGTTCGAATCGGCGGTGGTACCAAGAAGAGTGGGGGAACCTCCCTCTCCCGTGGGAGAGGAGGGCGGAGAGGAGAGACGATCACTCGAACACGCGTGCATCGATCCGTCCAATTAATTCAATATATTTAACAATTATGCAGTAGCGGAGGAAGGCGAAGTGGGCCGTAAAAAGATTCCGGCAGAGGTGAGAGCGCGGTCCTCCAGGGAAATGAAGGCCGATGGCGATTACTCAATAGGCGTCCAATTCGCAAAAATTTGCGAATACGTACTCAGATTTAGCTAGAAACATATTCACGGGGAACATTACTCAGCCACCAGGAGTGTTTTGCATTTGATGGAAGACTTATGGCCACGTAATCAACGAAGTCTTTTAGTTGCGCACGTGGTATTTCTGCTCAATTGAATCCTTCAGCAGTTACGTTATCGTGAAACTGCGCATGCATAAAATGCATGATTTAAGTAATTTAGCGATGATATTCTGGGAATCATTTTACCTTCTATAACCATCCTTAACTCAACGTAGAATCTCGACGAAACACTTTATTTTCAATAATACGACTCGTACTGCGTGTTCAACGTTTCCGATGCAAGTGCTGAAGAACGTTGAAGCTTGAAGTGCAATCTCTCCTCCTCTTGAATTACCCAGCATATAGTGTACATTCCCACTTATTTCAAAGGGAAATTATCGTGCGAGATTCTCAAAATGCACCAATACTTTCAATCGATTGCTCCATTTGGACATCTCTGCTCATCTCCGCACATATCCATCGGGCACAGCGACATTGGTGCAGCTGAACAGGAAATTTAAGTAGATGAAGGCAATTTAAGAATCGGGCGTGGACCGTTGAAGAAGAAGGCAAAGTTACTGAGTGTAGGGGTGAGGAATTAATGTTTGGCTGCAACAATGTATTTTTCGTATAAACATATCGTTTATTCACATTAATTATTCCTTATCCCCTTCTAAAAAAATATCTCTACATAAAATTAGGAACTTAATTTCCTTTCCTTGGGACCTTAGCACCAGCCATATCCTCTCGAGGCACTGACGTTGAGGCCCAATAGAGGGCGAAGAAGAAATGCGCCTAGCTATGATTTCCGGGGCACTCGCCATGCGATGTGAAGACCGAAAAATCAACTAGCTTGGGTGGAGCTGCCTTAGGTACCTTGCCCGGGAATCGAACCCGGGACCCTCCGGTCAGTAGTCCAACGCCCTACCCACTAGACCACCGCGACCCGCTACCAATGATACATACAATTAAAATAGAGCACTAAGCAATTATGACGCGTGTCTCGGGAGTTATGTTCGATATTGAACACGTTTACCAAGAATATGAACGGTCGTGGGTGAATCACAGCTTCGACCTCCGTTCCCCGAGGTCACCCCCCTTGCGCATTGAACTCTCTCGAGGGAGCCGTCGGAGACTGAAACGCCCGCACGTCGTGACCCCTCCCCTCCCTTTCTCAATCCTCAAAGCTGTACTGTCAGAGGAGGTGGGATTTTGCACGAAAGATGGATTGAGTTCCTTCAGTTGAAGAGGCAAAAGAATTTTTTTCGAACTATAGCGATTAAATATGGTGAGCTCGAGGGATGTTTGTGTCGAAAGTGAAACCTGAGGTCGTGAGTTCGATTCTCACCCACATTAGACAAGTTTAAACCACCAAGACTAATTAGGTATTTAAACTTTCTTTTATATGGCAGTGGATATTGATGGCACACTTGTGTATACCCAATGATCATGATGACAATCTTATATCACTTAGCAAATGAATTCCAAAATTACAAACTGCAAACTGAATTTGCAAATGACGGCAGAACGACATTAGAACACTCCCGACCACAAAAATTGCTCTCTTCCTTTTGGAAAAATTTCTAATGGGTCTCCTCTTAAAAACGTAAAAAATATCATAATTTTAGAGCAAGTGCCTTTTATTTTAAAGGTTACCATCAATACGTTGCGCTATGAACTTGTTATATATCGTCTCCTGTTCACAATCTCAGAAACACTAAGAGTCATAATTGTGTCTATTCTGATTTTCACTCATTTAATTTTCCCACGGGCCTAATGTAAATAACCTTCTTCCCTTAAACTGGGAACAATCGTGATTTCGGTAACAAGTGAGCTCAAAAAAAATTATAAACTTCTTTATTAATTATTGACGTTTTAATTTTATGATTCCAGGAAGAGGTATATTTTCTGAGAAAAGACAAGGAAAAATCTAGAAGCAATCATGTGTGACGAAGATGTTGCCGCACTCGTCGTCGACAATGGATCCGGAATGTGCAAGGCCGGTTTCGCGGGAGACGACGCCCCCAGGGCCGTGTTCCCGTCCATCGTCGGCAGGCCCAGATACCAGGCAAGTGACCCCTCCTTCTCCATGCACGTCTGCTCTGATTATATAATACGATGAACGAGTCAAGCTGATTTTTTGACTTGTGGCCAAGAGCACGACGGCCATTAAAAGTTACTACTACTACTAACAGTTAGTTAAAAATTATAAGGTGAGTTTGGCGATCGTTGGGGTCGATCAAATCTTATGCTTTTAAAGAGCTTTACATGTAAATTCGCTACGGAGTATCATATCTCACTCGACGTTCAACTTTTGCATTAATTATCACGCCTCCGTTAACGGGATTTGATTTAATGGAATGGCCGTTGTTATTTTCGTGGTCCTTACGAAAAGCAGCGATTGGAAAAGTTGAAGATCGAATCTTGAGAGTAAATACATGGTAAGATTATTATTCCAAGATAAGACATATAATTAATTAACTTTTTTGACTGCAGACTCGATTACCATCATTTCAGTTTAAAATACAAGCACAATTTTCAATTTCAACTGCCGTTTAAGTTCAAAATTGTTAATGTATAAAAAATTTGCATCTTTATTAAATATTATAGAGACATTGCCATTTAAATTATTCAATCTGGACTCCAGCACACTAACTACGAGTACGCTGGAGTTAAAACTTTTGGAGACTTTCCATTTGCGATCGTGAGTTAGTCTTAAGAAAGAACTATATTTGAATGTGGAGGTATCGTTGCCTTATTCACGATATACGTAATAATAGGTAAGTAGGAAAAGGTCAATGTTTTTTATTCCCTGAAGTCATATCCTTTTTATTAATTAAATAATCCTCTCCGTATTCATAAAAGCATACATATGGTCCATCAAACGGCAGCGTGGTACGGAAAGATTATAAAAATCAATCGAAGTTACTGGCAGTTGTCATGACCCTCCTCTTTGTCACCCGATAGGGCATAATGGTGGGCATGGGTCAGAAGGACAGCTACGTGGGCGACGAGGCGCAGTCCAAGCGAGGTATCCTGACGGTCAAGTACCCAATCGAGCACGGAATCGTCACCAACTGGGACGACATGGAGAAGATCTGGCACCACACCTTCTATAACGAACTTCGAGTGGCCCCAGAGGAACACCCGGTGCTGCTCACCGAAGCACCACTCAACCCCAAGGCCAACAGAGAGAAGATGACGCAGGTGAGGAACAAACGATGCCAATAGATCAAGCAATCCTAAATGGCAACGGGTATTTTTTCTGCAATCCAGCACTTGCCGATTGATTATGTACTCGTAATCTTCATTTTAATCTTCGTGATAAAATAAATACTGGACATGCGAAGTGTCCAAAGCCTTCAGCTTTCAAATCCCGGTTAAAGATCCGTGTCTCTAGATTTTAAGGATTGTTTTCCATCGGATATTTCGAATTTTCGGGAAAGTTATCAAGCGGTGGCTTTGTAACTTTCCCGATTCCTCGTGGTTTCATTGTATTTCGATCTTAACGGTTCAATAACCAACACAATCAGTAAATCAATGTCATCTATAATCAATGTATAATGTATCCAATGTGTGTCTACCTGATCTATTTTTGTCCGAACGATCGCTCTTGGCGTGCGCGCTTCGCGCGGCCGTTGAAGTCTCTCTCACGACACCCCTCTCTTCCTCCTTGCAGATCATGTTTGAGACGTTCAACACGCCGGCTATGTACGTGGCCATCCAGGCCGTGCTCTCCCTTTACGCCTCTGGTCGTACTACGGGCATCGTCCTCGACTCTGGCGACGGCGTTTCCCACACCGTGCCCATCTACGAAGGTGAGTGCATTATTACGGCTCATTGGCTGCGCCCGCACCCCCCCTCCCCGGCGCTCTGCCCCTTTCGCCACTTCCCCCATGCAGAACATATTCTTGTTCCGTCGTATGGACAAGAAGACACTAGGACAAAATAAACTAAGTTCTAAGTGCTTTAATGTTAATTCCAACCCCTTTTTTAATTATAAAGGAACGGATCCAAGCTTATTGATATTCATCCCACATCGCAACGTAGCTTGGCTAATGGCAAAATAAAAAGGGTCAAAGGAAATTAGTCATTGAATACGGAGTTAAAACAAATGAAATCCAGGAAGAGATTTTCGTGCATTATTTTTTTAAATGGCTAAAAATAGTTTCAAATTGCTCAAGCTTCTTATCCGGTAGTAAAAAAGTGATGAATCGTGAATAATATTAGATCACCAATGATATCGTACGGCTCTTCGTCTGCAGACAATTCGGCAAGCGGAGGGAATTGGCAAGAGGGTATTGGCTTGTCTCATTCATCTCGCCCACGCGTCTCCCTCGCGTCGACATTGACTGAATCTTTTGTCTCCCATTTGCCTCCAGGGTACGCCCTCCCGCACGCCATCCTAAGGTTGGACCTGGCCGGTCGTGACTTGACCGACTACCTCATGAAGATCCTGACTGAGCGCGGCTACAGCTTCACGACCACGGCCGAGCGAGAAATCGTCCGCGACGTGAAGGAGAAGCTCTGCTACGTGGCCCTCGACTTCGAGCAGGAGATGGCCACCGCCGCCTCCTCCTCCTCCCTCGAGAAATCCTACGAACTGCCCGACGGACAGGTGAGTGCACGACCGACGGCAATGGCAACGATGATTTGTTACCGGGTCCACTTGCATCCGGATGATAACTCCGGAGGACACGATAAAATGCATTAAAAATTGCTGCCCTCGCTCTTTTTGCGCTCTTTTTCACTCCGCCTTTGCTGCTCGAAAACGGAACTTTTTTTTAGAGGCACAGGTGAATGTGAGTTCAAAGCAATTATTAAGCGCTTAGACTCCGAGCAGAATTTTCTCAGGGTTTCTTTCTTAACGCAAAAAGTAGTTTTCCTTTGGCACTTATCTTCTTGTACATCGAACTCATCATTTTGAAAGGCAATGATATATGACGCGCCCGGTATCCAACCGTAATTGGCCGCAAGTTAGTGGCTGAGATAGATATACAAATTTTTCGCAGGAGTGCATCCTGTAGGTAGCCGAGGCCATGGCGGTCAATTAAAAGAATCAGGACGCCTGCTGTGTGTGACCTGACGAGATGGCTCAAAATCGAAATTCCTTCCTCCCCTGATGAGCGGACGGGCACGCGATCCTGGGTTTTAATGGTCCGTGATGCGGCGACGACCCGGGAAGGCCAATTCCATCGCGTCTCTCAACCGTTTCGACTCTTTTGCGCGGGAAAAAATAAAATCGACGGTGAACCATGATTCCTGCGATTTTGTAAACCAGAGTGAATATTTGGAAGCTCCGAAATCACCAAATGTTTTTTTGGGAACTTTAGCTAGGCCCGCCGACGGTCGTAGCAGTGGCTAGATTCGGATAATCCACGAAGTAGTTTGCAGAGTGCAGGTTTTTCAGATTCATGTTTTTTTGGGAAAAAAATAATTTCCGCGATTCTATTTTTTCTCTCTACCCGAAGTGGAACCTCGGTCGCCTGGCATCCGTCCCCATTAATCGCCGCCGGCCGAGTCGGGCCGAAACTCTCCGGTTATCGCAATGGAGATGCATCGAATGATTTAAAGCGATCCACTGCATGCTCTGATGGTTCGCTATCTTCCCCGAGATCGGTTGCACCAGAGTAGAGGTGCGTGTCAGGGTCACTTTCACCCACGCATCGACTCCTCCGGGCGGATTTCTTCATACCATGAAAATAAATAGGGTGAAGAATTAACCAAGTGACCCGGTTGCGCACTTCATTGCGATGCCATCCTCGGGGGGGAGGGGATAATCGTTGGCGGTGCGAGAAAGGTGCATTCCGCTCCCAAGCATACGAGGTCTGTCCAATAAATACGCGAACTGAGGCCATAAAAAAACTTTATTTTGCAAAATTTAGTAACCGAATAATAATTGTCCTCTTCAAAAGTACTCTTTATTCGTTGATATGCACTTATTCAATCTTCTTTTCTACTGTTTAAAGCATCTTTGGAAGTCCTCGGTAGTTAGGTTTTTTAGTTTTCTCGTCGTTTCTTGCTTTATTGTGTCCATATCTCCCCAGTTATGTCCCCTCATCACATTTTTGCGTCTTGAGAATAGGAAATAGTCGCAGGGGGGCGAATAAGGAGGATGATAAAGAATGGTGCTTGATTTTTTTGCCAGAAACTGGCGAACAATCAATGCTGAATGTACAGGTGCATTGTCGTGGTGAAAGATCCATCCGTCGCCTTAAGTCAAGTTTGCTTAAAATAGTGTGCACTGTTGATTTCCCTAAATTCAGTTCATCAGCTATCAGCTATTCGGACGGTTTTTCGAGGATCAGTAAGGACAAGGGACGGCACACGATCAATGTTGTCGTCAACACAGGCGGTTGAAGGTCGTCCCGGCCTTGCATCATCCGTGGCGTCTTGTCGGCCATCTTTATATCCACTTGCAAACGGATGTTTTCTTCAGGGCATTATCACCGTAAACAGCGATCAATATTTCAGTAATTTCTTGATAACTTCTACCGCACCTCATTATAAAACTTGATGTTGATTCGTTGCTCTGTGATTTCGTCAATTTCCATGTTCGACAAACGGTAAAAGCAAAGACAACAGATAGAAACTAACATAACTGGTACCATACACACAGCTCGACAATCCGCCAAGCACAGACGTCTCATTGGGTCTCAGGCAAATAGCGCCGCTAGTGTGCGGGGCTATTGTTCACGTCATGTCCGCCAGATTCCACCAGTTCGCGCGTTTATTGCACAGACCAAGTACTCCACGCCTCAGATTTCCGAAACATTGTTAACATTCGAAGGATGCAAAAACGCGCATTTGAAGAAACGTGACTGGAATGGGAGGAATATCGTTTAGCGACGAGTTCATGACCACTGCATTGACACTTTAAATATTAATGACAGGAAAGTTCCGAAAAGGTGAACGGAAAGAGTTCTTCGAAGCAAATTTAAATCACGACGCGTCAAGTCTGGTTTCCGATTGGCATCACTTTTACCGTCCAACGTAACGTAGATTCACGTTCGCGTTTATGGTAGACGATTGATTTGTCAACCGGAAGATGGGGTGACAATCATCGTCCGCCTTAGTTGATCCTCTATCATCAAGGACTCTCTTGTACAATAAACGAGAAGAGTAATGCATGCGCTGGCATCAACCACGACCGTGAAAGTTGGCATCAATTAAAAGTTGATGACGTTCCCGTTTGACGCTTTCCGCGATCGTACACACCTCCATAGAAACGCGCTGACATGATGAGGGGTTGAATCTGAAGTTCACGTTGACTCAATCATAAACTAGGCTAACTTCGAAAGCGCTTTAAGGCATGTCGAGGGAGAACTTTGAGGAAAAACTTTTTTGCTGGGTGCACTTTGCAGGAGGAAATACATTTTGACGGTGGTGCATATTTAATGTAGTCGTCAGTACTTATTGGGCACCCTAATGAAAATACTTAAAATGTCCTTCCTCTCAGGTGATCACGATCGGCAACGAGCGCTTCCGTTGCCCCGAGGCCATGTTCCAGCCGTCCTTCCTGGGCATGGAGTCGTGCGGCATCCACGAGACCACGTACAACTCCATCATGAAGTGCGACGTGGACATCAGGAAGGACTTGTACGCCAACACCGTCCTCTCGGGCGGCACCACCATGTACCCCGGCATCGCCGACCGCATGCAGAAGGAGATCACGGCCCTGGCGCCCTCCACCATGAAGATCAAGATCATCGCCCCCCCTGAGAGGAAGTACTCCGTCTGGATCGGAGGCTCCATCCTCGCCTCCCTCTCCACCTTCCAGCAGATGTGGATCTCCAAGCAGGAGTACGACGAGTCCGGCCCGTCCATCGTCCACAGGAAGTGCTTCTAAATCCGCTTCTTTTGCGACGATCATTGAACTCTTTTTAGCCATTACCACGAAATTCGGTCCGGGCACATTTTCCGCGGACACGATGAGTCAAAGGAATGAGTCTCAACGTATAGTCACTGATGTCCAGAAATTAATCTCCAGCCACGTATCCTGGCTGGGTTATTTCCGTGTCGTCGTATGTCACCATCATCATCATTATCATCATCATCATCAAAACATCATCTTTGCATCCCTCATCTCGATTGGGAGAAATGAGGGGTGCTCGCGTGTGGGTCTATTCTGTAATGCCGTTGTCGACGCTTAATTTTGGGATTCGGACGGAGATGATTCCTATTAGGAATACTACAGATAATCGTAGCTCTCTCTATTAGTGCCTATGAACGCTGGTCCTTTTGTTATTTCGGGAGGGCAAAACGTAATTGTTCCATCGACCGTCCAAACACGTTTCCGATACGCGCCACACTGGAAATAATCGCGAAAGTGTGTGTCCAAGCTTTTTGTTTAGGGTTAAATGCCGTGGTCGAAATTATCTGATCGAAGGTTATTCGGAGAAGATTAGATTTTGCCCTGATCCATCTCCGAATAATTTTGAACTTCCTTCGTATTTTTTCGGAAAAGAACGATGACATCCCGCCAACAACGCGGTGGCGGCTACCCCCAGCCCTCAGTCACTCGTCCCCAATCGATAAGTGAGCATGAAAGCCTTCTAGAAGAGTCGATGTTGGATGATTTAATTCCGTAGTCCACGCCCTGTAACGGAGACTGCTTGAAACGCGTTCGAAGGCGCCATCCTAATTACCAACCGAAATGCAACTCCTCCTGATGCTTCCTCCCATCTTAGGCAAGTGTCCAGAATGACATTACATAATATTCCCGCATCCACCATCATCATGAAATGGACCAATTTATGTTTCGATAAAGCACTGATTTAGGCACAAGTATACTGTTATTCGTGATCGATTGTGTGGCCATCTGGGGCAAATTAATAACAGTTGTTCTCCCGTTCAACGAGCGAGTACTTTTCTCCCCGTTTCCACGGCTACGGTCTCACGGCTTCATTCTCATCATTGGTGTTGTTTATTCGAATGGTGTCATTGGTTTCCCACAGGTTCTTCCCACATGGGCCCCAGACTGACAAGCATCATTGTTTAAAACCTCACCGATACCTATTAAATCTCACGTAAATCTTTCAAAAGTTTCACATGCATGTATTGATGTATTCATCGCTCACATTTACGTATGATTCGTATTTTGTTTAGGGTTCCTAATTGTTTACTATTTTTGCACTAGCAACGGGTTTTTTCATGTACACATTGATCCCCTTTGCACACACACATCTTGTTTTTGTTTCGACGGCGTTGTTCTCTCCGCCGGTCCCCTCCCGAACATTGCCGGCAGATCGAACGGTTGCATTCCCGCGCCCTTGTCGATCTCCGCTTCCGGGACTGGAAAGAACGCGAGGTTGGCGGAAAGGAGCACGAAAGCGCACTCTCCCGAAAATCATCATCAATCATTCACGCGTCTACGAATGCGCACGAGGCGACGACACATCCTCGCCAGCTCTCGAAACGTCGTCCGTTTCATCCCAATGCTTCGGGAATGTTCCGCAACGGCGAAGGTCGGGGCACCTCTGTACATACTATCTAAAATTCTCTCCCGACCGGCGGCGGTCCACGAAGGAGTGACTCGGGGCTGCGTAGAAACACTCAAACACACACTATCCACTTCTGGTTTCGATGAAAATAAATATCATGAAAAAAACACGACGTGGTGGAAAAAACTATGCATATTTCGTCATTTGTAAGTACTTGTACGTATGTTTTGCAAATGAAATATTGAAATGCATGTAAATATGAAATAGAAAACTTTATGCGATGTGAAATGGATTTGTTGTAAAAATAAATGTATCTAATTTATTAATTCTTTATGGAAATACAATTATTTCACGAGATGATATTCTTTATTTGTGGAAAATTTTCTTCCCTTTCCTCCTCTACAAATGCACGCACTTTTACAGGATTAAAACAACAGAATTCGCCGCGATTGATGGCTCTGAAGTTTGTGGTCACCCTTTGGTCAATCTAAAATGGCAAATCAATCAATCGCTTTGCGTCTATTTAGACGGAAATATGCTCAATCAATACTCTGGCGGCATCACACTGCTGGGACGCCAAATAAATAGTGCACGGACGAAAGACTAAGGTTGTCCATGGTTGTGTCCACAACACGCCGAATATTCTGCTGGAATCCTGAAATTAATTTCTCGGCAAGATCATATATATATTTCTATACATGTGTAGACATATGATCTTGCCGAGAAATATATATTTTGACTTGGACAGCAACGAACAATATAAAAACATTTAAAAAGAGCACTCACACGTTATTTCTTAATAAAATCGACGGAATTTAACTCCGTCTTCTTCAGAAAAAGCAGTAGTAGTGGCTGCTGGTGTAGGGGAGGTGAGGTATGCGAGAGAGAAGGGAAAGGGGAGAACGGGGGGCGGGATAGGTATGAAAGAAAGGGTTGGGGAAGGGGATCATATTATATTATTCATATAAAAATGATTTACGCTTGGGTGGAGATGTAGGTGCCCAGAGAGGCTGGCCCGGGAATCGAAACCGGGCCCTCCGGTCAGTACTCCTACGCCCTAACCCTCGACTACCGCGACCCTTCTATAGCCTCGTATATATATATATATATATATATATATATATATATATATATATATATATATGCGGGTCGCGGTGGTCTAGCGGGTAGAGCGTTGGACTGCTGACCGGAGGGTCCCAGGTTCGATTCCCGGGCAAGGCACTTTGGGCACCTGCAGCTCCACCCAAGCTAGTTGTTTTTTCGGGTACCAGGTCTTCCTGGGAAACCATAACCGGCACAGGGAAAGGAACTGGCCCCCCTACCCTGATGTGTGAATATTCGCACGCCGTCGGGCTTGGTACATGGCAGCTCTACCATCACCTACTAAACCGACCTTCGGGTTGATTACTGTGTTTATGGTTTTATATATATATATATATATATATATATATATATATACGCACACACACACACATCATAACTGCCATTGAACCTATCACACGTACAAATTGGCTTAAATCTCACTCCAAAGTCCTGACGTGTTTCTAAATTCGCTACAAGCACTACAGAAGTTCTGCGGTTACGTTTCAAGAAGATTAAAAAAATTGCCTATTGCCCATAATCAACCATCGAATGTCTTTCTTGATATAGGAGTTTATAAATATATGTATATACATATATATATATACATTACATACACAAACACAGTAATCAACCCGAAGGTCTGTTTAGTAGGTGATGATAGAGCTCACCCCTGTACTAAGCCCGACGGCGTGTGAATATTCACACATCAGGGTAGGGGGGCCAGTTCCTTTCCCTGTGCCGGTTACGGTCTCCCAGGAAGATCTGGTACCCGAAAAATCAACTAGCTTGGGTGGAGCAGCAGATGCCCAGAGTGCCTTGCCCAGGAATCGAACCCGAGACCTCCGGTCAGTACTCCAACGCTCTACCCCCTGGACTATCGCGCCCATATATATATCGAAATATAAAACTGTTGTGAAAGTCTCACAGACGTGAATAATGAGGTATATGAAGTTGGCTCTAGTGGACAAAGAGAAAAACACAGAAACACACAAGAATGAAAAGAAACAAGTTTTCGAATTTTTGACGGTCCACCTTTCTCAAGGAAGAGAATTACAGAATATAAACATGTATATGTCATGCAGCAGATATTTGCGATTACGTGAAATGTGATTAAATGTTGCGAAAGGTGGCCGAGGTCATTTGCACTGGAAGGGGTCGGGGGCTGGCAGATGATGAAGAAAGGGAGGGGGGGAGGGGGATAGTAGTTGGAGAAGGAAAAGGGACGGTAAGGGGAGAAAGAGGGCAGAAGAAAGAGGACCAAACGATCATCCAAAATATCGCAATTTCTTTGAGAGTATTTCGTTACGGTAACAATTCACTCCAAGAATCATAAGAGCTGTTGAATCACACTTTGAAATGAAGTGTCGAGTGTCTCCGATAGTTTGTGCACCGATGAGCATATCAGTATTAACACGTTCATAGAGCCATAGTAATTTCACTGTAGCACAAGCCCTCTTAATATCGCATCCCCCATAGACTTCTTGCAAAGCCCTTGGCAGCGGTTGTGTCGTCGCGGCCCTCTCGATTCATCCGAAGGACGGAGGTGGGCACGGAGAAGGAATTGGAGTGCTATTGAAAATTTGCCACCACCGGGATTCAAACTCGGGTTGTTTAATCCAGGAAGTCATATGCGAGGACCACGACGGAAACCCAAATTTATTTATCATTGAAAAATGATATTGGTGTGGGAAGCTAATAGCATGCGGGAGCAAGTGGTTTCGAAAACCATTGGCGTGCCTACGAAATTTTAAAATTCCATTTTCTTTAATGTGCTATGGCGTGGAACACTTGTTGATTTAATGTGTTCCAGCAGCGAAGGGACTCGATCGGAAAATTCGGGTGTTGCTTCCAGAATCCCACCCAGATAGCAGCCTGAAGAGACGAGCCACGAACGAAAATGTATATCGCTTCTTCCTCGCCCTCGTCCCATAACTTCTTGCCAATCATGGGATTTACTCTCTAACTGACTTGCGTGCCAACTAGCATTCTCCCTCCATTGCCGTAGTGGCGCTGTAAGCACTGGTGGACATTTTATGCATTCCGGTCGGTATAAAAAAATCAACTTTAGTTAATTTTTGGCGAGACAAACGATGAATAGAATGGTTTGAGGTGCCACTTTGTTGGAAGCGATTCAAATCGGAAAAGAAAACATTTTGTACTTCCACACACACACACATATATTTTATGTATATATATATAAATTATTTTTTATATACATTTATGTATATATATATATATATTCATTCAAACAGAAATAGGTATAAGGAAAGGGGATAGGAAAACACATAAAAGGCGAACACAGGACATGTGGGGAAGGCGGTTTTTGAGCAGATCACGAAAGTAAAAATATTTCCTTATCCGGGATAAGGAAATATTTTTACTTTCGTGATCTGCTCAAAAACCGCCTTCCCCACATGTCCTGTGTTCGCCTTTTATGTGTTTTCCTATCCCCTTTCCTTATACCTATTTCTGTTTGAATGAATATTTGTGCGCCGTATGGCGGGATTTTCAAGTTTGAATATATATATATATATATATATATATATATATATATATATATATATATATATTATTTACGACCTAAGTTTCGACTTACAAAGCCATCATTAGGTCCTGATGATTACTTTGCAAGTCGATACTTAGGTCGTGAATAATAAAATATATGTGAAAGAACAAAGTGTCTTCTTTTCCGAGAGATAGAATGTTCTCCTAAAGGTATTGATTGTTCTGCACTCCAAGACATTTGCATAACAAATGGAGACGAGGCTGTTCGAAGTTCAATGCAGTGCAAGTTGGAAGAAACGATAATTAAATATCACGCCAAAAAATTGTGTCCAATTAATTCACTGATAGACATAAAACTTGATTGCGTCACTCTCCACTGAGTAACCGGACTTGGTCTAGAGAAACTCACTTCACCTCTCTGATTATTCCATTTTTTCCCCATTATTCTTTCCTATCATGGTGTTGTCATACTTGCGTTCCCACCGTAGAAATGTTAGCAGCGCAGGCGAGGCGCAAAAAGGTAGCCCAACCACGTTTGGTTCCTTCGAGGGTTTCCGCGACTGACATGCCGGCGGCCGCGCTATTGTGGAGCGATTGTAATGGGAAAAGGCGATGGGTGCACGGGACGGAAGACCAAGGGGCGAATGAGCGCGCACCATATATAGAGGGGTGTCGGCGATAGATGCAGCCGACCAATCTGCGGATCCTCATTGAATGATTCATAAATCGCGGCGTGAGTGAGTGCTTGGGGGGACTCCGTGGCATCCTTATGTACGGCCACTCGAGTCTCCTTTCGTGCGAGAGAGCCTTGGGGCTCGCGGGAAACCAGTCGTCGAAAGCTTCGTTTGGCGTCCATTTAAGGAATCGAAATCCGCGGCTAAGGAGAGCGTTCCCAATGAAACGACGAGGGACGCAATAAGGCGACGGGAGGGAGAGTGGAACTCCAGCGCTCTCCCTCCTTTTTGAGGTCGCCAGTGCCCCCGTGGCAGACGATCCGGAGGTCATCCGAGGGGTCAAAACCGGCCCACTCCCAGTGGGCAGCAGTATTCGGACGGAGGCCACATGGTGGTCCAGGGGCGGCGGAGATGTTTAATCGAATCCAATCCTTGGAAGGGTGACGCCCCCCCCCCCCGCCGTCTTAAGTTTTCATTCGAGCCCCGCTTGAAGAAAGACTACACCTCTGTGCAAGTTTCAATCGAAATCCACTCGCAGGAATGAATTTCGCAAATGACTGCAATGCCAAGCAAGAAGAAAAGCTCTGGGACAAAATGATTATTTCAAAGAAAATCATTACGAAGTTCGAATGAAAAGTTTTCTGCATTCACTAATTTAATATTAATTAATTTAAAATGGTTTGAACGCTATATGGTGGAACATTTACATTACAAATAGTGTGAGAAGAGTAATTTGCGATACCACAATGAAGAAGAGAATTATTTATGAGAATTTATGTCGCGGAGGTTTAGGAAATGTGAGAGGAAAAGTGATGGAAAACTGAAAGCGATGAAACTGGACGTTTGGAGATGCAGCCGTGGCCTGACAGGAACGGAGAGAACACGAAATAAATAAATTAGAGAAGAGTATGGGAGTGGCAATAAATAAACGAGAAGCTGCAGTCGGGAATTGATTGCAATTGTGTGGGCATATGAGACAGATGGAGATAGAGCGCTGGTTGGATATGGATGGCATTGGAATCACACAGGCTGCAGGTAAACAGAAAGACCAAAAATCAATTGGAAGAAAGGTATTCGATGAGTGGCAGGGATTTACTAAAAAACGGTTGGAAGGAAAGAAAGATGTTTGGAACGACGCAAGGCGTGGCTACATTCGCAGGTATTTATTTACATGAACAGGGGGGGTGCTCCAAAAGTAATGCCATTATTTTTTCAAGGAATTTATTGAACAGATTTGCACAAAAACTTGAAATTCTTCAAAGTACTGTCCTTGGGCCTCTACACATTTTTCTAGCGGTTAATGACCGGTACGCGCCCTGAAAGACGTCTTCGGGGACCTCTCACAAGGTCTTCGTCACGGCTGATTGAATCGGAACGCACCCTGTTAGACCGTCCTCTATGATTCCAATTTCAGGCCTCGAGAGCGGAAACTACGATCACTGCAGTCACTTGATGCCTCGATTCGAATCATGCAGCGCGGATTACATATCGCCTCCAAACTCTCCCCTAACATCACGAGTAGTGGTGGTGGAGGCCACTGTAGTCGATAATGCATCGTACATTGTCAATACTGAGTTGAATTGAGCTGAATTACGCTGAAGAGGGCTTAGTATTCACCTTTATTTCCCTTTTTTTATTAACCCTTTACCCTACCCTTTGACTTGTTGCGTTTGCCAACTAATTTCAATTGTACCCTGTTTTGAAAGATAAACTGTTTACGGCTATTGGAGTTTTTTTCAATTATTCAATGAAGTGGGGAAGTTACTAATGTAGTGCTGCACTTCTTCAAATTTCAATTGATTTCATGCATATGACATTTTTATTTCAGCACCCTTCATATATATTATCTATTAATTAACCGATTTGTCGACTCTCAGAAAAGTTCATCTTTGGTTCTGAAAGCAACTACATTTCTTGTTTGCTTTGAAGCCTTGAATCAATTAACAGTTATAGATTTCAGGTCATACCAAAAAACTCCTCGATCGCATATTTGAAGGAGGAATAATATATTTTATTGGTGCCATACAAAGAAACAGTTCAACGGCAAATCCTACCTCACACCAGGTTGACTGAAATGCCAAAGAACTTTCCTTGGGGAGCAAGGTGATAGGAAAAATGTTTGGAGCGAGACTAACATATATTCGTAACCAAATTAAATGAAAAAAAAGAATGTTGTACATTTAATTTTTTATACTACGATATTTAACAAAAATTTATAATATTTTCCTCGCGTGAAAGACGTGCCTAATTGTTTTCTATATTTTCTTTCACTTATACCGAGAGATCCCCGCCGCGCCTCCCGAGGGCGTGCTTCCACATTGGTGGGCCATGTCCCACGATATCTGAATCCCACCAACGACATCCCCCTCCAACTCCCACCCTCACTCGCCCTCTCAGCATTTATGATCAATCTATTAACAGAACCTTCTTTATTTCATATTCCCAGACATAACTGCGACCATATTTGGCATTGAGGGCCTTGAAAATTATAACAACGTCATCGGCAAAGGACAAATGACACGTAATATTTTGGTATAAAAATCGCCATAGCCGCACCATCTATATGTATACATGTATGAAGCTAGAAGATAATTGAAAGGGGGAATTTGACCGTACTCAGATTATCTTGGATCATAATAAAATACAGTTTCAATGAAATTAGAATAATCCTGCGATGCTTTAAGATATGTTTGATTAACATGTATTGTCCGATTCCCTTGCCATATCATTGAGTAGATTCGCTCGTGGCACGCGAGTAGTTGGTGGAAAGAGACGTAACAGCCGAGCGGATTTGTCTCAGTTTATTCTTACAGCGCAAAAGACGAGTTTTTCTAAGCACCAATACTGTAACCTTTGAAATCGCTACTTAGGTTTCAAGTAAAATACCAATTCGTTTTCCAACCATTTCAATTTTTACATTTATGTTAAAATTCTGCAAGTGTAAGTCATCCGAATATCAATGCGGGAATGCGTTGAACGGCAAATCGTTAGCCGAAAGTTTGACTACATCCTTGGAGGAGTCTCAGAGGTGAGTACGAGACTTATGGCGCTTTCGAACGGTCTCAATGGTTTACGAAAGCCCAGAAGCAGTGAACGCTTCTCGCGTTCTTCAATCAAACGAGTCGAAATCTGCGTAAAAGTGGGAGGCGACCATTTCGAAGAAGGAATAGGGGGGGGGGGCAACTTAATTTAAGGTTAATTTGAACCAATCGGGTCACACCAGCAGTGTCACACACTGTCAGGTATTTCAATCTGTCCGAAAGTCGAGAAAACTAATTCACAGCAACTCTAGGCTGGGGTGAAGAAAATTTAACTTTCCGGAGTCCATTGCACGAGTATCGCACACAGTCACTTCCTCCCGCGGCTCTTGACTCCTTCTTTATAACAGAACGGAGACATTCCATCGCCAGGATGACGTGACTCGAATACTTCCCCGGGAATCTCGGGTCTTGAAGACGTTCCCCTTGAACCGCCATCCCTCGCTCGCGTGACGAGCAGGCATCAGTCTCCGCATGGAATTCGACGAATGGATTTTCGTTACTGAGAACAAAAACAGAAGTTTGATTTCGTCTCCATTTGTTTTCGAACCGCCCGAGGGAGAAATACTTGCGTGTATGTGGGAGAGTGCTGCCGAGAGATAACGAGGTTTGGATCGAAGTTTGAACGAGCAACCGACCGCCCTCGAGTTTGACGACCGTGTCTCACTACACAGTCTCCTGCAAAGCCACCGCTAGGGTGTGTGGCAGGGGGTGATTACACATCAGACTACCCTTGACCCAAAACACCTTTCCCTCCTAGAGCGGTCGGACAACATTATTCTAGATCCCTTATCGTTCGTGGAAAAAATGAAATCTTAAATCTATCTGTTCTACACTTAACCTATCTATCATTGACATGATCTCTCCTACCGTATTACGATGTGGGTAATAATACATTTTCAACATCACTGCTTAAGAGACCTCTTTCCAATTGATCGAGAGATTTAATCTGTAATTTAACCTTCGCTCCGTGAGTGATTCCCAACCTAGCTACTCTAATATTTTGGATACGCGATGAATTCCCTGAGATCCAATTCATAAAGGTACAATTTCACTGAATAAGATAACTTTTTAGTATTTGGTTCAGCCTTTAGTAGATGAAGAATTAATGCTTGCAATCTGAAGTAGAATTTTTCCGCTCGAATTTGGCGCGATGACTGCCAATTCAAGGGTAATCTATGGACATTTAAAAGGTAGACGTTTTTAAGGTCACTGAAAACTATTAGGTACGAGTACTACGCATTGCTTTGGCTTCTTTCAATTTGCCCTACACCATTTTCTTCTTGTGGTCTTTGCAGCTTCACAGGCAGGAAGGACTGAAGACGGAAAGAATTTATTAGGAGAAACGAGGGCAAAGTCTCGCGATTCGTGGCACCTAATGCATAATAGTTCTGCTGCATTTTTTCATTACCCGTCCAAAATCTTAAACCTTCTGTATTTATATCTATTAGAAACTTCGTCGTTGGTCTTCCCATCTTTCCAGCAAACTTTCTCAATTCACTCCACACCCACATCTCAAAAGAGGCACTCCACTCATCCTGACACGAAGACCCCGTTTCGGATCCACATAACGCTATACTTCAAATTAAAGTCTTTAATGATCTTTCCTTTATGTCTTTAATTAGTGCAACGGTCATCAGTTCCTTTCTTCTTGATAAACGCTTATTTTCCGAAATCACAAACCTCCTTCAAATTGTCCTCTCACTACTATACTCGTTTTCATCCAAAATACGACCCAAAAACGCGAAGTTATCCGCCCGCCCTAGTTCAGTCCAATGCTTAACTTAATGTTAAACTTAGTCTTCCTACTTCTTGAGAATCTGTTTGACTTGTGAATGCTATTTGCAAATTACTGTGGATTTAACTCGCAAATTATTCGCACTCCAACATACATTGGTCGCTTGGATCATGTATATAAAATTCGGGAAATAGATGCCAGAACTGGCAGACTCAAGGACTCCTTCTTCCCAAGGACAATACGGGATAACAACTGTAGGGTTATAGATAGCAAAAATTCCACTTGCCACCCTCAGCACCTAGGGAACAATTAGTTCTACTCATTTGCATGCACTCTCACTAACCTTTTGTGTGTTGTCGTCAAAACCCTTTCTGTCCGAATGACCGCATTAGAATGCCTTTAAATAATGCAGTGCTCTTTACAATATTGCTTGCTCTGCCTTTTCTGACATTAATATTCCCCTTCCATCCCTCGTCCCTCTCCGTGGGGGGACCCTCCTTCTACCTGCAGCGTTGGGTTGTATGTTGCATGTCTACGTGGGAGTGGAATTTCGCCTTCTTACTTTTCGAATGCTAACTTGCACCTTATTGGATAAATTTATTACTGCATCCTTAGGTGCAATTATTTGTTAGATGATAGTATATGTATTTGCATTGAAAGTGCTTTTGCATGGATGTATCCCCCACTGTGGGCATACTTTTGCATGTGGTTTTGTTTCTTTTTGGTGACCTAACACCTCCCGCCACACGCCCTTGCGGCGGCTTGCGGGGTATTATGCATACATTTATTTTACCCACAATTCCTGCCTGCAGCTTTGAGTTCTCTCGAAAGTGTTCCATTAACGAATATTTTTGAAAGATTCGCTCAAAAATTCGGAAATTTAGGATGTTAATGCCTTGATGAGGGTTACAGAAGTAAACTCTGTACCTCCACATAAAGATTCAATACTTCACACGACCATGGTTTCGATGCTGCGCAGTATCATCATCGAAACCATGGTCGTGAAGCATTAAATCTTTATGCGGAAGTGCAAAGTTTATTTTTGTTACCCATATCATGAAGGAATTCCACAAAGTTAAACCTGAAACTGTTTTGCCAATTCCTCATCGAGAAGACAGTTCTTTCTCGTTTTGTGGCGGAAAGGAAGAAGAAGCGACACGAGCACCTGTCCGCTGTTGTAGATGTGACAGCGCACACGATCAGAATCCTACATCCCTCTGGGCTGATCAGCAATCGCTAATTTCTCCACCTCCCCTCTCGCCGGTCCACGTATTTCGCATTCGATTCATTGCACTGCAGCCATTTCTCTCAATCTCCTTCGCTTCCCATTGCCTGGGAGGTGGATCCAGCGGCCGCGCATGCCCAACCGATGTCGATAGTTCAAGCTATTTAAAGTTTTCCGAGATGATGAAAATTATTGTTCTCCATCGATAGCTTGTGATGGAAAAAGAGCTACTATTCCCACTGATGGTCGATGTTTTCAATTCTCATTTTCAATCTCATAAGACAATGATAGATAGTTTTGATACATGACATGACATTGATTTTTTCTAATGCGTAAACGGCGAACTCTGGTTTGCATAATTACAATTTCCCTAGCTCGTAGATGTTTACGTTATTCCTGCTATGCTAATTTTCAAGGCATTATTTCGTTTGATCGAAATTAATGGGATACTCATGTAGACAGGCATTACAAATGTATCCGATGAGAAATTCTAACACGTTATTTGACACATTTAAATTTTGATGCGTTTAATTTTTAAATGCATTAGATTGCATTTAACGCATAATTTATGCAAACAAAATAAACTTATTTTGACATGATTTCTGTGAAAATTCATTTGATGTAAAGGGAATATATGAATATAAAATAATAAAAAAAAACATTTACATCCATCCAACATGTAAATGTAAGTGTTTAAGCAGTACAAAATAATTCATAAGAAAGGAATATCTATCTCATGTTTCATTATGACGGAATCCGTACTTGATCCAGAAACCACGAAGATGCACTAGTACCGTAGTAGTACCTTACTGGTAGTAAGTAAAGAATATACTTTGTTCTTCTACATATATCTTATTATGTACGACCTAGGTTTCGGCTAAAAAAATTTACATTTAAAAGTAAAACGTGTTAAAATTTTAATGTGACCAACAACGTGTTATAATTTCTCATTTACGCCCGTTTCAAAAACAGAAATCCTTCTTCCCATTATACCAAGCACCTACTGGACAATAACCACACAAGTGACTTTGTTCCTGGGATTTTACATTTGGAGAATAACGGTTTGAGATGAGGTGCCTTTGGAACGTTTAGAAATTTCCAAGTACACTCATTATAAGGGTATATTGGTTAATGACCCGACGTATTCCTCCCTCTGTTCCACAGCCCCCCTCTCCCCCTGATACCATACCCAACCACCCTCTCCTCTCCCACCCTTGCACACACACACACACACCAGTTTCCCTTCTCTTTCCCCTCCTCTCACTTCACCGGCACCTCCTCTTCTCTGTCTACTATGTAAAGCTGTGTGTCCTCTGTACCTCACCTGATGATGGCTTTGTAAGTCGAAGCCTAGGTCGTGAACAATTAAATATATGCGGACGAACAAAGCATTTTCTTTTCCGATCTGAATCGCTTCCAGAAAGCGACGCCTCAAACCATTCCATTTACCAAGAACACCGGAAAACCACAGATCGCCCACTCCCCAAAAGAGAGAAGGAGCTCGCATGCACCCCTTCCCCATCCACATTCTGTAGGAGCAGCCACGAGGAAGTTTGGCAGGGGGTGACAGGCCACCGACCATTAAATCGTATTCGGTGTCCATTGGCATTCCTTATCATTTTATTTTCGGGAAGCAATATTCGGTCGTGGTGTTCCCTTCTGCTGTGACCACGAAGTGTTCGAGGAAAATAGGATACCTTACGTCTCGAGCAGTCAGCTACCATCTTTACTTATTTCTTTTGTTCCGCCCATCAGTGTGATATTTCGGGGTCAAAACAATTGGCTATTTATGTCGCGCATTTGCGGTCTACAGACTGTTTGTGGCCCACAGTAGCAGCGCGGAGTACTTTGACAGAATAATGAATATATATATATATAACCACTGAAAATATTAAACAGAAATATTACAACTAAATAAAAATGTTCTATAATTTTAACGTTGGAAAAAATACTTCATTGTATAAAAAACCTTCTTCAAGAAACTTATCGCTATGTTTTGCAAGAATTCTTCGGAAACATATTGTTTTTTTATTAACCTCCACCATCTTCTATCTCTCTGCCAAATATGTCGGGAACACATCATCAGGAGGTTTCTTGCATTTTATTAACGATTTTAAAATTTTATCGGCGCCCACTAAAAGCTACGCATTAATCAGTTGTGAGTTTGAACTTGCCTCCGGACCACCCAAGTACCATCACGTCGAACTCAATCTTCTCGTAGAAAATACCGCTGTCCCCACATGACTGGCACAGTGGACGCATGAGGTAATATTCCTTTTCTTTTGGGGAGGGTTTGCTTCGGGAGCGCCGCAGTGCTCATTCGAGGGACACGGGGGAAGGGAGAGGGTCCACCGAGTGTGGGGAGGAGACGTCCGTCCGCTGGGAGAGGAACGCACTTTGCGGTCATAATTGGCGGCGCGCCCTAATTGCATTTGCTCTCGTTGTCCCCCCAATCGGCGTGAAACAGACGCCGAAGGCAATTGCCGGTCGTTAGACGTAATCTAATTGTTTAAACTGCGGTGAGCCTTGTGAAGTAATTATGAGAGTGTGAAGGAATGCTCCTCGAAGAAGCGCTTGTTGTCTTTGGTCCGACGGCCGACATTCAGACTATCACTCGGCAATTTAAAGAGCATTCGAAGCAATCCCTGGAGCAGTAAATAAACGGCAGACGTCCCCTTCAATTAGATAAAACAAGAGAATAGTGCCCAAGTCGATAATTCTAAGTCTGCCGAATAGATGGTTCATGAAGACCACCCAATTAGGGGGGTGGGTGGGGAGGAGAGGGGAGACGGGGTGATTTCGGCAGTGGGAAAGGGTATTACCTAAGGGATTGGATGACTTTTTCAATGGTTGGGTACAAAGAGTAATGATAGATGGAGTTAGCCCTAATTCAGTAGAAGTTGCTTCAGGTGTTCCACAGGGAAGTGTTATCAAACTCATTTTTTTCCTTCTCTACGTTGCTGGCAATAATTCCGTGGTCGATTGTGAGATACGTTTATCTGTCGACGATGCAGTAGTTCACATTGATATGCAGGGGGACACAGCACCTTTATCAGATGACCTTAATGCAATAAAACGCTGGTGTGACATTTGGCAATTGGAATGAAAATCAAATAATTGCATACTGATGAATTCTCAGAATAAGACCATTTCTCTCCCGAACGCCTACTTCATCAGGAATGTCAGGGTGGCTTCGTGAGCGACTCTCCTCCTCTGCCCTTTCAATGGCGAATCACTGAGGATTCCTATCCCGGCCGGTTCCTGCTTCGTTCCAAAAGAGAGCGGGCGTGGCCGGCCCCACGATGTGACGCATTGCACCGACACATTAACTCTTCAAGCCGGGAGAGGAATTAGAATAAATGCTTGGGCCCTACTCGCGGTATTTAATTTTTTTAAATCTCTCTTTCTGCATCATCGCTGATAATAATTTATATCTTTTATAAATATTTATTCAAAAATTAAAAAAAATAATTAACCTTATGGTAAATTGCTTATTCTATTTAGAAAAAAAAATATACGCAACATTTCGTGTTTTCACTTCTTCATTCGCTTTTTAAGTTTCGATCCTCTTTTCTAAAATTCCAGGTTAGTGTGATATAATTTGAAACAATCCTCTAAATGTAAGCCTGCATTGCAGTCGGAGCACCAGTACACTGTATCCCTCCTTTTGTCTCGTGCGGAGTACGTCCGACATCTTTTTTGAGGCCTCGACCTCTTCCCGGTCGACCGTATCTTTTTAACGAAGTGCCTCTCGACCAAACTTCCTCACTTGAACTTGAACCATCAGATCCAATGCTCACTTCTCTTTCTCCGTCCAAATCTTCAACTAAATTCTCTAAGTTATCTTCGCTCAAAAAAAGCTAAACCCTCTTGGACTCCATTGGGCTTTTTTACCTCCCTTTCTCAAGAAAGAAATCTAATAACTGAGACTAGACGGTGGTGAGGCCTTTTACCCTTGCCACTGTTATGACGAATCAAAAAGAAAGAATGATGCACAAATAGTTCCAGAGGAATTTGATGAGGATGTCATATCAAACAACAAAGACAAACAAAATGTGAGGCAAAGCGTAAATGCAAAGAACTCGCTTATCTCATAAGGACGGTCTTGCTAGAGTTATCTTCCTTATAGAGTGCCTTTCCATGTAGCCGAAACAGAACGATTGGGAAGACTCATTATCTAAGAAGCCAAGGACAGCCGTAGATATTTAAAAAATTCGATGGCGCAGCAGAACAAAATTCGAAACCGAGAGAACGGAACTGGACATACGGCGTACGTCGATCCGCAAATGAGTCCTGCCGACTGCGACGTACCATGTACTGAGACCCTCACCGAGGGATTAATAACGAGCATTATACAGTGCTCTACTTCATTCAATGAGGCGTCGATGATAAACGCAACACTTCAGCCAACCATTTGATTTGAGGGCGAACCATTTCCCGACTTCTCTGGACGGGATTAGAGCCTTCCCCACCAGCCGAAACTCCGTCGCTTCCAGGCACCGCCGGTCCCCTCCTGCCTCCCCCGCACCACCCTCTCCCCTCAGCCCGGTCCATTCATCTCTCACCACGACAAACCCCTCCCCCCACGTCCTTATCCCACCCCCTTCCTCCCTACAAAGCCTCCGACCACGCCCGCGCCCTCGGAGGGTAGGGGTGTCATGGCTCCCAATATATTTCTCCCAATCAAAATAGCTCCCAATTATTTATTTTTCCCAAAATGCAAAACACCCGAAACACTAAATCTCCTAAAATACCAAACTCCCAAACAACATAAAATATTTTTTTCCTCTATGTATCTTCCGTTGCTGCGTTGCATTGATTATAATTTGCTTGTTTATTTATACCATCGAAATCAAAATATTAAGAAACCGAAGTCACCTAACCAATATTAAAAACATTTAATTTAAAAGTCGGATCGAAATTAAACATAGCAAACACACCGGGTATATTTGTAGGTGCATGTGTATGTCAGTTGGTAGTGTGTGTTTGCATGTGTGTGTGGGGTGTAAGGGTTTTTGCATGAATGCATACAATGTTTTGTTTGTGAATTGTCTAAATTTGTGGCTTTTGCATGCGGTTTTTCTCTCTTATTTGCGGGTGTTGCCCTAACACCCCCCGCCACACGCCCTTGTGGCGACTTGCGGGGTGTATGTAGATGTTCAGTTGGCGGAAAAAGATGCTGGGAACATCGGGAAAATCTCGTTAAGCACATTTTGCGAAAAGCAGTACTTGCTGTGAATGCATCGGTGGATTGAAAGGGTCAAGAGTGAGATTCCAGGGATGGAGTGCACGGACCGCATGGCAGCAGCGAACGAGTGAATTTCAGGAAGAGTTTCGGGGAACTACCAATCTATGATCAGTCACTGTTGACTAGGGTGCGGATTTTACTATTTAAATGACTATTTCCTCTTCCGTTTCTAATTTCAGAATGGTATGCACGTTCGACGCTCTTTAATAAAATTAAAGAGATTGAGTGTAGAGCAGATGGATTTAAGATTTCATATTTCCCCAAACGACAAGGGATCAGAATGGCGTCCGACAGCGCTACGAGGGGTGGGGGAGTGTGAAGTATTTTGGGTCAAAAGTAGTCTGGTGTGTAGTAGTCCCCCCCTGCCACACACAGTAGCGGTAGAATTACACGGTATCATGAACTGATAATGATGAAAACCTAAATACTAATGTACATGTAAATGTATACATTTCTTGAGAGTCTTCATTGTAGTCCATACATTGGACTTCTAATCCAAAAGTCGTGGGTTCGTACCCCACCAGGGATGTTTAATTTGCCGACCCCGGTGGTGGCAGGGTAACGCCAACCGAGAGGTCGCGGGTTTGATTCCCGCCTGATTCCTCCACTTAGGGCTTGGGTGTTTGTAATTTTAACAATATTATATCGTTGTTTGAAGCCCTATCATCAGAATCACAAATTAAACGTTCGTAATGACTCGCCGAGACGTATTTGAGGATCGCATTTTTTTTCTCGATCAATTTCATTTGAGACCCCATTACATTCATTACAGCCGACTCGCAGCGTGGCCACGGCGCGTGACCAAGAGGGCAGCGACCGATGCGCGGCCTTTCTCTGAGAAAGGCACGGGCGGAATGAATGGCGCGGGCAACTTCTCCACCAATTGCCATCCGTTTCCTTCCATTTGACGTGCTCTTCCCACAGCGAAAATCATTCCCATCGCAATCGTATGTCTGCGCACGGAATGAGTCGTTAAACCTGCAACATTACACGTCATGCGAAACTAATTGCATGTCGGCTTGGGGGGGAATAGTTAAATAATACGCCAATTACAGGTAAAAAGGTAAGAAAATCAATATATAAACCAATTATATCGAGAGTGATAATTCGATGCTAATCCATTTGAATAACCTCTCGATGAAGAACGTAGCTTGTTACATAGGGCTCTGTACTTCGTAATACCTAGATAATTTAATTATTTCATGAATAGAATGTTTTCAGGCGTCACTTCGTGGAAGCGATTCATATCGGAAAAGGAATACTTAGTTATTCCACATATATTTCATGAAACCGTGGTCGTGTTTAATAAAATATATGTGAAATAACTAAGTATTTCTTTTCCGATAATTATTTCATTTGTAATATACAATTATACTTACGTTTGCACTACTTTAAAACACATAAAGTACATTTCTTCATATATGTGTTTTAGGTATATTAAAATGAAGCATTGACACATTTGCACTGAAATATTCCGATAATAATTAACCGCAAATAAATGTATTTTTCGTAGAGTAAAAAACACCTATAATAAAAAGATAAGGTAAGATGATCAGAGCACAAACTTCTTGTGTGACTACTGTTAAATGTATTCATTTAAGGAATCCGATTTTTCAGCGGCGACAAATTTGAAAGACCATCAATGAATTTCAGGAAATCCGTGAAAGGGCGATGAACTTACAGAGTGACCTCCGTTTGCGTAACACGTTGTGTTTTGTCCTTCGAATTTCGTTTAAGGTGCGAAATGCCTCCTGCCGTCGAAACAATCGAGTGTCACCACTTCGCTATAATTCCCCACACCTTTCTAATTAAAATGACTCTCAACTAGTTTGCACTGAAGATCGGCAATGCTCGGACTTCCGCCCAAAAATCCCGATCTGCGTATAATTAGCGCGATCCGGAATGTAAATTTGAAACTTTGCTTCTTCGAATTTCGCCTAATGCATTATTCAAATCCTGGGATGGACTGGAAAAGATTAGGCCGCGAAAAGAAAAACGAGTCACTGAGGCCGTTGGCGGGGAATTAGGCGGGTAGAATCGCGGCTGAAGAGATGAAAGTGGTTCTTTCTTGGTCTTTCTTGGACGCTCGCGGGCATCGGCCCTCGGTGGTTCCAACATGTGGTCAACCATTCTGCGAGAGAGACACGGGCCGTTGCCGAAATGGACCAGATAAGAAGAGGAGCCCCCGAATCGCGGGCACTTAGAGGATGATGCTGAAGGTCAAATGAAAAAGGATGAATGGAGTGGAGGTGGGAGAGCGTCTGGAGGGAGAGGCTGAAGGAAATTCCCAGAAAACTAAGCCAAGAGGTGCAGGCGAAAGAGTTGCCATCCGAATACATCCGATTCGTGCCATGCTGATTGCCCATTTGCTGGCTACTACAGAAATCGCAAAAGTATGTATTGTTGAGAATGGTGCTTGGGAAATTATGGTGACAGATACGTTTTCAATGCCTTTCTCTATTAAATACGTTACTTGAGTTAAATTACGTTTTAAATAGCTTTAACAGATGACCCAAATGCTATGCAACGCTGGTGCGACGCTTGATAATTAAAAATTAAATTTAAGAAAAGCGCAAACTGATGAATTCTCGGAATGAGACCATTTCCCTGTCGAACGCCAACTGCACCAGAAACACTGGAATAGAAAGATCAGACTCGATTACGTAAATACTAAGGCATTACCGCATGACAAACCGAGTACCGCTTCGAAATTGTTCGAGTACCGCTTCGAAATAATCATTCATGGGGCAAATTAGAGATTAAATCTCTTCCATAGGTTCGAAAGATGTCTCTTTAGCGATGATATGTCAATTGTATTATTTGTTTCCATCGTACCGCGTTAGAGGGATCACGTGAATAAAATTGGAGGGATTAAGTGTAGAGCGCATAGATTTAAGATGTATTTTTTCCCATGGACGACAAGGGATCAGAATAAACGTTAGCCGACCGTTGTAGGCGGAAAAAGTATATTGAGTCAAAGGTAACCTGGGGTGTAATCATCCCCTATCACACACGGTGCCACCCCTGCCAAACGGCAAGGCCCTAGCAGTGGCTCGCAGGTTACTACGCAATAATAATAAATAATAATTCAATTAATAAGCTCTAAATTAGACCCCTGGGACAACGCAAATCCATTAAAAATGGCATAAGATGTAGTCGAGTCTGCGGATCTTCACGCCGTGGTAAGGCCAACCGAGTGAGACGCCCTTATGCCACGGCTTCCGGGTCATCTGGTTTCCGAGATTCGAATAAGCATTTAAAATTTCGAAAGATGAAGCTTTCAAGGTCGAAATGGACACACACTTCATATGCACATGAATTTGGCACGGTTCTTTATCAGGGCAAGGGACTGTCAAGAAAAAACTGGTAATGATTTACCATAGGACACTGATCTCTCATGATAATTTTCTCCCTACTGCTCAACCCTCGCATAATTCCTTCGTCCGTACAAATATCGTTTCATACTTGCTCGTTGCTCCTGAGATTAATAACATTCCTCGAGGCTTAAGGGCCTTCGACTACATCCGATTGATGACTACCTCGCTCTACGACTTCCTTCCTGTCGGACCATTATTTACTCTAGAATCGTAAGTACATCCGTTTGGCGATTCAGGTCGAAACACCGGTCTCCTAAAACCGCTTTTCGTAAAACTCAACCTTCTTCAAATGTAGCATTGAACGACTCGATTCCGACGACCCAAGAATATCCAGCGCCCTGTTCAGTCGAGTGGCGGGAGAAGCGAAGGGGGAGGCGAAGGGGGAGTCGGGGGTGAGGCCTTGTCTCCCCCTCGCCTCGACACCCGAGAGCACCAAAGGGCCAGGGCATCGAAGGGGATTTCGGGGCTCTCCAAGGGATTCAAGAGGGCGGTGGCTGTCCACAAGGCGGACGCGCATAAGTGCACTTAGCGCCCCCTGTCGATCCGAATTTCGATTCGGAAAGAGAACATTCCGGCTGAACATTCGGGCCGCGAGGGTTCTCAAACTTTCGAATTATTATCGAAAGGTCAGATTGGATTTGGTCTATTCCAGTGCTAAATTTCCCGCATCGCTTACAAAATTTACGGAAACCATTCATTAGGATTCGGCTATTAACTACAAAGCGCCGGAAACGACCATCCTTTCAATTGGAAACCCAATTTTATATATTTCATGAGGTAATCTACCGGTAAAGGTAGGTTTTTGGATGGACAAAACTATCAAATAAACATTTGTAACTCCAAACAAAACCCAATTCAGCAACCTACTCTACATCAGGTCCCTCTTCATCTCTGTGTACTTCCTTCCTCCCTTCATTCCGTTCAACATCCCTACCCTGTTCCTGCCCTTTCCTCGTTTGCCTAACATTCTCCCCTCTATTACCTTCTTTAACATCCCACCACTGCTCAATGGGCCTTTCATCCATCATTCCTGCCTCCAATAGGATTTCTCTCAACAAACCCCTCTCCTCACCCACCATCTCCAGCACTTCCTCATTTGTTTTCCTTTCGGTCCATTTCACCTTCTCCATTCTTCTCCACACCCACATTTCAAAAGCCTCCAATCTACGTCTATCCTCCTGCTTCAGTGACCACGTTTCCGCGCCGTACATAGCTACGCTCCATATCAGAGTTTTTACGAGTCTTGTCTTAACATCCCTACTCAACGTCCCCGTCATCAACTCTCTCCTCCTTGAGAAAGCCTCCTTGCCTAGCGCAATTCTTCTCCTTACGTCCCAACCACTTTGACCGTATTGGTCCAAAACACTTCCGAGATATGTAAACTGTTCTACCTGCTCCATTTTTTCCCCGCCTATTTTAATATTTAGCTTAGCCTTTTTCTTTCTGGAAAATCGCATAACCTTTGTTTTATTAATATTGATTCTCATCCCATATTTATCGCACTGAACCTCCAATTCACTCAACAATGCTTGCAACCCCTTGGCTGACTGAGCAACTAATGCTTGGTCATCAGCAAATCTAGAAAACTTTTCAACACAATTAAGGTGAAATATTAAAAAAAAACAAATTGTGAGCGCCCTTTTTTTGGCCTGTGCCAAACCATATATTAACAGTTGTTCATATTTTTCGCGAATATGTGCATGCATATACAGACACACATACGTACAATGCGTGCATGCGTGCAGGTGCTGCGGTAGGTATCCGAGTGTGAATGAGGGAGAGGGAAGTGGTATTTGATCGCTACCCCTCAGTGAACGTTAACCTTTCCACATACCATGCGATTCAACTTTCGAACGGGAAAAAATTAAACGAACGGAAGGAGAAAAACTCCTCTCGGCGTGCTCTTCTCTTTTTACGGTCGGCTGGGGAAGTCTTGTTTAAAGTGGGCTACTCGGGTGAGCGGAGAGAGGAATGGGGAGAAGGGGAGGGATGGAGGGAGGGTGTAGGGGGAGGGGAGGGAATGGGACAGATGGTGCTTTCGCCGGCGAAATCTATTCCCTCCTAGATGGTATGGCAACAGGTCCCACGCTCGCAATGCTTGAGTAAGCACCCGTGATAAGTGATACTACGCTCGCCAAGTGGCAAACCGCGCTCCTGATGCTCTGTTCCTGTCATCCCTCGCCCTCCGACTGGCCAGACTCGAGACATCCACGAATTAGAAGCAGCCCGGAACACAGGAGATGCTTAGGATGCTGTTAGATGACGTCAAAGCTCATTCCAGTAAGGGAAAAGGGAAAATCAGCTTCGTTTCATAGCGGATACGCCAATAGCGACAACATGTTGGGAATGCATTTCATGTTAGCACGCATCCTGAACTTACAACTGCATACAAATACATACGAGGGAATACGAGGGTAGGCTGAAAACTAATGCACACATGCTTGTAGACCACAAGCAAAATTACCTTCAGGACACTCTTGGTGGCATGTGGAAGTAACATTCTCTCTCAACACGCATGCCCACGCATGCCAGGGGTCGTTACACTCATCCAGTGTATTTTGAGAAGCGGAAGTATGGAGACGTGTTCTAGTGCCATGTCAACGAGAGTTAAACAGCGTGCTGTTATCGAATTTTTAACTGCTGTATAATTGACTCCTACTGAGATTCATTGTCATGTAAAGGCTGTTTATAGTGACGATGCTGTTGATAGTTCTACTGTAAATCGATTGGTAGTAAAATTTCGTGGTTGCGTGCCTGGAAAAGCCATAATTGTTGATGAAACACGCAGCGGACGTCCGATCACTGCCACAGACGACAAACATCGCAAACTCGTCGGAGATTTGATTCAAAATGAGCGGCGAGTCACTCAAAAGCGTATCGCAAACCACATTTGGAATATCCAAGGAACATATCTGCTTCATAAATAAAACAGTTTCTAGCGTAACTTGGTGGAAAATCTTCATATTGACGTTTTTATAAATCAAACCACTTTGCTTTTCCACATAAACTTTTTATTATCACGACCCAATCGTGATAATAAAAAGTTTATGTGGAAAAGCAAAGTGGTTTGATTTATAAAAAAGTCAATATCCGCTTCATTATTGAAAAATTGGGATACCGTAAAATCTTTGCACGATGGGTACCACGCCGTCCCACAGACGAGAACAAACAGCGCCGATTCCTCACCCTCCCTATTCCCCTGATCTTGCGCCTTGCGATTTTTATTTCTTTCCTCAACTCAAGAGACACCTCAAGGTAATCATTACACCTCGGACGATGAGGTGATGGCAGCTGTCAAGTGCTGGATCCGAGAAAAAGGAATGCTAGCTCGCGTTGACATGGCGCTAGAACACGTCTCCATACTTCCGCTTCTCAAAATTCACTGAAGGAATGTAACGGCCTCAAACCTGCGCATACGTGTTGAGGGGGAATGTTACTTCCACATGCCACCAGGAGTGCTTCCGAAGGTAATTTTATTGGTGGTCTACAAGCTAATGTGTGCATCAGTTTTCAGCCTACCCTCGTGGATATATATTTATTTATTCAAAACTTAACTAAACCCAGGAACACTAAGAAAGGGCACTCAGGGATATGTTTGACGTTTCGATGGCCAGGCTGTCATCTTCAGAATCTGAGAAAACACGCCTTGGAGGCAAATACACGCTCCTTAAGGAGTTCAAAGTTGTAGTCCGAGGAGATGAGAGGAAGGAAAGAGATAATTGAGAGGCATTGGAAGAGTCATTGGAAGAACATGGCAGAGGAAGGTTTTCTTGAGACGATCAGGGGGGGAAGAAGGGTTCGGTGACAGTTGATGCGAAGATTAAAGGGCGTGGTGCATCGTCCAATGCCGAAGGTGGAGCAGAGGTCGCACTGTCGCCAAATTACATCGCTGGATGTGAACGAGAGAATAAAATGAGATGGATAGTCACCTTATGTACGAGGATACATATAGTATATCCCTGCATACGAGTCTCGTGTAATAAATAGCATTTCCTCCCGACAAACAGAATCGGTTTGCCGTCGAATAAGGTCACCTAGGGCAGCCTGAAGCGGCACTCTGACCCTAAGGGGAGTAAGAAAGGAAGACGCTCCTCCTGGGGAGCGGGAGGATGGGCGAGAAGGCCCACTGCCATCTGCTGCGGCCGGCCATGTCATCAAAACTTGAACCCGCCCGGGAGACGAAGCATTCTGCGCGAGCGCTGTTTAACGGAGGAATGCGGTTCGAGATTAATTTCGCATTTTAGAACCGCCGAAATAATTCTGAGCTATAGTTTCTTACCACACTTACAAACATCAGAATTAATACCAACAATTGTTCTGCGCCTCCATTACTACGGGAACAATCTTTCCATATCAGTATGGACCCGAACCCTAAGCTAATAACATCCACGAAATGCTCATTACATTCCATTCGGGGTAATTCAAGAGTTCATTCCATACACGCCTTTGTTAGAATTTCCGCGAACGGGATGGTCGAGGGATTCTCCAGCATCCCTCTTATTTCGGGGGCGGCCAATTCTTTGGCACTGGCGAAGGAAGCAGAGAGGACAGCTGGGTTGGCATACTTATATGGAGTCGGGATGGGGACACGAGGAATAAAGGTAAAATAAATGGTAAAATAAAGTAATATGAATCGGGAAAGTGTGTCGATGCGGAAATGGCAAGACAGGTAGGTAGATGTACTAGGTAGAAAACCATGAAATAATGCCCTACTTTCGCACATTATTGTGGCATTATATCTTGCCGCAGGATCATATCGTACCGTGTGGTATCATACTGATGGCCCTTGTTCTGACCTTTGACGTGAAGCTAAGTAGATCGTTCGATAACTCCTTAGAAAATCCAAGAGGTCGTAATTTCGGAAAAGGTTTGCTTATGGTAAGCCTCATCTCTCCCTATACTACTGCTAAAATTTCAGCCGTTTACATTACGTGGTTTTATTTTCATTATCCGTTGAAATAAAAACTTTTGGATGCAAAAATGAAAAAAAAATAGTTTCATACGTTGATTAAAAAATTCTATTTAACAAGCTTAACACCGAAATAGATGAAAGCCGAGTTGGATGAAGTTCATGGCATATCTGCTCCAGTGTTTGCGATCGTTTTCGATTGGGGATTTGAGTTTAAACGTGGCCTTACAAATTATGAAAATCATTCGGGACGTCCAGGGGAAGTGACTTCCTCCGAAATGGTTGGCGAAATCAACGATATGGTTTTGAACGATCGTCGAATTAAAGTTCGCGTCATGGTTGAGCCCACAGACATATCGCGGCGCACGTACATTTTTTAGAATTTTGCTTTAAAAAAATTTAAACTAAAATAACTCGGCAATATGGGTGTCGCGTCTGCTCTTAATGGAGAATAAACGTAATCGTGTGATCAATTCGGAGACTCATTTGGCGCTTTTCCATAGCAACCATGGCAAGTTTCAGCATCGATATATGACTGCGGCCGAAAGATGGACACACTATACATGCATGCTACACTCCAAGGACAAAGAAATAGTCGAAGTCGTGGGTTTCTAAAGTCAATCCGACTCTGAAGAAGGCGAAGACGGTGAAATCGGTCAAGGTGATGGCCATGGTTTTTTTGGAATGCACGCGGAATCACCTACATGATTATTTGAAAAAAAAGTAAAGATGAATGGAAAGTTTTATTCGTCGTTATTGAACCGTTTGAGTAAAGAAATCAAGAAAAAACGATCTCAATTAGTAAAGAATTAATTCTCTTCATCAAGGCAAATGCACGGGTGCACAGTGCCTGCGCCATTGCGGTGACGAAAATGATGAAATTAAAGTTGTAATTATTGCAAAATTCACCAGATTTGATCCCACAGTGACTTTTTTTCATTACCAAGATTAATAAGCCGGTTAGCCGGCCGGCGGGGTAACGTCCTCGTCTGCCAATCCAAGGGTCGCGGGTTCGATTCCCGCCTGGTTGGTGGGTTATCCTCCACCTAGGGCCCGGGTGTTCGTAATCGTCTCCGTTGGTGTCACTATTAACAGTCCGATGTAAAGGTCCAAGAGTGCTGTTTTCAGACTAAGAATACTAAGAGCACCGCCAACACAGATGCCTATTTACATCACATTCCGAAATCCTGCTTCTACTATGTCTTAAAAAAAATTGGAGGAACACTGGGAAAGGCGAATAGAGTTAAGAGGAGATTTTGTCGAAAATTGAAGAAAATCTACCCAAAATAATGTTTTACTATTCTTTTCCAAGGACTTTAGAACAACCGACGCACAATTAGGTTGTGGCTAACTTAACTTTAACTTAGGTAGCGGAGTCAGGAGTCGGGTTGATCTGCAGGGAGTGTTGGAGACGCGATATTACAGGAACAGTTGATGCTAGGAACGCACGCGCGACTGGGGAGGGGAGGGACACAGGGGGGGCTAGAGTGTTGGAGGGTGAGGTGGAGTAGGAGGGAGGCGAGAAGAGGGCGCGACCATTAAAGGAGCTCTGCGGGGGGGCACGCGTGGCGATCGAGATAGAGCATTCCTGCGGCGGACTAAAGAACAGCGCCTTCCGAGGAACAATAGCGCGTCTTGAAGGGAGCGATTAAAGGGGGAGGGGAGGTGAGGGGGAGAGAGAGAGGGGGAAGGTAGTGGTCTCGGAAGGAGGCCGAAACAAAGGAATGGCGGGAGCATTACCAGTAGAGAATTACCCTCGCCTTCGATTGGCTTTTAATTGCAGGGGTCGGGAGAAAAATGCCAAAACGAGCCCGGCGAGGGCATTTTCATTTGCATTGGTAAGATCGCGACTCCACCGGCGATTGAGAAGTGCCTCGTAAGCAATCAGGGCGCGGAAGGGAACACGTTCTCCCGGAGGGAATCGGATGATCTGAGAGTGGACTGTTGAAAGTGTCCGCGGGCAAAAGATGAGTGAGCGATTAATTTATTTTTATTTTAGCAACCTGCCAGCCACCACTAGGGTGGTGTGTGGCAGGGGGTGAATACACACCAGAATAATTTTACCTGAACATGACACTACCGCGGTCGGACAATCTTAATCCGATCACTTACCGTTCGTGGAAAACATCTTAAAGCTATCTGTTCTACACTTAATCTGTCTAATTTTATTAGTATGATCTCTCCTACCGTAGTACGATTGGGATAATAATACACCTTCAAAATCACTGCTAAAGAGATCTCCTTCCAATTTATGCAAGAGCTTCAATCTGTAGTAAATTAACCTTCGCTCCGTGAGTGATTCCCAGCCTAGCTGCTCTAATATTTTGGATACGCTACTAAGTTTACCAGAACAATGTTTTACAAATCTGACCCCTATACACTGCACGCGATCCAATTCGGCAATTAATCCAACTTCGTGAGGATCCCATCATACACTAGCAGCATATTCTAAATGAGGCCTAACCAGCGACAGATAACATTTTTCGTTGACCATTACATCGCATCTACCCAGTACTCCTAAAAAATCGATTTTTTTTGTTAGCTTGTCCACATATTCCCCCTAGTATGTGTTTCACCCAGGAGAGGTCGCGAGTGAGGGTAACGCCTGAGTACGATTTAATCGAATCTACACATTCCGTTTCGGTCTTCGCGACGCAAAAGGAGTTCGGGAGGGAATCGCTCCCGAAACCTGAATTTCGAATGGCTTTAGAGAGAAAATATTGTCTTAATTATTTCAACAATTCATGAAAGATGTGATGTTTGGAAGCAATTTTCATGGGGCAGTAAGCCTAGTAAAAAAGAGCAGCTCAATGAGATTCAATTATTCATCGAAAGTAATAAAATAACATTAAAAAATTGTAAGTAGGTTCATAAAGAAAAAATTGGAATTAGGGGAATGTATATAAAGTGGTAAGCTCTTGGTTAAAAGTGAATATTTTTTCGGCCCTTGCGTCTCTCGCGTGGAAGGCGTTGAAGGAAACGGTTAGCTAGGGCCGGGCCCCAGGGAAGGCCCCGCTCCCATGGCCTCCAGCAGTGAGTGGCACATGAACAGAGCGTAACAGCGAAGAACGAGATTGGGGGTGTCGATCAATACAATTCCTCAGAACTCATCTTGCAAGGTGGAACCGACTGACTTGCGTACTTTTCACGTGGCATGCCCATACGTATTAAAACGATCACGATTTTGACCTGTGATGTCGTTTTCAAGGTAGTCATCTTTCGAAACCATGGTCGGCAACCCCACAAGGGCCCGCTCTAGAACTGAATCGGACCTCTTCACCTTCAAATGTTTCGCGCTTAACTTGGTGAAGTTTCCCCATTGCATGTGGAAAGGAAAAAAAATTTCGAAGACACTTTGTGCATAATTCCATCATTGCTACTGTTATTCCCTGAGAGGGGTTGTAATGTACCATCTGCAGGGCCTGAAGATGACCAGGTGTTGAATTCCGGGTACTTCTGCGAATTTTAAAAATTAAGGATCTCAGGAAGTTTCTCGAGGCATTTTTTTCATTTTGAATCTTTTTTAGTGAAGTCCTTCCTGAATTCCTCGATTTGTCGTGAAAATCCCATCATACATTCTCTGCAAGCCACGACGTTCGAATCTGATAGCATCAAGATGTGTGCTAACCACTCTTCACCTACCACAGCTCACAATGTAAGGACTCGCTATATCTGGCCACACCACTTGCAATTGCACTTTCCTTCCATGCCACGTGTAAATTTACTTCGTGAGTTTTAACTTGAAAGATGAATATTAGCAAACTTCATGGAGTGAACCGAGAATTCCGAAAAATTCATGGGGTGATCAACATTCGGGTTTAGTACTATACCAAATATGGTACCCTACGAGTCACCACTGGGGAATATGGCAGGGGGTGAATAGACACCTGACTAAATTGAGTAGCTTCAGGCATGATGTGGTGGAAGTCGAACATGATGTATAACTGATCGTAGCACTTTTCCACTGGATATCAAGGGGAAAAGCGCTACGATCAGTAATTCATTACACCTGACTAATTTTGACCCGAACGTAACCCTACCGCGCTCGGTCAATTTTATTCAAGATCCCTCATCGTTCATGGGTAAAATGACATCCTAACTCCATCTGCTCTACACTTAATCTCTCTAATTTTATCGATATGATCTCTCCTACCGTAGTACGATGGGGGATAACAATATAAATTCAACATCATTGCTAACGAGACATACTTCCAATTTATGCAAGAGATTTAATCTGCAGTAATTTAACCATCTGTCCATGAGTGATACCCAAAGTAGCTACTCTAGTAATTTTCACACGCAGGTCTGAGATTTCTGATGAATACTGGCGCGGAGGCCATAGGATCAGACGAACAGAGCACCCATGCCTAGGAGGGGGAGGGGGCAGTTCCGTTCGCACCGTGGGGGGCGGAGGAAACTGGGTTGCCCAGAGGAGGAGTAACCGTGGGAGAGTTTTCAGAAACGAGGCAACCTGGAGGCAAATGCGACTCGGATATATATTCCCATGTAACATTGCTGGGATATTTCATCCATTAGCACTGATAGTTAAGAGGGTGTTTATACAATAAATGTATTTTCTCTAAGATTTGAAACAATGGATGTAACTGTTTCTGATTCAAATGATACGTGTCACTGGGGACAGAAAGCCCGATTAGATTATGATAACAAATGAAATATATCCATCATATTAGTAAAGCGTTTGCATTAGTTAGCATAATTTAAGTCCTAGAGAATAGTCGTCTGTATGTCTCTGCGATCATCAGGTAAAAATTAGACAACTTTCACGAATATCACTTAAGCTTTCTTACGCTTCCCCCTACAACACACCCTAGTGGTGGCTTGCAGGCTACCAAACAAATTACCGATAACTAAATCCTGCCATTAACATTAATCATGGACGATGTACACACAACAGTTATATATTCTCACTGAAATGTCGTGTTATGTTTAAATGGTGAAATTATACAATTTCACGTCATGAAAACTCACTGTGTACCTGTAGTGTACAAAAAATCGCAAGCATAAAGTTCAGGCATTGGCAAGGCCTAATTACACCCATCTTTTCAGACAGAAATCATTAAGAGGGACCAACTTCAAAGAGTGACTAAGTAACTTTAATACGAACTGACGGATGGATGACAAGTTAACCAATGACAATAGGTATAAAATCAAAGCTACTGATCCATTTTGCATCTTTCAATGCTAGCAGCGGGAGGAGCGCGAGTTCCCAATGGGGCATCGAAAGCATACGATATAGAGGGGGGCAAGGAGGGAGGAGTGGGAGGAGGAGGGAGGGGAGGCTGGGCGGAGGGAGACACCGGATAACGACAGGGGCGGGGCTGAGAGGGAATATGCTCCATCTCTAAAACCGCTCTTCCCTCTCCCACCACCCCTCCACGCCACCTTCCACCAGCGGCACCGGCGACAAAGAAATATAACCGCGTGTGCATGTAATGTATAAAAATAGAAAAAATATATTCATAAATATATATGTCTGTGTGAGGGAAAAATATATTTCTACGTAAGGAACACACACACACACGTCTGTGTGTGTGTATATATATAAAAATATTTCTTTCTAGAAATACAATTTTTCCGTGAACATGTAATGCGAAAGTGTATACCCATACACGCAAAGTGACACCAATGCAAACGTAATAAAAGGGGGTCCGGCTCCTCTGGCCCGCCCCCCTCCAATCGATCGAACGGAGAGAGAGGCATATAAACACGGTCCGCAGGTGGGGAGGGACACGCACGCACGGCTGAATTATCTCCTTAGAAGGAGATGCGTGCGTGTGTGTGTGTGTGTGTTGGGGGGCGATGGGGGAGGAGGAGGAGGCGAGATATCATTCTCTATATATGGGCAGAAAACACCAGGGTCACCCGCGGCGTGGCTCCCTTTCGCGGGGGAGAGGGGGGAAGAGAGGGCGGGTGGGGGAGAGAGGGGGCCCGCCCCCCTCCATTCTACTAAAGGGCCCCGTCCGCGGCCGGGAGCCCTCATTCCGCGAGCAGTGAGTCCGACGAGAAGAAGCTCCAGTAGCAAAACACTCCCCCCCCACCGGCACAACCCCCGACCGACCGCCGCCGCTCCCCGACCACTCACTCACCCCACTCGAGAGCCGATATAAGGATAGGAGCCGTCGCGAGGCCGCCGACACTGTGCGACCAAGAGAGACGCAGAGCGGAAGACGACTAGCGGACGAAGACGTGCTTGCTTGGTGTTCCATCCTCGCAGGTTGGTGGTGGTGCAGAGTGTTTGTTTGCTTTGGTGGTTGGTCCCTGCCCCCAGGAGGGGGGCGTCTCCCGCGGCCCCGCCGTGCCTCTCGCGGGGATTCCGGCCGCGGTGGCCGGCGCCGTCTCCGACCAAAAGCCACCCCAAAGGCGCGTGCGCTTCTGTGTTCTCGTGAAGGTGAATTTGCGCCGAGGTACTAGGTTCAATTCCCAGGTCGTTATTCAACTGCCCGGAGGCGAATGCCGCGAGTGATATTGCCCCATGGTGTCTCCGGAGGCAGTGTGCGAATTCGCTCCTCTTTACATAGTAATCTGACTATTTCATCGTGCTGAATGTTTTCATCGGGAATTGCACACGCTTTGGATTTGAGCAATGATATCAGACTACGCGAATGGGTCGATTTCGTACAGGGTTGGAACGCGAGGAAACGAAATTTCATGGTATATAGATATATATTATATCTTCCAGCGTAGGTCGTAACTTTTGAATTTCGATACCAGGGTGTTTAAAAAAGTGCGTGTCGGGATTTTGTTCTTCAGTTGAGTGATTTGACCCACCGAGTGCTCGATAGCGAGAGTCGATTTGGGGTCAACTGAATGCGGGACGCGTGTCCGGGAGTCGTCGGCGGCAAATACCTCCCCTCCGCATCACCTCTCGCGAGTCAGGGGCGTCCGTTCGACAGACTGCCGCCTACCGACATTAGCAGTGTGAGGTGGGAGGGGGGCTCTGGCTCCGACGCACCGTATACTCTCGAATGCGGCAATGCGAATCGGAGCGCGTGCCTTCGTCATTGTGGTTACAATTCGCCCACTAAGTGAACGATTCGCCGATCTTCAAAGGTTTTCTCCTCATTAGTCCGCCTACATTATACACAACAATGACTTCCAGACTCGACGCGGACATTTAGGTCGCGGACCCAATTGCGGAAACGTTTTTTTCCAGTTCTGTCTTGAAATTTAGAAAACTATATGTTCCGTTCGCGACATCATAGTGTGGAGAAGTTGTTCTTCTCGAATGACACAGATGAGATCGCGAGTCTTTTCCGCCTCGCGTGTCACGTTGGTGCGAGGGTATCTCCCGCGACCTCTCTCCGTCATCTCGCTTGCCAATTAATTCAAGGGGACGGTGGAGTAATTAATTCCTCGATGACCTAAGCGGTAATCCATTCTGAGGATTGATATTCTCCCAGCGGAGCAGTGCTTGCATGTGCAATCTCTGCGCTATCAGTGGCTCCGAACGCAAGATTGTGTGTGCGACTTCACCAGTTCATTCGTAACTATATTGATCTAAATGGCAGCTTCTCTATTCACCCTATTCAATTCCGAAATATGGTCCTCCGGTATGGGATTCCCAGTGCTCGAGGCGAAATCAAGGCTTGAGCCCGTAAACGGGAAAAAACATCTTCCCTCATACGTAGAACGCACGTAGAACCAAAAATTGTTAAATTTTTCTAAATAAATGTTATTTCCTACATTTGGGCTTCGTTGCGGTACATCATTAAAATGTTTGTGTTTTATAGTTCTGAAATAAAACAGTATTATAAAAAGGTATTAGACAGTTATGACAACATTAGTAGCGTGTCCAAAATATTAGAGGAACTAGGCTGGGAATCGCTAACGGAGCGAAGATTGAATTACAGATTAAACATCTTGCCAAAATTGGAAGGAGGTATCTTTAGCAGTGATGTTGAAAATTTATTATTACCTGCATCTTACTGCGGTAGGAGAAATCATGCCAATAAAATTAGAGAGATTAAGTGTAGGACAGATTGATTTCAGATGTCATTTTACCCACGAACGATAAGGGATCAGGATAACATTGTCCCACGGCGATAGGGTCATATTCGGGTCAAAATTAGTCTTTTGTGTATCCACCCCCTGCCACACACCATAGAGGTGGCTTGTAGGGTACTAAAATATCAGAATATCGAAAGTGCGTCTTAAACGCGCAAGCTCCGCCGACTCGACTGGTGACCGGGAACGGAGAAGAACGACCGGGGAGTGACGGCATGCGGGTGTGGATGCACTCGTCGTGGACGGTCATCGACGAGGGGTTAGAGCCAAAAGGGGAAGAAACGGATGGTAAAACTCGAAATGGATTCGCGAGATCGCAGTGGGAGAAATGGAATGGGAGGTGTAGTTTGTTTGGGAGGGGGTGGGGGGTGGTTGTCGGGGGCGAGAGAGAGAGAGAGGAGTGTGTGGCCCCAAATGAGGGCAGGGACGAGAGGTGAGGGGGGGAGGTGTTGGGGGGATGAATGACGCGATCGGACGCCAGTGTCTGCCTCAATTGCCTCAACGGAGACTCGTTTCGTGCTCGAAGGAGGGGGAAACCACCACCAGTTGCTGCGTCTTTGGTAAAATATACATACATGGATGAATAAGGTCCGGGGAGAGACTGCTTGAAGGACTCGCCATCGAGTTGCCATTGCGACGCCGCCGGCGATGGCGCGAAGCGGCTTCGATTTATTGAGTAGCATGTCCAAAACATTAGTGGTGCTAGGCTGGGAATCACTCACGGAGCGAAGGTTAAATTACAGCTTGAAGCTCTTGCATAAATTGGAATTAGGTCTCTTTAGCAATGATGTTGAAAATATATTATTATCCCCATTGTACTATTTTAGGAGAGATCATTCCAATAATATTAGAGAGATTAAGTGTAGAACAAATACATTTGAGATGTCATTTTACCCACGAACTAGGAACGAGGATCAGAACAACGGAGTTCGAACGCGCAAGGGGTAAAATATATTCTTCTTTTTTCATTTTGAGTGACCTTTTATGTTGTCTTTATCCCGTCTAGTTTTAGTTATTGTCCTTTTTGTTACCCTCTGATGCTTCTCTTATTTTCGTGGAGAAGTAAGCCTACTTGAATGCCACAGTGCATGTGATCGTGTTTTAAATTATTTGATAAGGAGACCTTAAGGCCACCATGTCATTAGAGATGTCATTTTACCCACGAACGATAAGGGATCAGAATAGCGTCGTCCGACCGTGATAGGGGTCATATTCGGTTCAAAATTTGTCTTGTGTGTATTCACCCCCTGCCACACACTTGCAATGTCCTAGAATAAATAAATTATGTGTATTCGGCATGACGGGTCGACTTTCACTGTAGTCAGACTCCATGATTTCATGTTCCTTAATTTGATACATTTTCTTCCTTCCTGCCTTTACCTGATATTATATATTCGCTTTGTGTCGAAAATCGCCCTTAACATATGGTTTTTGAGTATATTCAAAATTTTCCTCACGATGGAAATAAAAAAATACATGGAAATTAAAATCATTTGTTTATTAGATTGCGTCGTCTGTGTCGTCATTTAATAGGTAATAATAAATTAATATGCTACGGCTAATGCTCTCATCAGTAGCCTAATTGGTCAATTTTTAGCACGTTAAGGAAATTGTAGCATTGAAAAGTTGTCATTACCATGTAATTTACCAGAAATAGTTCTCGGAAAGCATTCGGGTCGGCCTTTGGATGAATACGGGACCGGCCTAGAGAGGTCGCCTTCTGCAGGCACTGGATTTTTTTTTTAGAGTTTGGGCCGAGGGGACACAAGCACTACTTTGATCGGTCCCGTCGGAAATATTGCAGGAGTGACCAACACGCGACCGTTTCGTCACGCCGTCGGATTCCCGCTTTCGAGGACTAATGGGTTCACGGCCATTCGTTCTAATTTGGTGATTATTGCGCGTCCATAAATGCCCCGCGAACCACGAACGTAGCAGTCAGTCGGTACAGTAGCACCGTATTTGAGGATGGTTAATGAGAGGAGATTGATAATTAGCTCCCCTCGGAGGAGAACTGGGGGGGGGTCCGGTTCTAAATCTCGCCCCCCCCACCTCGTCCCCCATTCGTCGAGCGGCGGAGGGGAGGGGCGAAGCAATAAACCTTAATGGAGTGAACGATCGGGGGATTTAATTACGACCAGCGAGCTATCGATTTACTTTTCATTATTCTTGACTTGTATGCCGCGCTTGCCTTCTTAACAGGACTTTGAGAGAGGGGGAGTCCCTCACCCTACGGTGTAATACTTCAAATGAATTTAATCAACACAAAATTTCTCATCAAATTTGTTCTGGCAAATTTTTTTTCTGTCCATGCCCTTAGTTACTGTACTTTAATTAATATTTATTAGCAAAAAAGGATGCATTCAAGAAAGTGAGGAGACGCTAAACAACAGTTTGAACCAACAACGAAACAAGAGTGCTTATTTTGGAACATTATTTTTTTTCGAGTGATTTAAATTTGTGCCGAGACATATTGAAATCCGGGAAAAACTGCATAGTACGGTGTATTGCTTTTAATCTCCATGGCAGCATTTCCACTCCTCCGCAACGGGGGACCACTTCTCGATCCCACGGGTCAGTTTTACTAGTCCATGTGATTTGCAGACACGGAGACTGATGATGGTAGTAAATAGTGCAACACTTTTTGAATGCTTGCATAGAACAGCATACGGATGCGAAAGTATTATATTGCACTTCTAGACTCCTTTCCGAGGGCTTGAATCGACTGTTAACTCCGGGCCCCTGGATGGGATACTTCTTCCAACCCGCCCCCGCTGGTCGGCCAAGTCCGCGATCCACCCCACCGGACATGTTGTCATGCATTTGGCGGGGCAGTCTCCTTCCTCTGGATCGCCCTTCCACGCCGCTGAGTGTCCAGAGAGATCTCTCACGGCGGTGGGATGCTGAATTCAATTCGACGATTCGGTCCGCGTCATTTAACGCGACCGAGACCCCCCGCCACGCCCCCTCCCACTCGTGTCCCTCTGCCGCCTCCCCCTTCTTCGATTCGTCACCCTCCCTCCCTCCTCCACACCTGCACCTCTTGTATTCATTCATTTATGATACCCCGTAAGCCACCGCTAGGGTATGTGGCAGGGGGTGATTACACGCCAGGCTAAACACCTTTCCTTCCTAAAGCGGTCGGACAGCATTATCATTGTAGTCTGGTGTGCATTCACCCCCTGCCACACAATCTAGGAATGGCTTGCAGGGTACTAAATAACAAAAAACATTCTGACCCCATTATCGTTCGTGGGGAAAAATGACATCTTGAATCTGTTCTGCACTTAATCTCTCTCTAATTTTTTCTCTCCTACTACATTTTCAGCATCACTGCCAAAGAGACATCCTTCCAATTTATCCAGAAAGCTTCAATCTGTAATTGTACCTTCGTTCCGTGAGTGATTCCCAACCTAGCTCCACTAATAATTTTGGTGCGCCAATTTATCATGCCTCTTGCACGACTCTCGATTCTTAGTTCAAAGAGTTTCTTAGACTAAAGAATATCGGTGAAAATCAGGCAACTGACTCCCGCAAGTTTCGTCAGGCGACAGTTTGGCCACTGGCTGAATTAGTCGGCAGGCATTTGGCTCAGGCATTCGAACTGGAATGTGTCGACTGGAATGATGGCGGGGAAACAACGGTGCCCGACAGAAGCCGAAAATTCGCGGTTTGGCGGTCCGATCCGGACTGATGGGGTCAAAATAGTGGTCTAGTATCCGCGCGACAAGCGAGGACCGGGTGAGGTTTACCATAAAATTAGCGTTCGATGTGATGCATTTTTAGCTAAGTTGCGTAAAACGTAAAACGCGATAAACCTAAGTTAAATCAGCATTGACAGCAAATATTAATTCTCAAGTAATTTCAACAAAATATTTTCACTCTCGCAAAATCGGATTTTAAATGTCTTTTTTTCCACAAACGATAAGGGATCAGAATAACAATGGTTGACCGCGGTAGGGGTAAAAATATACGGGACAGAATTAGTCTGGTGTGACTAGTGCAGTATCTCGTTGAAGTTCGTGCTTCGTTCTTTCTGCATCGTATTGGCACAAATCATTTGCATCAATCAATTGCAGGCTACCCTTTCGCCTTACGAGTTACGTTCAAACGAGTCAGGTTTGGCGGTAGGTTTTCCACGATAAAACGAACTCGCGTCAAACAAATTAACAATAATATAATGAATGAGTTATCTAGATACGTTGGTGTTCGAAAAATGAGCTCTTTAATTTGTTCTGTAATCGTTTACCGAGCCACTGCACGAGTGACGCGGCCACTTCACCTCCCGAGCATCTAACCCGGCCGTGGTCGTATCTTTCGACGGCGAATTCGAATAGTATTCGCGGTCGACCTTCGGAAGAGAACACTCCGATTTCTATACGTCGCATACCGCAGGGGGGGGGGAGGTGTTCGGCGTGCCCCTTGAGTTGGGTGGCATGTGCCGGCTGTTATGATTGCGACGGCGGCGACGCGGTCTGGTGCCCCTGCCAGCCGCCGGCCGAATCCTCCACCCCGCGGGTGAAGGGGGAGGGGATTCACCCCCTCCCCCAAGGATAACGGTTCCTCCCACACACTGCCGGATTGGCCGAAGGGTGCAGACAGCGTGGAGACGCACCATGAGAGCGAGAGAGAGGTACGAGACCAGTTCATTCATTTAATCGTTCGCTCGCCTCGAGTACCCTGGAGTCATGCGCCGATGCCGCAATTAAATAGATTTATTAGTTGAAATTCAAATGGTAATAATACAGTATTTGGAGTTAATACTCATGTTTTAACATTTTTCACACAACTGAGATATCTTATTTGAACACAATGATGCTAATGTAGTAGATCGTATAACGTTGTTTTGATAAACTTAATAGCGTATCCAAAATACTATATTGGAGCAGCTAGGCTGATAATCACTCACGGAGCGAAGGTTAAATTTCTATAGATTGAAGCTCTTGAATACATTACAAGGATGTCTCTTTAATAGTGATGTTGAGAATGTATTATCTCCCCCACCGTACTACGGTAGGAGGGATCGTGCTAATAAAATTAGAGAGATTAAGTGTAGAACAGATAGATTTAAGATGTTTTCCACGAACGATAAGTGATCCGAATAAGATTGTCCGACCGCGGTGGGGCCATATTCGGTTTAAATTATTCTGGTGTGTTTTCGCCCCCTGCCGCACACCACCCTGGCGGTGGCTTGCAAGGTATTTATAAATAAAATAAATAGATAATAATATTTATTTAATTTTGTGATTGTCAACTGTTCAATGGGAAAGAAATCCAAATAAATGAGTGTATTTAATTCACCTCTTTCTCGACATACAGGCTGTAAATAAATAAGCTTAATCGTTTGGCTATATCGTATTTCCTCTTTTACTGTTTACCTTACTTCACTAGCTCCGCGTTCCGTTAGTTTTATTTTTTCTCTCTTACTGTTGGCATCATCTTCCCTTTTCAACCCCTTCATAATCACTATATTTAATGGGATGTCTGTGTTTCCCTGTATGCATTTCATTATTAACGCAATTATGATTACCCGATGGGTTTCTCACCTTAGTCTATTATTTGGTCACCTTATGATCATCACATCCCCACACATCTCTACTATCCAATCCGTAATCCCAAATTTGCTCTCTATCAATATGCGCCTCTATATCCATTCACAACCATTTTTAATAAATCATTTTGTTTCGATTACAGAGTTATGTTTAGTCAACTTCACAACTCCCGACTCATCCTCGTCTAAACTCCCATTCCCCTTTCTCCCCAAACCACTTCAAATACCATACCAAAATTAGGTCTCGTCATCTCCCTGGTTACTCCAGTAAATATAATTATCTTTCAATAAAGCAATCACATCCTATCCATCCTCCCATTTTATTTCGGACACACATGAATTCAAGTTCTTACAACATGTGGAAGAATAACGTCTTATTTTTTCAGTGTTTGGAAATTGAGAAATACCTTAAAAATTTTTAAATATCAGGAAAGCGTATTGCAAATCTGCCCCCCCCTCCCGGTCCACTTGTCCTCACCTCCTTCACGGGCCACGACCCCCCCACCGCTGCCCACTCTCTCCATCCACGCGCCATAGTGCTCCAAACTGCGTTCTCCCCTCCTACTCATCACCTCTCCTCTCTTTAGCTGTCTAATACATCTGGCAGTCGACAACGCGGGCTTCGACCTCCCAGCATTCATCCATCCTCGAATTTCACCGCCCAACGGCACGGTAGTCCAGTGGTTAGAGTGCTGGGTTACTTCCGCAGAAGGGCAGGGGTTCGACGGACGTGATCCCTCTGGGCTTCACCCCCAGCTGTGATATATGTCTCTGATCTGTACCTGGGAGACCACCAAAGCGGCAATTTGCAGAATACCGACCTAATTGATGGCCTGCCATACGCATTATGTGATCGAATTTCCCGCGACGACTGTGGCTTGGTCTACGGGGTGAATCCCACCCCGTACACCAAGACCCCCGTATGGAGACGTGTCCTAGTGCTACCGACAACGCACCATCGGCCAATCTATGTCAACCCGAGTGAAACAGCACGCTGTTTAACTCGCGTTGACACAGCACTAGAACACGTCTCCATACTTCCGTTTCTCAATATACACTGGATGAATGTAACGACCTCAAACCTGCGCATGCGTGTTGAGGGGGAATGTTACTTCCACATTCCACCATAAGTGCTTCTGAAGGTAATTTTATTTGTGGTCTACAAGCATGTGTGCATTAGTTTTCGGCCTACCTTCGTATTAACTGTGATACAGGAATGGGATGCGCGTGGTCAGACCGATTTCCACCCTCCACATCCATCTCCATTCCTGAATCCCTCCCCCCCCACCAACCTACCCTCTAACGAGGGAGTGATATCTCGGCCCCGATCCTCGGCAATCTCCGCACCCCTAATCTAGATCCGCCATTCGTTTCGCCTCGTGCCGCCGCCGCCGGGAGGAGGCGCGCCGAGACTAATTGTTTCGCATCAACGCGCGCCCGCCTCGTTCACGGGCCAGGTGTTGCGTCTAATTGCATCGTGCCACAGTCGGAATGCTACCGAAAGATTGAACAACGGGGTGAGGGGGGAAGCGAAGTGGGGGTGTAGTACCCTAGTGGGGCTGCGAAACTGCGCGCAATGGATGCTAGAAAATGAAAGCATCTCGTCAGCAAAATATTGCACCCAGCTAATCATGGAAACTCTTGAAAAATGGCTTTTCCTGTACACAGTTTTCTGAAACGGCCACGAAACCCGAACTGTTAGATTTTCACGAGTACTTGGAGCACAAATTGCAAAGAGGCGAAGCAATAGCTTGTTGTGCGTCGCCGAGCACACGATGAGTAATGAGCCAACGTCGCTTTTAGTTTCCCTACACAGTAAATTTGACCGCGTTCGATTTCAGAGGATAAATGACGTGTGCCATGAGAAAGCAAGCCAAGTGGTATTCCTCCGAACTTATGACCCCTGCCCTTGTCGTTTGCTGTTCCCTTTAAGTCACTTCTTTTTATTAATTTTGCATTCGTCTTATTCTTATGTGGCATGCGTGGCTTTGAATCTTTGAATTAATTCTTCCCCTTCATATTATTTCATTCTTCATTATAAGAGCCATTGACTTTCCTTTTTTTGTGTTTTGAAGTGTAGCAAGTCGGATTATTTCAGTGATACACAAAAGGATATGCGTGAACCCTGATGTGATTGTTCCCATCCCTCGATATTCAAATATAAGTATGCATAGAAAATGCATTTTCTGAAACAAACCATTTTGTTTGTCTTGGACTTCATAACAGTTAATTTTGTCGCCACCAATAGAGACTTGTCTCCCTCAAAGGCGTTAATGATATATCTTCGCTCCGAGGTCTCTGCCCCGTCCTCCCGCCCGCCATCTTAACCCTCGGCGTGAGTTTCTTTTCTCCGACGCCTCTCCTCTCTACTCCCGTGCATTGCACCTTCATTCTCTCTCCCTCTCGTCCCCTCCCTCTCTGCTGCCATCTCCACCTCCTCCCCTCACCTCACCTCCTCCTGCCTCTCCACCACGGACCCTCGCATCCCCCGGAAATCGTCCGATGAACATCAATCCATCCCTTCTCCTCCCCTTCGGAGTTTAAAAGCAAGACTTCATCCCCCTCCTCAAAGCAGGACGTCCCGGATCCCCCTCGTTCCCTCCCGTCATTCTCTGCGGCCCCCCGTCTCCTCTCCCGGGCTGCCCCGCCCCTCCACACGGTCCGGACGTGCATTCGATCAAATGCACCAGATAATTTTTGCATAATGGTTATTGGGAGGGAGGTGACGGACGGCTGAGGTGATTTGCGTCAATAGGGATAGGTGTGGGGGGGTGATTAGGTATAGGTAGCAGGTGTCTGGAAAAGGGTGAAGGGCGCAGGGAAAAACGGAGTCTACATTAGCTTACTCTGCGTGGCAAAAGGCGGCAGTGAATCGCACAAACATCCCAGGGGATAGAGCGTTGGAGTGACTGCCCGGAGGGCTCGGGTTCGATTCCCGAGCAAGCCTCTCTGGGCACTTGCAGCTCCATCCAAGCTATGACATTTTTCGGGTACCAGATCTTTCTGGGAAACCATAACCGGCACAGGGAAAGGAACTGGACCCCCTGCCCTGATGTGTGAATTTCACACGACTTGTATTTTATAAAAATATGGGTCACGGTAGTCCAGGGGTAGAACCCGGGTAAGCCTCCTTAAGCCAAGCTAACTCTCTTTAAGGTTAGGGTTATATATATAATATTCACCCTCGTCCCAACGAAAGAATGGCGCGCGATTGCCCCAGAAGGATTCCGGAACAAAACGCCAATAATACAGCCTAATACTAATTGCCAGTAGGTTTTCATCGACTGCGCACAGCCACCCTCCTGCGTGGGAATCAGTTACTCTCTGGCAGACGACCGATGCCGTTTGGTCCATAGCATCCCGTCCGCGGACCAATCACGAGAAGAGAGTACGCGCGCGACAGCGACACGCGCAGGTGTGCCAACATGCACTTGGCCGCGTGGTTGATGCCGGGACCGCTGGAGCGAGAAATGATTCCATCCACCCATCCGGTTGCCCCGAGGCGAGAGGGGTGGGGCGTGCCCTGGAAGTGGGTCAGCCGTCGCCGACATCGCCTTACGGGGAACATCCATCGACATATGCATATAAGGAGTTGTGTTCGCTCCAGCCTTCGCTCCCCGCCCCGATCCGATTGGCGCGCCCCGGCGGCGGCGCCTCCGCTTTTGGACTTGCTACGAAGCGATGACGATGATGCAGCGGACTCCAGGGGCGCCCCTCCCCCTCTAGGTCGAGAGAATGAACCATTACCCGCCCCCACCACGACCCCCCCCCCCAGGGAAGCCCCTCCCCCGCAAGGAGATGGTGACGTCACCGATTCTCCTCCAACCCGTCGCCGGGGGATCTATCCGACTACGGGCTCCGAGCACGCGGTGCTCTCGGCAGTTGTCTTTAGGGGGAATGAGGGGAAGCTCTAGGCATATTTTCCACAGCCGCCGACAGGTGGGGAAAGGGTCCAAAGTCTCCTCGTCAGACGAGATGTCGAAAACAGACCAACATTCGATTCGAAAACGGAATAGAAATTCGCGCACTCGGTGGAGTCTTTTAAAGGCTTCTTTTCAAACCGACTGCTGACCTACATACAGAGGTCGAATGCAAAAGCACTTCTCCATCGAAAGAAAGGTCTCCCCGGGAGGGATTTAAGGATGGAGTGGCGCTGCGTCTGACGATTGGATCTTGAGCTGTCAAACCCGCTGCCTAGAAACGTGAGAAGTTTCACAGTTGCCACAAATCATGCGCTTGGCCTAGATGGGAATCGAACCCGGGTCGCTCGGTAAACGGTTATTACGCTCGGTAACGCTCGGTAAACGCTCGTTATAACATAACATTGTGTTATGTTATAACGAAACCTGGGTTGTAAAAATTAAAAAGTTTATGTGGAAAAGTAAAGTGGTTTGATTATTAAAAGTCAGTATGAAGATTTTCCACCAAGTTACGCCTGAAACTGTTTTATTTACTCCGAGGGATCTTTCGCGTTGCGAATACCTCGGTAGCGAATTGGCTCAAGCATTCGGACTGCTAAATGAAGAATGAATCTAGGTTCGAATCCCTTTAGCCGAGGTGAAAGACTTGAGTAATGTCTCCTATTTTGTGAGTAGAGCAGCTTTTACTCCGCTCGTGTGTGTGGCATTCATTTCCCTCTGGGGTCCTCTTCGCTCCTCCGACTCCTAGACCCTGTGGTCCCGCCGATGTGTGCCCAAGACGGCCATCGGCCGGCGATGTGCACGCAGAGAGGGAGGGAGGGGACGACAAGGCAGGGGTTGTCCTCGCGGCGGCTATCGCGAGGTCGCCCGAATCCCGCCGCCGGGAAGGCCACGGATGGGGGTCGAGGTCGCGCCAAGGGCGTCGGCGATGCTCTCCGCCCCTCCCCGGACGCTGGTGATGACCCCTTCTCCGGGCGGATCGCGACCTGCCTTGAGAGGGGATGGGGGCACCAGCTCATCCTCCTCCTCGCCTTTCCAACTGTTCCGCGGAATTAAATGACTCGTTTCACCGTGCGCACGCGAATATTTTATTGCGATCGTTAGTTTTGATGAATTGCGTACATTTGGATGAACGTGTACATAAGTAGCACCGTATAACTTAACAGGAAATTGAAAGTAGAGCAGTAAAAATTCGTGGGCAACTGAAAAACGTATTTTTAGAATTCCAGATACAAACCTAGGAAAAATTTCTTCTTCGAGTAATTAGGCAATCACATAAAATAAGGAAAAGAAAAAGATTTGGGGAATAAGTCATATCGCTATCAAGCAATACAGAACGGCAAAATAAACACAAGCAAAGTTAGGCGTAGTTACGACACTTCCGACCCTTTTGGTGTGACTTCTGCGCACGTTGAAATACGGACGAAAGCAAGTGTGCAAGGGGCAGAAGTACACTCCCTTAAACCAGTGAAAGATCGAACTACAAAAGGACAGCATTGAAATGTAGTAGACAGTAATAAAGAACATGAAAATGAAACGCTGGCGGATAACAGCTCTTTCTAACTGCAGTCCCGCGATATTAAGCAACGCTGTGGAAAGATGACTTTAACCGGAATGTCCCAATCAAATAGGTAAATACATGTGAATTTTTTCGCAATATTCGGGAAATAAATCGAAATTCTATTCACATTAAGGATACACAGCACGATTAATTTTTGATTTCCTTGCATTCTTAATTTTTCTTGGTGTTTACGCATGGTCGATAATCAAGGGTTGAAGTGAAATAATTTTTAAGTGTACTTGATGAAAGAACTCTGACTGAAGTCGATGGTTATTTTTTAGTTTACATTCTTGACGGGGTAATTTTTTTACAGAAAATCTTACAATCCTCGCATTTCAATTATTTGGAATGCACCACTAGTTTCTCTTGCGTCCTTTTTTTGGCAATGAATGAAAATAGACGCTCAATTAACATAAGTAAGTTGTAGTTGTATATAAGTGTATATATAAGTACCCATGGGCAAGAGCTAATTTGTAACTTTGGAAAAATATCAATCTCATTACTTTAACCAATTAGCTTAGTAGCTTCGCCTCGCCGTTTCATCGTTGGATAGTATTTTAATTCTAATTTGTGTACTTATTGGCGGATTAAATGGATCAAACTGCTGAAATCAATTACGTAGATATATCTTCTTTTTTTATTATTACACTGGATTTCGTTTCACTAGATTTTAAATTAATTATTTCCATTTCTCTTGCGCTTTTTCGTAGCCAGAAGATAAAACATAACGTTCCTTCCCAATGAATTACCTTCTAAAGTCATTTGAACCAACCTAAACACTTTTTCGCCCCAAATAATGCATAGTAACACTCGGAATACAACCAGTTTTCACTTAAAGAGTTTGTCTTCCGCCACAAGTCTGAATTCCTTAAGACAGGGGTTACGTTTTGCGTCTTTTTTCTAATAAGGTATATTTACTATAATTCATTAGATTTGTAAACAAGCCTACCGTATTGCTGTTGTTAAGGACTTAGGTTGACAACAATATATTTTTTTAGATTACAATAGTAACGAGATAAGTCCAAATAAACAAACCAAAATATTTCATTAATACTTGAATATTTGGGTAATAACACATGATTTTTTGAGATAAATATGGCCACTGATCTATTTTAAAAATTGCATGAGCATATAATTGTTATTCATACTATTACTAGTTTTACCTAAATAGCTTTGTTAACAGCTGGAAATTAATTTCGTGGTTATTTATTTCTGCTGCGTTGAACCAGGTGTGTGGCTGTTAAAATTAACCCATTTGTTCTTTCAACAGTAAAGAAGAAACTACATTACCATGTGTGACGAAGATGTTGCCGCACTTGTCGTGGACAATGGATCCGGAATGTGCAAGGCCGGTTTCGCGGGAGACGACGCCCCCAGGGCCGTGTTCCCGTCCATCGTCGGCAGGCCCAGGTACCAGGTGCGTCCTTCACGTCCGAACTACAACTGTATGCCAGTATCCTCGCTGTTCACATTTTCCTGTAGATTCACCAAAAATACCTAACTCGATGTCAAAATAGTTTGAAGTGAACTGTTTCCTTAAAATTTGCAATTTTTTACAACTAAGACTTAAAATAGAAAGAGAAAAAATATATTTAACATTTTACTTAACGTCTGCAAATAAAATCAAGTTCTTCGAAAATATCGAAAATCAATTTCGAACATATGATATCCCACTGTGATCACATCTCATTATGTACAAAAGCATACTAAACATTTACCTAATCATTGATTATTTGGAATACTGCCCTCGCTTTCAAAGAGCCCAGCCCAAGAATTCTCAATATAAAATCCTTACACTAATCAGAATGGCTTCCCTTAGGATTGCAGTCAACAGTTTTCATTTGCTTGAATATTATTCAATTTACTCCCTGCCTCTGGTGGTGTACGCATGTAAACTGTTACAACTTTAATAATAATTACTTAGTAAGTTGAACTTGGTCTGGAAAACCGCCTGACTTGACGCTAATTTTCTCGCGTCTGTCCCCCCCCTTTGACAGGGCATAATGGTGGGCATGGGTCAGAAGGACAGCTACGTGGGCGACGAGGCGCAGTCCAAGCGAGGCATCCTGACGGTCAAGTACCCAATCGAGCACGGCATCGTGACCAACTGGGACGACATGGAGAAGATCTGGCACCACACCTTCTACAACGAACTTCGAGTGGCCCCAGAGGAACACCCGGTGCTGCTCACCGAAGCACCACTCAACCCCAAGGCCAACAGGGAAAAGATGACGCAGGTGAGGGCCCGGATCGCACTTCTCATGCCTGAATGTATCGCATGGGAAGGTCAGAAAAGAGTGGGCAACGCATCTTAGAGTATGAAATTCCTCCCGAGACATATATTATTACAATTAAGAAAAAGCACGACTTTGCAAAGACATTATTTGTATCAGGAACTGTTTCGTATTATTTTATTAACGAAACGAAAATATGAATAACCATGTAAATATCGATATTTATTAAAATACCATAGCACAAATAACCGAAAAATGTTTCGTAAGAAGCATATTTAATGCGTAAAAAGAACTTTAAAATGTCGTGAATGAAAAATACTTTCTTCTCCCATAACAAGTATTTGGCATTGAAAACAGTGAATACCTCGGCATTTTCGGCATGACAGTCAATATGGTATTAACACTTAATAAGCAATTGAGTCATGTAGCAAAAGTATCAGTTCCTCGAGTTTTCTGAAGTGGTAGTAGAAGTTGTATTAAGTCGTTTTCTGTGGCAAGTGAAAATATTTGAATGCGGACTTCTCAAAGGAGCCCACGGTGACCACCCTAAAGGAAAGTTTACCGTAATTACATTATGGCTTTCAGATCATGTTTGAGACCTTCAACGCCCCTGCCATGTACGTAGCCATCCAGGCTGTCCTGTCCCTTTACGCATCAGGAAGGACCACCGGAATCGTCCTCGACTCTGGTGATGGCGTCTCACACACCGTGCCCATCTATGAAGGTAAGTTCGCCTGCCAAGAAAAAATATATGGTGCACCCGAGGGAGATAGATGTATGTTGGTGGGGGAGGGGCGTTGATATCTTGGATTAAATGAGCCTTCGTTGAATTCCTAAGGGAAATATTAAAACAGCGTAAATAGAAATGGTACGAGCGGTTTGTGAGAACATTTGCGAATTGGCGATAGGTAGCAGGAATTTAGGGACAATTCATACGTAACTAACAACAAAATACTACATTAACGGATGCGAATGACTGAAATTGGAGCCGGTCGAAATCCACGATCACATCTTCTACTGCTTTTACCTCAAGAAGAATAGCAGGATGCCTTATTACATGTAGGTAACTCTGTAGGTTTGACAAATTATGGCAAATGATTCCGATATTCGGATGTTTTTTAGGAAAAGGCCAGCAATAATGAGATGGGAGCTCTTAAGGCCTACTTAGATGAAGCCTAATGTAACCCCAACAGTCGTAAAAATTGAAAAAAACAAGCGAGTTTTAATAAAATAAAAATCTAGGGTCTCACTAAGAGATTTTCGGAGTTTTGTCTCACGAATGGGATCCCGCCGTTAGATATACACGTCGAATCTGAAAAGCGAACACGAAGGGAACAATTTCTCAGTCACCATCGACACGGTTATTTGTCGGGGTGGAATTACCCTGACTCTTAGGGATTAGCACATGCCTCAAACAGACAATTACACTCGGACTGTAATTGCTTCCGAAAATGGCAATCGAGAGGACGAACTACGTTCGAATTATTAACAGCCGCATTACGTCCATTGAAACTTGCGTGAAATATGCTCATGCACCCATGGACCTATGTTGCAAATTAACACTTTTTTAAAGTTCTCACTGACGCAACAGAGGTACTCATCCTAACCATTGTAAGAAATTATTCAATCCAATTTAAAAAGTAGCCATGGATAGTACGTATTATTACAGGTTTCCTCATGGATTTAAAATGGTACGGATTGTTCATATATCACAAGTTTTCGAACTAAAATATTAGTAAACATGGAGTTTGCAGCTTAAAGTTGTCTTTAATTTAATTTTTTGGTGGATTAGGGAAAAAATCCACGATTGCGGTAAAACCAGGAGGCCGATCACGGTGCCCTGCCATCCATTGGATTACATTGGTCAGAGTTCAAGCTCATTCACTAAGTGAGCAATTTGCACAGCTTCTCTTTCTAGTAGAGTGAATGCTCACTTCTGGCAGTTTACGTAGAACCATGAGCGACTAACCATGGTGTAGAACATCGTGGTTTAAAGGTCAAAAGGTCGATCCCCTACTGGAGGACTATAGCAACCCGAAGAGATCGTCCTTTTCCCATTGTAAAAACGGATTAGCTTAGATGAACAGGGAAGCATTGAAAAATGGTTCTGAGATGCAAATGATGAGAATGAGAAAAATGGAATAATCTTCAACGAGATACAGGTTAAGGGGGTCAATCACATTGAGAATGTAGGGCACACAATGGAACAGAATACCTCCAACAAGGTTAGGTTGACCTGACTGAACTGACCTCCAATCTGAGGTCAGTTGCAATGTCTTGCACATTGAACAACCGCATTCTTTTAAATATTTGATGAGCGAAAGCGCAAGATCTAGGGAAGCCTTTCCACGTCATCATGTGAAATTCAGCGTGTGATTGGATGGACAAAAAAAACCGAGAATCTCTCCGACTTCTCAATGCATACGATTTCGTGCAACGGCCCTCACAGGCTCCCTGTTCCCCTTCCAGGGTACGCCCTCCCGCACGCCATCCTAAGGTTGGACCTGGCCGGCCGTGACTTGACCGACTACCTCATGAAGATCCTGACTGAGCGCGGCTACAGCTTCACGACCACGGCCGAGCGAGAAATCGTCCGCGACGTGAAGGAGAAGCTCTGCTACGTGGCCCTCGACTTCGAGCAGGAGATGGCCACCGCCGCCTCCTCCTCCTCCCTCGAGAAATCCTACGAACTGCCCGACGGACAGGTGAGTGCACGACCGACCAATCGCTGCACGTACGCTCAAAAGTAATGTAGCTCGTCTCCAATTCGTCTTTTTTCATGCCATGCCTCGCCGTGCACTCGTGTTTTTTTGCTCTCCCCACGTACTTTCATTCTATTCCTTCGATTGGCAGATAAATCAAAATATTTAAAAGAATCCCCCCTCGGTACTAATTTGCATTAGTCCTTGCCTTAATGACCTCATTTACCGACAGTTTCCAGGTAATAGGAATGAGTAAATTTAAAATTCACGAGAGAAGGATAATTATAAGAACATATGACGGTAATTTTCTGCCGAGCTGGAAGAAAAGTTCCATGCCCATGAAATTCTCTTCACTCTCTGGGAAGTCCGGATTGCATAGGAATTTTTTCGGGTGGTAACAATCTCTTAAAAAATACTCATTTTGGAGGCTGTAGCGTGGTCCTTCCCATGCGTAAATGCCTACCAGCGACTGAAGATTGAGGAATCTTTGAGGCATGCCGATTGGCACAGAATAAAGTATATATTGTTCGATAATTGATCGCGCTCTCTCCCTCTCAGGTGATCACGATCGGCAACGAGCGCTTCCGTTGCCCCGAGGCCATGTTCCAGCCGTCCTTCCTGGGCATGGAGTCGTGCGGCATCCACGAGACCACGTACAACTCCATCATGAAGTGCGACGTGGACATCAGGAAGGACTTGTACGCCAACACCGTCCTCTCGGGCGGCACCACCATGTACCCCGGCATCGCCGACCGCATGCAGAAGGAGATCACGGCCCTGGCGCCCTCCACCATGAAGATCAAGATCATCGCCCCCCCTGAGAGGAAGTACTCCGTCTGGATCGGAGGCTCCATCCTCGCCTCCCTCTCCACCTTCCAGCAGATGTGGATCTCCAAGCAGGAGTACGACGAGTCCGGCCCGTCCATCGTCCACAGGAAGTGCTTCTAAATCCGCTTCTTTTGAGTGTTCCAACACATGGGAAATCACTTCAGTTGGGGTGAGAGTGTGGTGTTGGAACCTGGAGAACCTGGAGAACGTGGAGGATTCGGAGAGAGAACTCTTTCTGGAATGCTTTTTTTTCAACACGTGGGCGAATCAACGCCTTTCTGTCATGTAAACGTTGAACATGTCTGAATGGATGAAGGTTCCTGTTCTATGCATTTCCTTACCACTGGGGTACCCCAAATGATGTGCTTCTTGGAAAAAATGGTGATACTTTGTTATCAACATGGCCTCACATTTACAGTTGACACCATAAATGTTATTTTTTTCACTTAAATGATGCCCACGTGGTATAAACTTAATTTGAAATAATTTTGGCACAACTTCATGATTATTTGTTGTTCATCTTCGTTTTATAATTTGCTCATCAGTGGTCCATAATAAGCTCTTGATCACTGTGAGTCCATGTTCATTCTCTCAGCTCTTGGTTGCTTCCTTTGCCTGAAAGGACTTGCCTCACTTGGAATGTTTATCAGAGGACATTAATGCTCGTGAACATCTCGGCTGCAAACACACAATGACCTCATTGAGGTGGTCTTTTCGTAATTCCAACCCAGTAAGAGAGTATAAAAGTACTGATTAAATGTTACCACAAAAAATAAATTTATTTTTCTGATGGGCAAAACTATTACGCCCTGTCATGTAACTTTTGTATAGAAAGCAAAGGTGTCAATCATCCAATGTTATGTATGAAAAGTGTAAATTAATGTCCTACTATATTTTAATTTATTGTCTAGTTTACTTTGAATTGAAAATAAATATATTTAAATTAACACCATGGTATTCATTTTTCAAATCAAAATTCCCTAATTAGTATTAAAATTAATATATTCAATTTGTTTCATTGGGTTGAAACAAGTGTCAATCGCATCCTAGAAATTCACTCTGATTTTTAATTCTAATGGGAAAAGTCTCAAAATTTAAATGACCACTACAATGAATGAAAACTCTATCAGTGTATGAAATTATTTCCTAAAGAGTAGTCGTAGCAGTTTTAGGAGATGAGATCGACAGCTTAGGTCATATGCACCATTAGGGATGGATGGGAAAGGAGGATAAAGGGTGGAGAAAGATATCCAGTGTAGGTATTGGCCCATTCTTAACAAAAGGCACCTAGAGGCCCGAAGTATCATGTCCCATCCAATGGACGGCGTACTCTTAAAGTGCTCTCCAGTAGGGATCAGGATACCACTGAAAAACATCTGCTGCCTCCAGGATTTGAGCCTGGGTCCTCTGGGTGGGAAGCTAGCCACTGCAACATCCTGATCCCCTTTCTTAAAGAATAATGCCCATAAAAAGACACGACAAAACAGCAAAATAATTCAAATAATTACCCTACATAAGATAATGGGTCATCCTATGAGGGGAAATTCACTTGATAACAATTCAAGATTCATTCAAGTCGTTCCTCTGAATCTGGCTCTCAACTCTTCAGCATCTCTATGTCCAAAGTGATTTTTGCAGAAGTTGCCTTCCACAAGGAAGTTTTTCTTCCCAAGTTCTGGAGGGTTATAGATTCTTGGATCTTTTGAAAAATTCTCTTCCAGGAAAACGAAACATGTTTTAGCAGTTAATATTGAATGAACCCTGAGGTAGGTCTAGTTTTTAAAAAACCTTGAACCTGAATAAGCTGACTGCAAAGCAGTGAAACCATAATCAGCAAGAAGTGCCAATTTAAGGTCAGCTGGAAAACCATGTTGCCCTCTACGCACCACTCCCTTTGTAAGCAGCCCCTTTAAAATTGTGCACACTTAAGCAGAGCTCCCACTAAACCCTGAAATTCATGAGGACCCCATATTGAAAAGACGATTGTTTTTTTGTTGATTGAGGTAAATGTTCGGCCATTTTAAGCATTTTGAAATTTAACTTCATAGGTTTTATGTTACAAAAGGCTGAAGCATTTGAATGATTGATCCAAATTTTTGATAAATATCATAATGAAAGAGTTCATGATATTATCATTGTCTGCAAAATGAAGTCAGTACCAAAGCAAAACATTCCTCGGGCACATCGCCATTCAAATAAAAACAAGCAGCATCCTTAATTATTATGGCATAAGAAATTTTCTACTAAGATGGGTTTCAATATTATTTATTATTATCGGTAATAAGGTATTATTACTTATCAGTAAAGCAGGTATTGGATGGACACAAGCGACTAAACAGCCAAACAAAAATTCCCTTGTCTCTCCTAACAAAATACAGCCCAACATCCAACCTTACACTAGGCTCCTCTTTATCTGTGTATACTTCCTTCCACCCTTCATTATTTCATCCAACACCCCTATGCTACTTCTGCCTCTTCCACCCTAACATTCTCCCCTCTATCACAATCTTCAAGATCCCATTGCCATTCAAAACACACTGCATCCATCTTCCCTGCCTCTTCTGGATTTCTCCCAACAATCCTCTCTCCTCCCTCCCCATGCCTAGTATTTCCTCATTTGCTTTCCTGACTATCCACTTCACCTTCTCCATCCTTCCCCATGGAAACGAAAAACGGTATAGCCAAGGTTGTAGTAAACGTGATTGGCACTGGGTTTGTTTTTGGGGGTAGGTAAAAATAAGGTGACAAATTAGGAAAAAAATGAAAATCACACACTCAGGTATGCTTGGGAAACAGTGACTCTCATGAATCACGTTCACAGACATACTATATTCAGGGTTTGCAAGAACTGGACCCATCAATCACACAGAGAAATGGAAAAATATAAAAAAGGATGGACATATGTTCATACTCACAGTCATTTGGATGTGTTTGGTAACAGTGGATTTGTGAATCAGACTTACACGTACTTGCACGCTCAGCGTTTGCTTAGGTCACCGTTTCCCAAGCACACCACCCAAGCGATTGAGTGTGCCATTTTCAATTTTCCCCCAACATGTCACCTTCTTTTTCTGTACACCCTTATACTAACCCAGTGCCATTCAAGTTGATGGCTTTGGATATTTCATTTTTCTATTGTTTCATGGCCTTAAGTGCATTCATTTTACGTTTACATCCTCCTCCACAACCACATTTCAAAAGCCTCCAATCTATGCCTACCATCCTGCTTCAATTGCCCTGTTTCCTAGTTTATGACTAGTTCCACCCTCTCCCGTGCTTCTGCTGCCTCTTTCACTTTTCAAAGATTTTGTGAGATGACAACCTCAGAGGGACAACTCAGACAACCAGGCACAACACACACAACACACGGCCTATTAGGCCAAGTTCCATAGTTATCAGGTCCCATTTTCTCTATACTATCTGGCATGGGTCACCCTATTAGGAGCAAATACCATTACTCCCACCAGCACATCTCCAGGGGTCATCACAATTCACCAGCCTTTCCATCATGTCAAGGTTGTATTCCATTGGGGAGGGAGGTTTCCATATAACCATTTAATAAGAAAAAAGAATTGCTCCTGCATTTTCAATGCAAGAGCATTTTCACAGTCGAGGGACTAGCATATACATGGAGCAGAAACATGACATGTTTCATATACTCCCATTCATGGATACGAATAAATAAGGTAAAATATTTCTGGTCTGAAAAATTATAGAAATTAGTTCTCAATGGGATTATTCATAATCTGAATGCATAATGTGACTTTGAGAATTCAAGGATCCCCTCTCCTTGCCCACCATACCAAGTATTTCCTCATTTGTTTTCCTTGGAGCCACTGCTTCTCTTTGCTTAGCCTTTTTTGTGGAGCCCCAGGTGCAGGTGAGAGTTTTTTCAATTAAAAAAACCATAAACGCAGTATTCAACCCGAAGGTCGGTTTGGTAGATGATGGTGGAGTTCACCCGGTACTAAGCCCAACGGGGTGGCAAATTCACACATTAGGGTATGGGGGCGAGTTCCTTTCCCTGTGACAGTTATGGTTTCACAGAAATTTCTCAGAATAATTAAACCCGAACATGACCCTACCGCGGTCAAACAATGTTATTATTATCCTCTATCGTTCGTGGGAAGAATGACATCTTATATCTATACTTAATCTATCTAATTTTATCAACATGGTCTCTCCTACTGTAGTACAATGGGGGCAACAATACAAATTCAAAAGCGCAGCTAACTTGATTTTTTAACCTGATTCTGAAATTTATGCCAGAGTTTCAATCTGTAATTCAACCTTCACTCCATAAGTGATTTCCAGCCTAGCTAAACTTTTAAACGTTGTTATGATAAACCAAGGATCCCATTTATACTTTCAGCATATTCTAAATGAGGCCTAACCAATGACAGATAATATTTTTCTTTGATCTTTATATCACATTTGCCCAGTACTCGTCCAATAAATCACAATTTTTTATTAGCTTTTGCACATATTCCCCCTAGTATGTCTTTCACTCAGGAGAGATCGTGAGTGAGGGTAAGGCCTAGGTATTTAATTTAACCTGCACATTCCATTTTGGTGTTCCCAATGCAGTAGGCATTCCGGTGGAAATTGCTCCTTTTCCAAAAACTTATGACTATGCAATTTTTTAAGTTTAATTCTAATTGCCAAGTGTCGCACCAGTGTTGTATAGCATTAAGGTCATCTGTGCTGTGTCCTCCAGATCATGGATATCATAGTAAACCACTGCATCATTGACAAATAAACGTTTTGTTGGTTGGTTATGTTGGTGGCGAGCTTCGTCCTTTTCTTCCGGATCAAGGAGTTGATGAAATCCTCCTTGTAGCCATTGTTGACGATGATGCGTTTGATTGTATTTAGTTCGTGGTCCAAATGTGTTTTAGGCATGGGGATTTTGATTAACCTATTTATCATGGAGTGGAAGCTGGCTAGTATATGGACCATGGGGTGGCATGAATCTGAGGGAATCACCAAGCCTGTGGTTTTCTTGAGCACTCATTTACTTGTATCTACACATTCTTATCATTTGGTGGTTGACTTCTTTCGTTAATGCACGAAGTGGTTGTCAATAACAGCGAAACATTTTGATCGTCTCTTGTCCTTATCTACTCGATAATCAAAGGTCTCTGTCCACAGCAACACAATACACGTCACGTAACTGGATTTTGGTTTTAATAGATCTGGGCATTTCTTTTTGCTATGCTTATCAGTCCTTCAAAAAGGCTGGTTTGTTATAATATTTGTTATTTGCACCTAGGCATGTCATCATAATATCTGTTTTTTGCATCCAATTCTTGGTTCGTGAAGATATTCGGATTGTGCAGTCATTTCTTGACTTGTGATAATATTTTGTTTTTAACAGCCATATCTTACTTTGTGAAAATAGTTTTCTTGTTTTTTTCCACCTATTTCTCAGTTCTTGACAATGTTTGATTTTTCCAACAATTTCTAGCTTCATGTTAATATTTGATTTTTTCAGACATGTCTTGGTTCATAAAAATATTTCTTTTTTGCTGGCACTTCTTAGTTTGTGAGAATATTTAATCTTTGCATTAGTTTCTTAGTTTGTGATAATATTTGGTTTTTTCACCCATTTTTGGTTCATGATTACATTTAAGTTTTCGCAGTCATTTCATTATTCATGGTAATATTTGGTTGTATGCAGCCATGTCATTATTCATGGCAATATTTGGTTTTTGCAGTCATTTCATTATTCATGGTAATATTTGGTTTTTGTTGCCATGTTCATGATAATATTTGGTTTTGCAGCAAATCTTTGCTTCATAATGATTCATAGTTTTACAGCCACATCTTGTCTCTTAGCAATATTTGCTCTTTTTGCAGTGATTTCAGGGTTTAAAATAAAATTTCAATTTTGTTAAAATTCTTGGTCCATCATAATATTTGGTTTTGTGGCCATTACTTGGTTTGTAATTATTTTCAGCATTAATGATTGCATTATTATTATATATATGCTTAGCAATGGCCAATAGATTTTGGAATTTCTTTTTGCTATGCTTATCAGTCCTTCAAAAAGGCTGGTTCGTTATAATATTTGGTATTTGCACCTAGGCATGTCATATTAATATATGATTTTTGCAGCTAATTCTTGGTTCGTGACGATACTTGGATTTTAACAGCCATTACTTGGTTTGTGACAACCTTTGCTTTTTGTAGCCATTGTTTGGTTCATAATAATTGTCGCGAGGGGCCTTTTGCGTGCGACACAAAGGGGGTATCAGGGAAGGTCACATAAAATACGCCGAGTCTTACCAAAAACATCATGCATTACACAATATCAGACACATCACACCATTTACATAAGTTTCAGTGATTTCAGATTTCTTCCTTCATGATTATAATTCATTTTTGCAGCCATATCTTGGTTCCTGATAATATGTTGTTTTTGCAGCCATCTCCTAGTTTGTGATAATAACTAATTTTTGCACACATTTCTAGGTTCGTGTTAACATTTGATTTTTCTCAAGAGCGATTTTCTGCCCAGAATGCCTACTGCATCGAGAACACCAAAATGGAATTTGTAAACTGGATTAAACATACTGAAAGGCATTACCCTCATTCACAACCTCTCCTCCGTCATACACATCCTATGGGGAATATGTAAACATGCTAACAAAAAATTAGGATTTATTAGAAGAGTACCAGGTAAGTGTGATGAAAATGTCAAAGAAAAATGTTATCTTTCACTATTTAGGTTTCATTTAGAATTTGCTGCAAGTATAAATGGGATCCTCAGTTGGATTAATTGGTGAATTGGATCGCGTGCACCGTAGAGGAGGTAGATGTGTCAAACGTTGTTATGATAGGCTTAGTAGCATATCAACCTTTTTAGAGTTGCTAGACTGGGAATCACTCATGGAGGGAAGGTTAAATTATAGGTAATCTCTTGCATAAATTGAAAGGATGTCTCTTTAGCAGTGATGGTGAAAATGTATTATTACGCCCATCATACTACGGTAGGAGAGATCATGCTAATAAAATTAGAGAGATTAAGTGCAGAACAGATAGATTTAAAATGTCATTTTTTTTACGAACAATAAGATATCAGAATAGCATTGTTCGACCGCTGTAAGGTCATATAGTATTCAGGTTTAATTAGTCTGGTGTCTAAGCACCACCCTGCCACACACCCTGGCGGTGCCTTGCAGGGTAGTAAAAACAAAAATACAAGCAATACTATATAATAATATAAATATAACATAAAACAAATAAATAATAAGAAGGCATAGTGAACGCACACGAAGACGAACGCAAACACACACGTATCAGGGACTGCCTACACACTCATTCGCCTGCCTGCACGTGGTCAGTGATTCAAAACACCGAGCGGTTGTGAACTATTTTGCCTTCGGAGTCACTTTGAAATTAAAATTGAGGATCAATTCCTCGGAGAATATTACATTTACCATTGCTTCAATCAGTTTCATCGAACACGGTTGATGTTTTGAGGTCCTCTTGACATTTCACAAACTCCCTTCGTGGTATCAGTCCTTAATGTTCTTTTAAATTTACCGAATTGGGCACAGGTGGATATCAATTAGGAGGGCTCGCATAGTCTCAAGATTACGCGAACAATAACGCTATGGGAGGTCTGGGAATGAAAGGAGAAGCGATCATTTATTTTATTGAATGGATTCTGATTACATCTGAATCCAATCCGATAAGAGGTTCCCGGCGGAAGGGGAACTTGGTGGCCTCCGGGAGCAAGAAGAAAAGCGTATTTATTACAAATGGGCTTGTATATTGGTGATTATTTTCAAGATTACGTGCGCCAGAACGCATTGGGTGATTAAGAGGAAAATAGGGACGTTATCAGATCAATCAGTGCATTTTGGGTTTAATGCGATGTCGTCGCGATAAGAATCCCACACGGTGGGACTTATACCCCTGTATTCGTTGTTCTCCGAGAGATATCTGTGTATGTCTAAGAGGAGAAGACGGAACACGTCTTGGGCGCTCTCCCAGGTCTAACCGACGCGACGAGGTAGACAGCGGATTCAGTGACAGAGAACAGAAGACTTCCGGCCAGCGTCAGTGCCACCACGGCGAGCAGTGGACGACGGAGTCCGGGATAGGAGTCAAGCCGCGGCACCTGGGAAGGAGAGCTATACGTGGGTAAGTCGAATTCATTAATCTCGATATCTTCGTCTACTCATTGCCTTCCGAAGGAACCTCCCTTGTCAATAACACGCTCGTTTCAGTAATATAATCGGTAGCTATATTTTGCTAATTGCGTAAAACAAATGAAAATATCTTTTAGCTTTTGACACTCAATCCCACAAAAACAAGCAAAGTTGGAATAAAAACCTTTGTACGAATAAATGAGTTCTATGACACTTGCATTTGGTACGATTTGAACGATCACACACGAGACTTTTATCAGTTGTACTACAAAGAACAGATACGAAGACTGTTAGATACTTTCAAGTGAGAAGCACTTGAAAATGATGTAGTGCATCGAAACTAGACGGATATAAATCTTTATGAGGAGAAAATTGTAGTAGTCTTCGTCTCTGTTATCATGGAACAGTTCCTCCACATCACACCTGAATCCGTAATTTATAAAATGTACTACTAATTTATTTTCGTTCTTTTTTAACAGGAAGTAAGCGGAGATATTTTTATGAAAACATATCGATGGACACCTCTAAGTTTGATTGTAAATCCACAGTGTCGCAGCAGCGCTTTCATTGTGTTTACGTCTTCTGCAATTTCTATTACATCTTCGACATTACGCTAATGTCTATTTTATTACGAGGGTACGCTGAAACTAATGCACATATGCTTGTAGACCACAAACCAAATGACCCTCAGAAGCACACCTGCTGGTACGTGGAAGTAACATTCCCCCCCAACACGCATGCGCAGGTTTGAGGTCTTTTCATTCATCCAGTGTATTTTAAGAAGCGGAAATATGGAGACGTGTTCTAGTGCTATTCAACGCGAGTTAAAAAGCGTGTTGTCATCGAATTTTTAACTGCTAAAAAGTGACTCCCACTGAGGTTCATCGTCGTTTAAAGGCTATTTATGGTGATGATGCTGTTGATAGTCTCCTGTAAATCGATGGGTAGTAAAATTTAGTAGTTGCAAACCTGAAAAAGCCATAATCGTTGCTGAAACACGCAGCGGACGTGTTTTGGGATGCTCACCGGGTTTATGTGACCGATTTACTGGAACGAGGGGCAACGGTAAATTCTTCACAGTATATACCGACTCTAAAACACCTCCGACGCCGAGTTTGTCGTGTTAAAGGCAGCCTGGCGCCAATAATCTTGCAACATGACAACGCTCATCCACACACCTCGCGCGCAACTGGAGGGGCTCTGCGAAACCTGAAATTGCAACCGAATCCACAACCTCCTTATTCCCCCGATCTTGCGCCTTGCGGTTTTTATTTTTTTCCTCAACTCAAGAGACACCTCAAGGGTAATCGTTGCACCTCGGATAATGAGGTGAAGGCAGCTGTCAATTTGTTAGCCTTAACGGCGACTATATTGAAAAATAAATAGTGAGATCGAGCGAAAAGTACATTTAAGTTCAATTCTTTAGTTAAAAAATCATATGTTTATTTTTCAACATAGTCACCGTTGAGGCTAGGACATTTCTCCCAACGTGTAACAAGTTTTTCATTCCGTCATTGAAAAACTCTTCCGACTTTTCTCGAATCCAGAACTTGACAGCTGCCTTCACCCCACCGTCTGAGGTGTAATGATTACCCTTGAGTTGTCTCTTGAGTTGAGGAAAAAAATTAAAATCGAAGGCACAAGATCGGGGGAATAAGGAGGGTTTTGTTTGTTCTCGTCTGTGAGACGGCGTGGTACCCATCGTGCACAGATTTTACGGCATTCCAATTGTTCAATAATGAAGCCGATACGTTCCTTGGATGTTCCAATATGGTTTGTGATACCTTTTTGAGTGATTCGCCGGTCATTACGAATCAAATCTTTGACGAGTTTGCGATGTTTATCGTCTGTGGCAGCGATCGGACGTCCGCTGTGGGTTTCATCACCAATTATGGTTTTTCCGGACTCGCAACCACGAAATTTTACTACCCATCGGTTTACAGTAGACCTATCAATAGCATCGTCACCATAACCAGCCTTTAAACAACGATGAATCTCAGCAGGAGTCACTTTTTTGAGGTGAAGGCAGCTGTCAAGTCCTGGATTCGAGGAAAAGAAATGTTAGCTCGCGTAGACATAGCACTAGAACACGTCTCCATACTTCCACTTCTCGAAATACACTGGATGAACGTAACGACGTCAATCGTGCGCATGCGCATTGAGGGGGAATGGTACTTTAATGTACTTTTCGCCCGACCTTGCTATTTGTTTTTGTACTCTCCCAACAAGCATGCATGCGTTATTTTTCAGCCTACCCTCGTAGATTAAGAAAAAATGTCCGTGCCCGGTCGCGTTTCTGTCGCAAATAAAACTTAGTTCAGCTCTTCCCGCGTAAAATGTGCTCAATTCCTGGAATTGACGGGATGCATTGCATGGGTGAAGGAGGGATCCGTAGACGATTGAGACATTGACCCGCGACGTGACCTTTCACTTCCAAGACCCCATCTGCTCTTCGAGTCGCTTGCCGCGAGAGACGATGGGCAGCCCCAGCACCATCGTGGTGGACAACGGATCCGGGATGATGAAGGCGGGATTGGGCGGAGATGACATGCCCAGCGCGTGCTTCGCGTCCATCGTGGGGAGACACAGATACGAGGTGAGGACCGCCACCACCACCTCTAACACAGGCTACGGCCATCCTTTTATTTTAAACAATATTCCTCCCGTTCACTCAAAGCTGGCGAAGCAGACATTTCCTCGAGCACATGTTGTTCTTACAACGAGGTTGCTTAATTCGTCGTGCCACCAACTGGGTGGCCACAAGTGCCCCTTCAACTCGAATGTCAAATCATGACCTGCATGTATTGATAACAATCCTGTGCGAGAACGAGCGAGGGGTTCGAGAACCCAACAATTCACCGGGGAGAACCCCCTAGGTGAATTGAAGCTGTTGTCATGCATCCGGCCTTGTGCTATATGTTTGCGTCGTCGTCATAGTCCGTTTCACGGCTGCGCCAGGGTCGAGAGGATTACGACGATCCGCGCCGTTGACCTTTTGGTGGGTATGGATAAGTGAGAGATGGCAGGGGTCAGTCATCGCTTACCGTTTGTCATTTATTCATTTGCCAGCTCGCTGCCGCTGGTTGGGGCGGCGAGCTGCGTCCTATTCGAAGACCGAAATGGGAAGCGTGAGAACATGGCTTTCGACTTCTTCCTCAGGGGCCGGTGGTGGCGACGGGGCAGCTGGACAGCTACGTGGGAGACGAGGCGCAGGCCAAGCGGGGGATACTGGCGCTGAGTTACCCCATGAAGCACGGCATCGTGACCAACTGGGACGACATGGAGAAGATCTGGCACCACACCTTCTACAACGAACTACGCCTCGCACCTGAAGAGCACCCGGTGCTACTCTCGGAGGTTCCGCTCAACCCCAAGGCCAACAGGGAGAAGATGACGCAGGTGAGGGACGACACCTATCTGGTTGTCGGGCCAACGATTCCCCCAATTCAATGGCGACTGAAAAACAAACAAGCGCCGACGCACTAGAAACCGAGGAAATCCACGAGGTGCTCTCGGCAGACTGCCTGCCGGCTCACGTGTCCACTCGAATTTGGCACATTCACCCCTCACTACTTGCACTTTCGTGATAGGTGCCCTTGGCGCAATCCGCCATGACTTCAGGGTCATGACCCACACCCGTCTGTGTTCATGTGCTTGCAGTAGCTGTCAGGCCACAGCTGAGGTCCTTAGATCCATTGTGAGAGAGATGCAGAGGTCGGAGTAAGAACGCTTGTTGGATTTAGTCTGCTCTTAGCAATCACACCACTAAATGCTTTTATTTATTTTTTATATATCCTGCAAGCCACCGCCAGGGTGTGTGGCAGGTGGTAATTACACCCCTGGATAATTTTACCCGAACATGACCCTACCGCAGTCTTACAAGGTTATTATGATCCCTTATCTTTCGTGGAAAAGGACATCTAAAATCTATCCGTTCTTTCCTTAATCTCTCTAGTTTCAATGGCATGATTTCTCCTACCGTAGTACGGTGGGGGTAATATAATAAATTTTCAACATAACTGCTAAAGAGACATCCTTCCAAGTTATGCAAGAGCTTCAATCTGTAATTTAACCTTCACTACGAGAGTGATTTCCAGCCTAGCTGCTCTAATATTTTGGATACGCTACTATGTTTATCATAACAACGTTGTACATTTCTAGCTCCTCTAGTTTACTGCGATCCCATTCAGAAGTCAATTCAACTTCGCGATGATCCCATATACTTGCAGCATAAATGAGGCCTAACCAACGACAGATAACATTTATCTTGTTCTCTGTTGAATGTTCTGAACAACGGACGGCGTATTGCATTCTAAATGCTCTCTATAAGGCACACAGTTCGCTAGTTGGGTTGTCGAATCTCTGCATAAACATTTTTGGTTGCCATTGAGCGCCCAAACTGTCTTCTAATCCGCCAAGGGCACCCAGTGAGGATACGAGTACTGTAGAGAGAGTAATTTACGTTTCGGCCTATCGTGGAAGTGGGAAAGGCTAGAGCCACGATTTTGGTGTCTAAACGTCCCTCCACAGAGTACGCATTCTACTGTGGTAGTGTGCAGACTGAGGTTCTTCTACTTTGCTCACTATTCGAACTGTAAAAACGTGCGCTGCAATAGACAATCCTGCGATTTGTGAAGCACAATCCGTGATGACGTTTGTACTGGCAAAAAACCACAAGCCAATTGAAATTCATAGGTATCTTCGTGAGGTATACTGAGACGGAATAACGAGTGAAGTCGGAGTGAAGCAGTGGTGCATTCAGTTTAAAAATGGTCGCATCAATGATCACGACGAGGACCTCAGTGGTCAGCCTAGCTGCATGTCAGCTAAATTGAAGGATGACCAATACTAGGACATAATAGACATTCGTCCGTGCACTTTTTAATTAACTACACCAATGACGCAAAACACTGTCATTCATCACTTAGTCGGCACACAGCACAAATTTCCCGAAGAATGTCAGCAGGTTTGAAGTTAATTGCCAGTAAAAACCTCACAAAACGGATTTTACATTTGGCGGGAGTGTGTTGTTTTGACTTGCTACCGTAAACAATCCCCTCCCACGGACTAAAGCCTTGACGTGGTGGAAGGGCTTGTGCGTTCCGATGACCCCTAGAGCTGTGCTGGCGGGCAGATAGGTCGAAGGTTAGGAGCCAGACGAAAGGTAGTCCACGCAGCGTCTGTTCCTCAGTGAGGCGACTGCAAAGGCGTCTGACCCAAGTGGGGCGGCCATTAAGTGATGGTGTCACGTTAAAAACACTATTGAGGAAGGCAACGGGATACCATCTCAATTATTATTCCCAAGAATTTAATAATGGGCACAAGATAGAATATGATTTCTGGCTACGTCAAAAGCTCTTCTCCACAATATCCTAAAACCTCACCCTTTCCCCTCCCACAAAATACGTGACGTCATTTACGGGCGATCCGAGGGGATCACGTTTTGCATATTTGCAGATCATGTTCGAGAACTTCGGCGTACCGGCCTTTTTCGTGTCCATCCAGGCGGTGATGTCCCTGCTCGCCTCCGGGCGCACCACGGGCATGGTGCTCGACTCAGGCGACGGCGTCTCCCACACCGTACCCATCTATCAAGGCAAGTAAAATGCCTCAAACCCCCCTCCCTCCCTATAGATCCTCATCGGAAAGATCTGAACCGACACGACGAAGGTGAAGGTGGTCCATTGGATTCTGCGAGGGTTACTGTTCGGAGGATCTTGGTTCGATTCCAACTAACGCCGCCGATAGCGTATCCCCGAACTCACCCTCAGGAGTGTGATTGTTCGAATAACAGAACTATCCAGGGAAACCGTATGGTGCAAATTGATAATAACTTCAATTCCTTCCCTTATTATTACTTATCGATTTGTGAATTTCATACGGAGCATAGGGCTGGGTATACGAGGTCACCTCAACTCTACTCGCCTATGAAACCAATTTGCCGGGTTGAATACGGTGACCTCCTTAATGTTCGGATGGTACATCGAATTATTCCCGATTGCGAAAACATACCTCTTACTCATTAATGAGTCCCTTTAGTCGTTCACATGCCTTGGATGACTGCCACTCCGACACACGGTTCTCCTATCACCGCAATTCTCTTTCACGGACCGATAGCAATTTTTCCCATGGTCCTCGTAACCGATCCAACGAGTCATTTCCTTGATCTTCCTCGTTAAGTGTCCCTTAGTTTTCTTCTTAGACGGGCGTCATATGCGTCCTGGTGCTTGTGAATAGACAGCCAAGGCTACTCCACATGGTCTCTTCGGAAGGGAAGCCATCTTGTCTGCAATAGTGGCCACGGACGGGCATTATTGCCAGCCATTGAATTCGTGGGCAAATTTGCTGGGCAATACGAGTCAATGCTGACCAGTACTTCCGTTGCTATTCACAAAGAACTATCATGAACATGGAAAGCGACATGACGGTCAATGAAATGAGAACGATACGAATGCCACTTGTACGTGCGAAACAAATATTCCATTATGTTGTAAATAATGTTAATGTACTGGCATTGTTATCAGGAGTTTGCGATCGCTCACCAACAGTGGGGGGCTTTAATTGTCAATCAGTGAGTTGAGATGCGTGAGGGTAACCACGTGTAGGTATATTCGGCTCGAATTGCTTGAAACTGCCTATCAACTACAAACTTGACGAGGCGAAATGGCTTTACTTATGACCCATGGAGCTTTACCGGCTGCAACTATAATTGATCCTAGTACGGTCACACAAAAGATTATGATATTATCACGAAATAGAAAGGCTTAAAAATTAATATTGGGGGACAAAGAAATAAAAGTTAACCCACTAAGGATTTTTTTGGAGGATAGTGGTCAGGGTATTAGGATCAGTAAACGATGAATTGATTACGGAAAGGAATCTTTAACAGAGAGTCGATAGTTGATGACAGGCACCATAAAAATGGATGTAGGAAAAAGATTAGTGAAAACCGTTAAAAGGAGAGTGGTTTCCTTTGGTACGGACATTCGAGGGAGAGGATAATCGTAGATTGGAGGTTTTTTGATGTGGCTGTAAAGAATAACGGGAAAAAATTTAACGAACGGAAAGGAAAACGAATGATTAAATTCAGAATCAGTGCCATAGACATTGGATGTGAATCAATCATGATAAAACGACGTTAGAGAGATTTTCGATAAAAGATGTCTAAGATGGACGATAAAGTTGGGAGAGGCCATCTGGAATACGTAAAATAGTCCACTTATTTGGAAAGGCCTCGTCTTGGATGAGGGTGGGCGGAGTAATGGTGACATTTTTAGAATTGCGCTCGTTTGAGAAGCATCTACAAAGAGGCAGGAGTTAATGGCCGTCGCCTAAGTAAAGACGTAAAGAAAGCACTACTGAAAACCTTAATACGGAGGGAAGTTGTTTATTATTCATAACTTGGTCATAGAGGCGGGAAAATAAGCTTAGATTGGACGCCTTTTAAGATGTGGGTGTGGAGAATAATGGAGCAACTAAACGGGACGGAAAGGAAACCAAAGGACGAAGTTCTAGGCATGGTAGGGGAAGAGAGAAGGTTGTTGGGAGGAATTTAAAGAAGGCAGAACCAGAGGATTAAGGAGGTATTGAGATGCAATGGGATGCTGAAAGCTGTAACAAGGGGAAGAATGGTGGGAAGGCGAGGTGGAGGGAGGAAAAGAATTGGCATTTTGGTTGAAATTGAGGGAGGTAGAAAGTATGCAGAGCGAAAGAACTGCAGTATGTACAATGGGGTTTAAGCATATTTTTGCCATTATAATTGAGATTACAAGTAGTGTGTAGTGACCGGGTACATCAAAACCTACCCTAGTTGATAAACTACTGCTTATAATTGTGACAAGATCCATTCTATATGTGGACGTGTGGGTGCAGTATGTTTATGACCTGTGATATGTGTACTCTATAACATTCTTATGTTTCATGAAAGATTTTGGAATGTGAGAGGTGAAATAAGCACGGAAGGGCTGGGAAGTAAGGACGATATTTGTATAGTAGTAAGTTTCCATGACAATCCAAGAAGTAAGCGTTTTCGGCTTCCCTTACCGATAGGTGAAGGAATAAAGAGGGTATGCATAAATATTGTATGGTAACAAACGGTACTTTTATACCCTTGATTTGACTCAATCATCAACTCTGTTTATCGAAATAGTCATGGGTTTACCATTTTAATAACATTGAAGAGTCTTTGACAAAATAATATATTTGAAACAGCTGTCTAATACGCTTCGTTCACCTCGTTGGTCAATCTTCACCTTTTGAGCGTACAACATCCTTTTTTTCAGTTTTCACTGCTCGCCACGGAAGTTAATTTTGATTTATTTCCCTTTCAAATGCATAGATAGCATACGAGGTCACTAAATCAAGTAATGAGACTGATTAAATTTTTTTTCATTTAAATAGAATTACGATTTTATGTTGTCATCTTCAAAATAACTTCCTTCTGAAGCCACACAGCGCTGGAGACGGTTCTTCCACTCCTCATAGCAGTGCCCTTGAGGTGATTTTTCATCTTCAGGAAGAGAAATAAGTCTTGAGTCAGGCGAATAAGGAGGCAGAGGAGCCACAGGAATGTTTTACTGACCAAAAACTCGTTTAATGAAATAGCTGTGCGACAAGGAATATTATCATGATGCAACACCAGTTGTTCATGATGTTTGATCTTACACGAATGACCCTTTTTCGAAGTTTTTCAAGAACCTCCTGGTAAAAGTGTTAGTTGACCGTTTGGCCTTGAGGTAGAAACTCTTTCTGGACAATCCCGTAGACATTAAAAACACACAAATCAGCATGCATTTGATCTTCAACTTCCTCATTCGTGCTTTTTTGGGCCTTGGAGAGGTTGAAATGTGCCACTCGCGCATTTCTCTTGGTTTCTGGGTTGTACTCAAACACACAAGTCTCGTCACCAGTAATGACACATTTCAGGAAATGGGGGTAATTTTCAATCGAATCCAAAAATTCAAGGAACCTTTCCCTCTTGAAGTCCTTTCGGTCGTGCGAAAGTTTTTTTGGAACTGTTTTTCCGCAGATTTTTCTCATCTCAAATTCAATGGTCAAAATCTGATGAACGGTGGTGTGGGTCAAATTCAAGTCTTTTCCGATCATTCTGACTGCCAATCGACGATATGAACGCAAAAGACCCAGGATTCTGTCGACATTTTCATCGGTTCTCGAAGATGAAGGCCTTCCGCTTCGTGGTTCATCTTCAATCGACTCTCTTCCTTCTGAAAATGCCTTACACCACCGGAAACCATGGGCCCTTGGCAAAACCCTACCTCCGTAGGCCAGCTGAAGTTTATCAAGAGTTTCCGTTGCACTGTGCCCAAGTCTGAAAGAGGCAAAACCTGATCGATGACACCGTTACTTCAAATCGATGTCACTCATTTTTAGAACACAATAGAAAAAACTGTTTCACAAAAAAATCGCCACGGACAACCAAATGACTCGAGCGTGTTCAAACCCCTACTGAAGGCGGATCACGTGTTCCCCTGTCGCCCCTCCAATCCCAGCGCCTCCAGTGTTGCCAGATCTAACGCTACGTTGCCAATCTCATTACTTAATTTACAGATCTCGTATGTCGTTATAAACAGAATACGGGAGGACCCGGCATCCTCTTCGGTTTAAATGCAATGCTTTGGACCCTGAACGTCAATCGAAATCTGCACAAACCGTGCAATCCTCACGTGGCTCTTCGTGCAACTGACCCTCTTCCCTCTTGTCCATCGCATCGGGATGCGATCCAAAGGCTACTCCATGAGCCACGCCATCAGGCGACTGAACGTCGCTGGCCGTGACGTCTCCGAGTTCCTGTCGAAAATCCTGCGGGAAGTGGGCCTATCCCTGAGGACGTCGGCCGATCGGGAGATCGCGCGAGACATCAAGGAGAAGCTGTGCTACGTGGCCCTCGACTACGAGAGGGAGATGGCGAGCCCACCGCGGCGGGACGCTGAATACATGATGCCCGACGGAACGGTTAAGTATCCGCACGTTAAACGTGTGCGCGTCGTTCAAAGGTGGAAAATAGAAATCATTAAAAGGGATGGGAGCACGCGGTTGGGGCGGATCACGAGCAGAAAAATGCCAGCTTGAGCGAGACTCGAACCATGGAACTTCCACTTGCCAGAACAAATGTCGGGCTTAATACTGGGTGAACTCTACCATCACCTACCAAACCGACCTTCGGGTTGATTACTGTGTTCATGGTTTTATATGTACGTGGATGGTCTGAATAGTTTCCGAACTCGGAAAATTTCAGAACAAATGTCTTGTATCTTTGTTAGGTCGGAAACTTTTCAGGGCACCCTTGTATATATAACACTTTTGTGAAAATCTCACGGACCTGAATAATAATGTATATGAAGTTAGCGCTAGTGGACAAGGACAAATATACAGAAACACAAAAAAAGACTCTCCCTCGATTGCAAATTTTCGGTGGTCCAAGCCACCTTTCCCAAGGAAGAGAAGGACAGAACAGAGCAGTTCATAAGGAGGAAGAAGTCGATAGGATACACGAGCCGTTAGAGGACATAATCGCACGTGTTCCTGCAAGGAAATATTTGATAGTGATGGGGGATTGGAATGCGACGGTAGGCGAAGGAAGAGATGGTGGTGAGGTGGGGGACTACGGTTTAGGCACGAGGAATGAACACGGGGAGAAAGCAATAGAGTTGTGCAGGAGACGGAGGTTAGTCATCACCAACTCATGGTTTAGACACCACAAAAGGCGTAGTTATACATGGAAAATGCCAGGTGACTCAGAAAGGTATCAGATATATTATATTCTGGTTAGGCACCAATTTAGGAACAGAGTTATCAATTCGCGCAACTTCCCGGGAGCGGATGCGGACTCTGACCACAATTTAGTTGTTATGAAATGTAACGTCCGTTTCAAGAAGATAAGGCAGGGACGGCGGATTAGGAAATGGAATGTAGAAGCATAAAATGGATTTATAAGGAAGAAGTATCAGCAGACAATAGCGAAAATCATGGATGACGCTAAAGACCTGAGTACTATCGAACAAAATTGGAATTATTCAAGAAAGGGATATCGAAAACCGCAAAAGACACTATAGAAACCATTAATGGGAAAAGGACAAGGAATCTACGGATGACGGATGAGATGACTACAAGGATAGATGGGAGAAGAAGATGGAGGAATGTAAGCAATGAGTTCGGCAAAAGGGTACATAATAACATAACAAGTACAAAGAGTTAAACAATAAATTGAAATGGAAAATAAATAAAGAAAAAGAAGCATGATGGAAGTCGCAGTGCGAGGATATAGAAAGTTTGCAGTGGGAGGGTGAAATTGGTGTGCTATACGGCAAGTTTAAATCACTATCGGGAAGTAAAAAGGGAAGATTTGTGGTAACAGTTAGAGATAAGTCGGGTAAGATAATAGTTGACCCAGAAAACATCCAAGACAGTTGGAAGAAATATATAGAACTGTATGGTAAAGAATTCCGGCCAACAAGGTTAGACCTAGCTTAGCTAAGGTTCAAGCATAGCCAAAAAATAAAATAAAATGATATAGGGGGTAGAACCGAAAACAATTAAACCAAAATATGATAACAAAAAACGCTCTGGCTAAGGTGTACTAGATAGTGTTGACCCTCACCGTTATCAAGCACTGACCATACTGCGCTTGCGAGAGAATTATCTCTGCGCCAGCGGTCCACCAATTTGTAAGAGTACGGCTGGGGTTGATTCTTCCCATAATAATCGTTGCTCTGTTGAATAGGGTCCGAATCGAAAGCACACTCTGGGAATATGAACGTCAATTGAGGTAGTTCGGAAACAGAACGAAAGTAAATCCGCTCACAGTTTCTACGACGATTTGAATGAAACTGCATCAGCTGTACGAAATTTGGGACAGTAGTATTCCACGAAATCCCGCTAAAAATGCCTCACAAATTAAAGAACAAAGACTTTTGAGGTGCCGGAAATACGCTGTCCTCACCCCAGGTGTGCGTAAGAAACAATCATTCCAAACTTAAAATAAATTAGTATAAATAAATAAAGATGTTAAATAAATAGAAATAAATAAATAACTTACGGTTGGAAATTGCTGCAATTGACTGATGGTGACGTCGTGCTCCTCCTTGCACACATAAAGGTCATCCAGTTGGACAAGGAGCGGTTTCGTGCACCAGAGGTGCTGTTTCAGCCGCATATCTTGGGGCCGGAAACGGCTGGAATTCACAAGATGGTGCACGCCACCATCATGCAGTGCAGCGTGGACGTGCGCAAGGATCTCTACGCCAACGTCATCCTCTCAGGTAACCCCAGGAGCATCAAAAGATTAGTTCTCTCTCTCTCTTGACTTCTTCGCATCCACCTGTCCTCTCTCTCCTCGTTCACCACTCTGCCCCCTCTCTTGTCTCTTCTCCGTTTCTCTCTCTTCATGTCTCAATATTCCATCATTCCACCAACTTTGCCCGGCTTCTCTTCCTCGGCTGCATCCATGACATCCTTCAGCTCCTTCGCCGCATATGCTCCGTTCCATTTTTAAGCTACTCCCATCATGCGTCTCTCGTCTCCAATATCTGTCTTTACTCTTCCTTATCCTTCACATTATCCACTTCATGCCCGCCATTCATTCCCAGAAAATATTTTCATAGTCCATGATTCACACCCTGGCACCATTACATTCCGAATAAAGTTCTGTCCTCGAATAAATCTCTTTACTACTAGATACCTAACTCATGGCTCCGTTTGCACGTTTAGTCATATATTTACCCATTTAATTATTCCAATTACCACAAGAGGCGGAGTTGGCAGTATCCTGTAGTTGATGACGTCGAGCAGGAGAGGGTTTGGGGCGAGCATGAGGGCAAGGCAGGCGTCATGCGACTGACTGTTGGTCGAGTCCAGGTTTTGAATACCGCCCATAGAGGGGTGTGCTCATGTCGAGGAGGGGCATTAAGGCACGTAGATGCACTGATATAAACAAGCATCTCGCCCCTACTCATGATTGGATGGAGAGGAGAAACACCCTCCCTTTAAGTCTTTCCCGTGCGAAAAAAGCATCACTACCCCCTCCCCTGTCCGATTCTAATGGACAATAGACCCACATGTGTATCAGACTGCTGAGTGTTGGCTAGGTCATCCCGGACGGACGGAATATATCCTACCCATTGATGGAACACAACATTTGGCTATGCCTCAAGCGGTTCACCGACCCGCTTGTGCAGCCTATTAGTTTCTTTTCTGTTGAGTTCCCCGTCTTTCTCTAACGACGGCCGTCACCTAAATATCACTGAGTAACAAACGAAAGTTGAATTTGTGCCGAGGATCGTTTTTCAATGGAATATAAGGAATTACATGCTGTAAACGATAGCATATTCGCCCCAGGAAGTATACAAAACTTGAAATATTTCTTTTTTTACCAATTTCACCGTAATATTGCGTTCAAGTTTCCAAAGCAGACAACTCTTGAATTGGTGAATTATAAAAAAAGGGAGCTCCTTAAACACAATCGTCTTCATCGAATGACAAAAAAATTAGGCATTTATCAATAATTAGGTTTTAATTCCCTATAATCATGTCAGCACTCCAAATGTGCAATCACGGAAATCGTGAGATGACTCTAATGCTCTCCTGATAAGGTTAATTCACTTCAAGATTTCATTGCATTAATAAGGCTCACGAGTGGTAAATCTCTATTCAAATATGCCCATTTCGCGTTAGCAATAATACGGCTTGGAATTTCTGTTACCGTCATCATTTCCTCGGATTTCATCATAAGCCTTCATTGTTTTCAATTTCGCATATCGTGTATCCGCTTTTGCAATCTCTTAAGATATCACCGTTTAATTTTAGATATCACGATGGATTTTTTTTAAAAGCTATAAGTTCCAACTCTAGTAGCTGTCTTATCTTTGATTTACTCGCTTTTTGTAAATAACCCTTGGCGACCACAGTTTTTCGCGAGTTTTCTCCCCAGACTATAACGAGTTGGCTTTTCATTTATTGTTTTCTATGGTGTTCTCATCGTCCTTATAATGCACGTAATATTGCCAATCGACTGTCATGGATTGCACCATTTTCTTCCATAGCGTACGAGTGGGTGGGATTTCGAGAACACACCGTACTCCTCTTTGAAGCGACTGGACCAGATGGGACGGGTCCCCCTTTCCTGAGTACATTTCAATTCACATGCCGTCCCAGATTATCTTGAAATAATTTTAATGGTGATTAATCCGCGTGCAAAATTGTTACTCGTCCATATTTCAAAGCATATGTGGTTAAGAAGGTAATAAGATCACGGCAAATTGACAGTACTTTAAAATAGGAGTGTAGGTTCAACTGATGTAAGCATGGGGATCTCGCATGGGCACAGGTCAGCATGTACCTATGCCCATACGAGTACGGTTGGCTACCTTTTCACAAGTGAAATTAATTAGAACTTACTGTTTGTTCAAAATTTCTTTCATGGTACCGAAATCGGTATTCCACCTGGATTAAGCAGTAATTATTAGGCCGGAAAAGGTATCCAGGAAATTGAGCCAAATTTGGACCAGCAGATTCCTCGAGGTTTACACCTGGAGCTACAGGCGTAAACTCGAGCTTGACCTGTAAACTACGTCTTCCGCGGTTCACGTCAAATTTAACGGTGGCGAAGAGATAACAAAATAATCAGGGGATTTCGACAGGATAAGGCGTAAGAAGAATATTTTACGGTCGCCGGGACCATTGGGTGGAACTGGTTGGATTAGCAAAAGAAATAAGTACTTCGGGTTCGATACCTTTGGCAGCAACCCCGTAAAAAATCAGAGCGGTGAACGGTCTACCCGGGAAACCGCAGGGGGCACCAGGAATTAGAATCTACCCCTTCTTAATTTATCGTTCACGCATGTAAATCATACCTTAGGGTATGGGATGAGACGAAACCTCATGAAACCAACAGCCAGGTTGATTTTCTGTGGCATTTTTTGTGCTCAAAATATTACGAGGATCATGCGAACTTCGTTGCACGCGGATTACCTCCTATCTCCAAACACTCATCAAATTTGGTCACAAATTCGATGCGATCGCGTTTACCGATGCTGATGACCGTTATTTCCACTCGTCACTCACCAGGAGGCTCCACCATGTACCCGGGGATGCCGGAGAGGCTGTTGAGGGAGCTGTCGACGCTGTCGCTGGTAAAGGTGGAGATCCTGGCTCCCCCCGAGAGGAAGTATTCGACTTGGGTGGGAGGGTCCATTTTGGCATCCCTGTCCGCCTTCCAGCGGATGTTGATCTCCCGGGCGGAATACGAAGAGTGCGGCTGCAGGATCGTGCATAGGAAGTGTTTCTGAAGGAAAGCTCGGAGATGATGCGAAAGACTTCGAACCGAGGAAGAGACGATTTTCAAATGGCGACTTCCTTTACGATCAGCTGTTAGATCAGTACGGGAATATGTTTCCGTTCTGTGCCATCGAAACCAAGCACCAAATATTTCACATTCAATTGAAAATATGTTTGACAGATGAAAACATCGACAGCTTTTCGTTGCAAATTACAATATACCTTGAATAAATTTTAAATGGGTGTTATCGCATCTTAATGAGCTTATTTTCGCAAGCTATTGAATGGAAGACGTCGCTGTATTTTCCTCAATAATTGTTTTCATATTCCTGAAAGTACATGGTAAGACAACGGAAAATACTATCAACATTCCCCATCTATCATCCAGAAAATATAAAAAATTCCCACTGTACCACCTGTTACCAACATTCACGTTATGTTGCGCAATTGGGGGTAATTACAGCCCCTAACTTCGGTGCCTCAGTTTCGTTTCTATGGCATCGCCTCCACTTCCGCACCAACTGAGCGGCAATCGGCGTCCATCGCTGGTGTTTTCGCGCTAGATGTCTCGCACGAGAGACGTGATGAATGTCGTCCTATGCAGCAGCATTTTATCGCAAGTATTTACCTCCTCCACGAATAAAAAGGTACCGGAAATGGCGTCAAGAGTTGCCCCCTTGGAGGGAGAGGCTAAAGTACAATATAGGGTGACTTGGAAAGGGGCTTGGTCGCAATTTCGCGCCCCTCCTCCTCGGCACGAAGTTATCGCTCTCTATCCCAGACTTTCGCGGCAGGACGATTTTAACACTGTTACCAGCTATTGCTCTCTTCTCGATTTTAGGAATTGTTAACCACATCGAGAATTAACTATATTAACAATTGTTAACATTGGGAATTGTGGTAACCACCATAATGAGGTCGATGGCTGCTTTTGATAGGTGAGGCTAGAGTTTAACTAATACTAAGCCCTAGATGGCGTGTGAAATTCACCCATCAGATTAATAAAAAGGCGAATTCCTTGACTTGTGTCATAATTGATTTCTCCGGAAGATCTAATATCCGAAACATCACCTAATTTGGCTGGAGATGAGGGTACCCGAGGGCACCTAGCGGTGTTGAACCCGAGCCTTGCGGTCAGTAACCCATCGCTCTCAGACCCTTGACAACTAGAAGCTTGAATTTCTTACATAGTGCCTCCCACTTGCTGCAATACGACATTGATCTGTGGATAATAACCGCCACAACTTCATTTGATCGAGGAAGGCGTCAATGATTGACGGAGGTCCTGAGTTGCAGGATCTTATCATGTTACCTTAGTATTAGTACCAAGTAAAATGACTTCCCATGAGCCACGAATGGATTTGCACATTCATGTTTTAGGAAATCCTTCGAATTTTCCCCTCTGCATAGAGTTTTTCCTTCCGTATATTGTCAATTTTTTAAAATTACGGCCAAAACGTTTGAGTAAATTTTAAAAAAAGCACAGAAAAACCAACGCGGTAGTTCGTTCAAACGGCTAGATTCTTCTTCATGCCGACAGTGAAGTTTTGCAGGCCGAGAGCTCAAACAATCTACAATGGGCCCTGCAGAGTTTCGGGGTGCAAAATAATGACTTTGATGGAAAATGCATCCAATACGATGGCAATTGTTTTGGATAAGGAGCATAGAAAGTGTGATCGCATACCGAGCGTCGCGGCGAAATAATCGACTGGGTGTATCTTCACGTATGTCTTGGTAAAATGTTCATGAAAGATTGCAGGATGGATGTAGAGATAAAAGAAGTGGAAATTCCGCCGGTGCAAAAGCTCTTGGTAGCACGCAGAGTACGTAAAAAAGAATATTTCCCTAAGATTGTAAAAATGGCACTTTATAAAAGGATTCATCTGTACTTCTCCAAACATTGTTGTATGGAAGCGACGCTTGTGTATTTCAAGACAAGCATTGATCTAGATCGCATACGGGGTCTATCCCAAAAAGTAAGTAAACTGACTTTCGCTGGCGAAGCGGACGACTGAAGTACGAGGACGATTTGTGGCGGGAAAAATGGTGCGAGGTCTTGGGAAAGCAACACGACCCGCGTCGGTTGTCTGCGGGCCGTTAGTCTGCGGATCGCTGCTAGAATGAATCCCTGCTCGAGGGTCGTGTCACAAATTCACGATGCCGTTTTCCATTGAGATATAACATGCGATAAAATTTTGTGTTAAACTCGGGAAATCGGCTTCGTAGACCATGACCATTAAGGTCGGGCCGAAGGTTATTAATTGGGTTAAGGATGCTTATGGAGATACGTCCCGAGTGATGGTTTTCTGCTTGCACAGGATGTCCCGGGGGGGGGGGTAACGAGGGAGTTGACGATGAGGAATATTCTCAACATCCATCAATAACACAGCGTGATGACAAGGTGCAAAAAATGAGACATACGAGTAAATATCGTATGTCACGTATATACAATTCTTATTGACCCCCCAGTGTCAGGATGTGACAGCAGGAGAGTGCAATACTCAGAAAACCACAGTGCATTGCATTCTTATAGAAGAATTAGCCATGAGAAATTTGGTCCCCTAGGTGCTGTCAAAAGAGTGCTTGAAAAGAACAAAAGACTGCAAAGTCATCTAAAAAAAGGAGCCTGAATACTATCATCCAAACCGTCAATGGAAATTACAAAGAGAGTGACATACTATATTACACGTAGATATTCGAGGCAGTCGTTTTTCTTGGATGTATTGCTAAGACAGGATGTTACCAATTTTTAATTTGAAAAAAATTGAAGATCCAAATTATTTGCTTGCTACTGCTTTCTCGATGTCTAAGAATAAAAGAGTATTGAAGGAGACAGTATTGGCCTAATTCTTTTAAAAACAAAAATACCCTGGATATGATTTCAGGGTTATCACCTAGGGCAATCTTCTGCTTCTTTCTGCGTTCTGCCTAGCCTAATAGAAGGCACTATGAGTCAGGTACGCGCAGAGTAACACGAGTTAGCATGGGAGATATCACCAATTATTAATAAAAAGTCCTTAAATTTACCTCCCTCTGACACCACACTATCTTTCGCCTGGAACTCGTCTTCCCCTTCCTCTGGTTATTGATCGCATATATGCTTATTCTGTCCTGACGTTCGTCACATTACGTGTGGCTGCTTGTGGAGTTACCTCTACACACAATCATGCAACAATTTCAGAGAGTAAAAATCATTCGCCTTGACCGGGATTCGAACCCGGATCCCTCGATATCCGTCAATGCGAATGATTTTTACTCTCTGAAATTGTTGCATTATAATGCACACATAGCGGGTGACTCCGTTAAAGTTACTGTTTCTTGAAATTTCTCTACACACAAATTGTTTTCCTCCTTTGCAGGGGCGTTCCTCTCCCCATACATCTTCCATACCATCAATACGCCAATCTTCTTAACAGAAGCGCCATATTTTGCAGTCCCCAGCAATTGCAGCTCACCATCAGAATTCCTTAGCCCTTCTCGACTGGACATGTCCATATATTGAACGCTTCATGTTTCTTCTCCTTGTGCAGGGGAGGAAGTGCAATGTTAGCATCACCAATTCCCACAAAAGCCCACTTTCCACCGGATGAAATTTAACAAATCATTGGATTGATTGCCTTCCTCAAAAGTGAAAGTTATCACAAATCTTCTGTAGATGGGTCGGCAAGCAATATTACCAAAATTTACTTTCAAGAGGTGGGATCATACCAACACCCACAGTGGTGTAGTGGACTGCAAAATGGGCAGGAACTCCCTTCTCATCAGTATCGGAGAGTTAAAGGTCATAGCATGAAGGTATACATCCTTCCTAACATTAATATTCTAGCCTACCCTGCCTTATGGGCCACAAACCTAACTGAGACCAAGAATTTGCTCAACTTAGAAAAAGTACTGTGCCATGTGAAGGGAGATGGGGCCAAATGCAGCAATATCAGTGGCCAGAATTATCCATATGATGGCCTTGTGGAAAAGATTTGGGCAAAATATTACTGGAGCAGCACTAAACATTCTGGTGGTTGAGGGAGACCTCACAATTTGTGGTCGTGATGGCAAAACTGAAAGTGCAGAGCCAGTGGTACTTCTGTCACCAGGCCAGCCACAATTCCAGGAGTAGTCTGCCCAGTAGTCACCTACCGGTGCCAAGCTAATGGGCTTAGGTTGTACAAGACCACTCAACACTGTTCTGGTGCACGGAAGGAGCTTTCTCTCCATGGGCATACGGGGATAGTGTGGAAACTGACAGCAACAACACATGGGGTACAGAAACAAGACAGATTAGTAAAACAAATACAACATTGGTTGACCCTCATACATCTTCCCCAATTATTAGGGCATTACCCCACCCACCCAGGTGGGGTAACATCCTCACCTGTCAAACCAGAGGTCACAGGTTTGATTCCTGACTAACTCCACCTGGGGCTTGGGGCCTATAATGCCACCAGGAAGGCCTATAATTTCATTATAGGCCTTCCTGGGGAAGTGCCTATAATGAAATATGTACGGGTTAGGAGGAAGAAGGAACTACAAGTCTCAATATTGCCCCAAAAAGTCATTAAATAAATAAATGTATTTAAATAGCATGCCATTTGATCATAGGGGGTAGACACCTAGTGGTTTCAAAGTTTTGAAATTTGGCTAACCAAATTTTAAAACTTTGAAATGTGACAAATGAATATATCTATACATAAAATGGATGACTCCATTAAAATTTACTGTTGTGACAACTCCCACAGTTTCTTGGAATGAACACACCCTCCATTGATTATTTTTTATTGATATTTTTTAAAGAGTGCCCCACCTTATAGGAGAGCAAAGCGTTTTTGGGAGCGGGAAAATTGTAATGCCGGACAGGACACGACTGGAGGCCAACTTTGCCAAGTAAATAGGGAGTAATCTTCACCCTCACTGAGAAGGAAAGGGCTTTTCCATAGCACAAAAAGCGTGGAAGCTCTCACCCTGCCTAATAGGAGAGGAAGGAGACTTCCATCACCTGTAACATCCGAAGAAGCCCCCGGCACATTGTTGAATATAAAGGATGGTAAGGAACGATCTCAGGGAAGAGTGGTGGTTCCTAGGGAGAGGAATCATGGAATGAATGTCAGGTGCCACCTTCGGTCAAAGTCCTGGGCTTCTCCATCATCTTCACTTCTCACTCAGTCTCATTCTTGCACCTGGCAGGGAGGTACAAAAAATGGTTAATAACCTCATTTAATCTTATTCCAACATGTTCTTGGTTTCATTTAAATCTCATCCTAGGGAGCAAGAACAAAAAAAATTCATCTTATAGATAAGATGAGACGTTGAAGGAAGAGCAAGCTACTTCTGGGACAACACACCTTCCCACTCAATCCAGCTCATTTTATTCGGACAACATATCTTATGGTCACAGTGGAGTTGCAGACATCACACACAGGCAGTGCCACTTCCGCAATGAGGTACGAATGGATTGGGGGCTTCATTCCCATTGTCTGATTTCGACTTCTTTGATCAGACAAATACGAACAGCACGCCATTTAAATATATCCAGTACACAATTTGCTCCAAATAGTAGGCCAGTATTCATCCAAAGATTCATGACAGTTTTTCAATTTGATTTTTGGTCCTGAACCAGGACTAATACACAGAATGCCCAAAACTGAGTACCTGCTTACAAACTAAATTAGCTTTGTCATCGCCAAAAATCCCTATTCATCCAAATAACCACAAAAGAGTTGAATTTTATTCTTAGAGAAGGTTGGGAAAGAAATATACCCATGAACAAGTTAGTAATGTGGAGATAAGTCATAGACTGCAGAGAATTAGTGAAGTTTGAAGAAGCCATAAATATATTTTATCCATGACAGCACTTATCCTTAGGCAAATAGTTTTGAAGCATGTAGCATACAGGATGCATTCTGTTCCTGTACATGGCAGACCAAGCTCTGTCTTGATAACTGTATTAGATAGATAATTAAGGTGAGAAAGGTTGTATTAGAATTGGATCTGTCCATGTGAACAGGAATCAGGTCTCATTTCTACTATTTCCTCAAGTTGCAACTGATACTAAGGATAAGCGAGGGAAGACTACTCCCACCTTTGTTAATCTGTTACAGAAGCCTGGCAAGGTAACGACAAATGTGCATCTTGCAGATTTCATAAGTCTGAATGATTAAATTGCACTGTTTGATACTTTATTGAGTGGCCCTTGTCCTAAAAAAGACTAACAAGTAGGGCTTTAAATAAATTCATAACAAGGTTGGATCTTTGATACAATTTTCACAGTAATATTGTACTTCAATATGGCCCACTTGGTGCCCAAAACGTACAATTTCTCCACTAGTCATATAAGACTCTTAAAATCAGTCACCAAACATAGCTGCTCTTGATGTAGACTGCTACCAAAGCAGGAAGGTTTCCATGATCAACTATTAAGATGTGGACCTCAATTATATTTTGAATTCTCAAATTGAAGCATCTATCACTGGGCAAGAATTTTTATTATTTTAATAAAGCAATAGTCAAGGGGTCAAGCATGATGCTGTATTAGGTGGTCACACCTACAAAATGTATGACTAATCAGGAAGGCCTTTGTCCACCATGAAATTTTGTCAATTTTTCAAAGCATACCATCCCAGTCAAAGTTGCAAGCTTGCATATTGAGAAATTTCTGGCCCACATCAATTACCTTGGAGAAGAGACAAACATAATGAACGGAAAGCACACAGAGTACAATTTTACCTCAATACCAAAAGGGCTCCGACAACTTCTGGTCAACTGAGTGTCCCACTGAATATTCAGACAGAATGGAAACCCATTATAGTAAGGCAGCCATTTGACTCACCGTCAACATTTGTCATGTTTTATGTACACTTCTGAATGACACTGAGAACCAATTTCCATAACATAATGCCCCCCATAAACAACGACCAAAAATTGAACCCACCCAAGAACACACTTTATGGGTAAATCAGATGATTTATCAGTCATTTAAATGTTGTTCCCTTCTCTGTATCCAAATAAACAAGGGATGGAATTCTTTTATTACTCAACCGGAATTAGATCTAAAATCTTAAAATGTAAACCTAGGGGAAAATGATTTAGCCTCCATGGTAGAGCATAGGGTTGTCCCCTGTGGAAATGTCCCCAATTTCTCATCTCAAATGCACATAGAAATCAGGATTTTATTGATGTCCTTCAATTCTATGCTGGATTATTAAGAATGTTGCATCCAATAATAATAATAATAATTTTAAAAAAATTTGGTACCAATGGGTCCTTTATTCTTCTGAGGCATTATGTGGAAGAATTTGTGTGAATATAATAATTTATATAGTCATTTAAGGCTACTTTTGAGTAGAATATGCATCTTTGCCATCATCACTACATTGTACTAGAGTTGTGTGGACATGACTGATTCAATAACTTACAATGCCACCTCTTCTGGGAATCCAAGACTGGAAATCCCAAAAAATCAACTGCTTACTCAGGTAGCCATGCACATTCACATCGATAAAAATTAAACATTATTACACTAGTGTGCACTCAATTTGCTCATCACATCAATAGGCACTGGGATACATCTTTTGTTTCCTTCACAAGCATAAATATGTACATTTTGTATTTTGGATGAAACCATTATTTTCTTTGAATAACTTTCATTTGACCACTACAGTGTAAAACACGGAGCCGCTTTTCCCCCATGGGCACCAATTTCACCAGTGGCCCTGACACCATGCTATCCAAGGCTCTCTGCTAGTGGATATTCGACAGTGCTTCAAAGCACAAGATTTCAATGATGTTTAACATCCTTGGTTTTCTGGGGTGAATTTTGGGAGGTACAAGCTTATCACTACAGATGCGCAGATGACAAGAGAAAGGCTTGCAATGGACAAGCAAGCAAGCACTGGCCGAGGTGTGGTGGGTGCAGCACCCTCCTTGCATGATTCCACTGAGCAATCTCACTACTTTGGCATGGTGGGCCAACACAGGCTCCATCCCAGACTGCTGCTGCTGGCGAGTTATTTAAATCACATATTCAGCCTCAGCCCCTGAGGCAGTACTTTCGTCAACCACGTCTGCTTTTGAAACATGTTACAACAGGCAAAATGAAATCAACACAAGCCCACATAAAGTGCCAAAATTATTTGTAATATTTTTCGAGTGAAGTTTCTGCAAATATCACATTCCTGTCCCTCCAAATTTTCTTATTCGTGACACTGGCAATTGATGATTCTCTCTGCAGAAATCGATGGCAGAAAAGTAATGCCACAAAAAATCACAGAGACTTCCTTCTTCTATCTCCTTCGCTGAATCATCTTTCTAGCCATTACACTTCCAACCCCCTCAGCCTAAGAAGAAAACAATCTTTTGTTTATTGACCTCCAAATTATTTCACACTGGCTACTTCCAGTCCTTCAGTACAGGATCTCCTACGTACCACGTCAGGCGTATCTGTACAGTCATTACTAGCCAAGAGTACAAGACGCTTCAAGGGAAATATGCAAGAACATGCACCGGCAAGTTCTTAACTTGAACACAGGGCCAACACTATTGATTTCAGCATTTTCCACTGACAAGGTTAGCAATACTTACAACTACATATTCCTGCAATACTCCCAATTTCATATACATACATATTTAAAAGTTTACATGGAAACTTTCATTATTATCTTAACATGAGTTTGGATGTTACTTCAGTTCCATTAAATACGGTTTGAGGCCATTCAGATTCTCAAAGTGGTCATTTGTTCACATCACCACTGGGACCTTGACTGCTGAGAACAGAAATATTTAAAGCACCACACTGCCAAGCAGTCGTTTGCACCCACCTACCTCTCCAAGTTTGCCTCAAAACTTTTTCATGTGTGCAATACAAAAGAACTTTACTATAAATTTCTTATTATTCATGATATAAAGTGCCTGCTGTAACTGAGGCCCCTGACACTGTACGGTCTAATGCTGTCCGTCACCCAGGGTTCCAACACTTTATAACGGCCCCCAAGCATCATGAGCTCACCTGTGAGCGATCCAGATGTGACTGAAAGGACTGACTTTTTTTGGCCAGTTTTGGATATGCTGGTACGTCATCTGAAGAGGGCTAATCTTTCAGAGGATGCGACTGGATGGCTCCCCCCCCCCCTCCCTTACAGCAAAACCCATTTACTATGATTCCAAACATCTGCTAACTGAAATAACCAAGGCCTCTTCACACTCCCCTAACGGAAGAAGACAAGCTTTCCAAATATGAAAAACATAAACCATGCAACCATCCTCCAGGCAATACGACCATTGTTCCATTCCTTTTGTTGCCAAGCCAGTGGCCTCCCATGTCTCTCCTCTCCTCCTTTCCCTTCCTTATCCCCTCTCCATTCAGAATCCCCTTCACAGCATTCCCTTTCCTATGCATTCGATGAGAGGTATGAGCGAATGCCTTCCCTATCCCTCTCTAGCCACGCTGCATTCAGCCGAATCGTCTCCACGCTCTGCTGCACGGTGCGCTCTGTGCCTGGATATGGATGCTCACGGAAGAATGCCTCCAGCTCCAGCGCCCTCTCCTCACTTGCAAAGTTCTCTGTTGTCGACTTGACCAACCTCGCTATTAGGCACCCACCCTGAAAGAGAAGCACAGAATGCATGACGCCAGGTTGCACTCACTGAAAATAATTACAAATGAACAAAAAACAGATCTTCCTACATCCATGACTTTAATGATGCAAAGCTTTTTTTTAAGTATAGCCACATTAGCAAAGTAATTTATTTTACACATTTCATAAATCGTATCAGGATTGATTAATCTAATTACATAAATTGAAGTTACCAACTTCAGATTTGCTATATTTTATGCCATGTAAAGCAAAAATATAAATGTGTTGGCAACAAAATATCCTCAACGTCACCAGGAAAAATATAAACAGAGGCATAAGAGTATTTATGCCATCTTGGCTGAATAACAACCGGAATTACTTTTGCACACATTCATATTCCTACAAGACATGTGCAGCAGATCTTAATTAGGACAATAGTTGGAGGCTTTGTTCCCATATTAGTGTGTCCATTCCTTATAGGTAAAAGTCTCAACCCATGGGTATAACACATTTATCCATTCAGATGCACACCCTGTTTTAAAGAATGAAAATGAGGGAAAAATCTGAAATACCCTAAATTGCCATGTATCTTTTTTATTGCAGTAAAACCATTCATTTTAACTTCTGCAATGACCTTAGAATACACATCCAAACTCAAAAAAAGAAGGAAAGGAATACGGCCCTCAGTATGGGCTTTAAAATACATTTACGAAGTGGTTTAATTCTTCCAGAGCAGCAAGTATAATAATTGGTAGAGTTTCACTAAAAGAATAATAGGTAATAGAAGGGAGAATGTTAGGTAAACAAGGAGAGGGCAGGAACAGGATAGGGATGTTGGATGGGAGGAAGGGAGGAAGGAAATACACATAGATGAAGAGGGACATGATGTAGATTAGGTTGCTCGATTTTATTTTGTTAGGAGTCACAAAATATTTATTTGCTAATTGTGTCCATCCACAAACCTACCTTAACCAGTAGATTACCTTATAACAATAATAATTTTTTAAGGAAGCAACAGCATGTAAGTACATGCATACCATAAAAAAAAAACCATCAACACAGTAATCAACCCGAAGGTCGGTTTAGTAGGTGATGGTAGAGCTCACCCATGTACCAAGACCGACGGCGTGTGAATATTCACACATCAGGGTAGGGGGGCCAGTTCCTTTCCCTGTGACGGTTATGGTTTCCCAGTAAGATCTAGTACCCGAAAAAATCAACTAGCTTGGGCGGAGCTGCAGGTACCCAGAGTGCCTTGCCCGGGAATCGAACCCGGGACCCTCCGGTCAGTAGTCCAACACTCTACCCACTAGACCACTGCAACCCGCGATCACGCATACATTGTTTGCTAAATGAGCTTATAATAATATCTTGTAGTAATTGCAATTTTTACAATAAATGATTACTTTTGTAGGTTAAATTTAATTGCCACAACTGAGCAGCCCATTATTCTCAGTGAAATTAAATAAAATTATGCAGTAATTGATTATCACTTCGCGTTATTTTCCTGTAACTCACAATTGCCCTCAATTCAAACTTTTTCCTTTGTCCCCCTCAAAAGCATAAAAGAGATGTTTTACTTTGATGGATGAGGCTCCTCAGCCAGTGAGAATAATAGAAAGAGCACCATAGAGTTGACAATGAAGGAAAGCATTCGCAGGTACCATGGTGGATTCACATGACTGCCACCAATCTCGCATACATCAAGCCAGTATTTAGACAATGGACACTTCCATGGAAAAGTGACATATTCCAAAGTGTCTTCAAGTTTGGCAATGCCAATAGTTAAAGAGACAGTATTGTCTTCATGAAAGATATCTGAATTTCAGATTTCATTAGGAATACACATTTTCAGGTCCTATGAGCATGTTTTCGCCATTTGCCAAAAGATGCTGATCCACGTGAATATCTATTTTGTGGGCACAATAACTTAAAACCTATTAACTCGAACAATACAAAAGATAGCCAACAAAAGTTACCATTTTAGCCTTTTTCAACCGGTGACAGTGATGTGACACCAAAACAATATTTTAAAAGGGAATAGGAGATTCAAGAATTACTTTAGTTGGAACTGATATGAATTTAAGTAAAACTATTTTATTTCTCTCATTAAAATATGAAAAAATGGAGTTATTGCTGTGGAGCTGTAGTTAATATATTGATAACGCGTTGAATTTATCATTCTGCTCTCCATTTATCACATCTCACATACAATTTTATAAAACGTTATTCATATTAAGAATTTAGTTTTCTTTTGGCCCTCGGAAAAATTGATTACTTCTCATAAAGCAATGCCCTTTAAATTTTTGTACATGTGCTATTGCAGTAAAATATAATGGAAGTTGTTTAGCAAAAGTTGAGCTCCGAGTCACATCATTTGAGTGGCAAAATAATTTTTGTAACGTCCTCCTAAAAATATTATAAAAGCTTTCATGTCAGTTAAGTATTAGAGTAAAAGAATGTCTTACTGAGAAATATTCCCATAAGCTCAACCTGTTAGAAACATGATTACACTCCATTGTGTTTAGACATAATTGCGTATCAGTTGATATCATGATCATGATACAATACTTCAGATTGTCTAATTCAATATCAAAGCCAACAATTTATGGTGTGTACATAAAACTTTACTTATTGGCAATAAAGTAGTTGTCTGGTTCAAATAATGAACTCTTGAGCACTGATAGAGTAAGAAAAATGTCCATCTAACCCAATGAATAACTTAAGAAAACATTATAACGAAAAACATGCAAACCTGGTAACGCTCCAGCAACAATTGCCAATTGTCTCTGAGGAATCTCCAAGCAAGCTCACGGCCAACCTTTGTCATTGCTACAGAAATTATGACAAAAACAGTGTCCTGTGACCTCACTTCATCCTAAAAGAAATCAAGACAGGACTCTTTACTATTTCATATTGATATATGTCATACAATGCAAACCTTACTGGCATATACTGGAAATACAAATGAAGTGATGAATCAAGTGATCAAGGAAAAAGGTGTAAGATTTACATAATGAACTTGTCCTTATTAAAACCTTTCTGTAGAAATCTAAACGGACAGAATCCTCCTTGATTGACAAAACCTGAAGTGAATCCCTAAGCTATCCCATGAAATCTTAATGAGGCATGCTTCTAAATTGACAAAAACCTTAATATTCATTTTTAAATATCCACTTTTACAAAAAGATGGGACCAATATATAAAGGTGGCTAATGTGCAATGTTTTCCCAGGGAAATTACAGGAGAGACTATATATCTGAGGGCAATATGCTTGGAGAATATCAGCGATAAACTGAAACCATGGACAATAGTGAATGTTATGTTCACATCAGTCTTCTTTTAATTACATGAATTCAATCAGATTTTCTTGTTGAGGCACCACCACCCTTCATTTGATAATAAAGGACTTCTCTGAACTTATGTTCCTTTAAACCCATTATGAGATATTCAATAAAAGCCATTATTATTATTACAAATTAGCAATTCACAACTGTGCAAAGTCTGCTTATTTGTTTACTATACATTTAAGTAGAGGAATCTCCTACTTTCCAGATTAAAGAAATGGGAATGTGGGAAATAATATAAAATTTATAAAATATATTAAAAAACACAACTCATCACAATTTGGTGTTTCAATAAAAATGTTTTAAGCACAAATGAAAGCATTTTCAATAACCTGTACCTATTTTGCCTCTTTTTATATTTCCACAATTTTGATCATCAGATTTGGGAGTGAATTGGCTGTCAAAAACCATTCAAATCAATAAAAGGTTGACTTTCAGAACAGACTGATGTATGAAGCTTGAAAACTTATCAGCTTCCATGAATTAACATAATTTAAAATGAACCACAGTTGAACTCACCGACATTGAAAACTCGAGGACCCGTTTGAGGAGGCCTTCATCTTTGATGGCCCCAAGTGCCCTGGATATCCTGTCCTTCTCCTCATGGAGGTCAGCCTCACGATACAACTGCAAAAAATGTCATTTCAAGGCTGCAGGAAGTGGAGAGCAACATTGAGGTAGACAGTCACCCGTGAACATCATCAAGTTAACACCTCAAGCCGTCTCCGAGGAGTCTGCCATTGCTAGGTACACAGCTGAAGCATTTGGGTATACGACAAAGCATACCCTAATTGATCACATGGGTAATGCAAAGTGACAGCATGAGTCACTTGAGGATGGCAAGGAATGAGCGAAGGAACTTGGACTTGGGGAGTTTGCCAATGCCTCAGGGAGTAGTGCAAGGTCCAATGTGCTACAATACACAAATCCAAGGTTGTGATCTTCAACTAGCACATTTCCTAATAGCTACTCAACCAGCCAATAATTATTAGCAAAATACAGAAATATACACAACATACAGGCATCTACATTTCTGAGAAGTGGTAATTAATATTATTAAATACATTTTTTTTTAAGTTTTAAGAGTCAGTTTCTATTCTGTATCTGACATCTGGTACAATTCTCATTAATTAAATAATCAAAGGAAAAGAGGTGCCCCCTCAAAATACCAAATGATTCAAACGAATTGAAATAGAAATAAAATTCTTATGGTTCCAGTGAAATAGTGATGATGCATTCAAAAGTCATCCAATAAAAAATCCTATGAAAAATCTCTCGACAAGTTTGTAATTCAATTTCGTATATTACAATTAGTATGGAAACTACCTGTGTTTTTAACGTGTTCATATAATAAAGTACAAGAAATCAACAACCAAAATATGATGTTTTCTTGAAATAATACAGAAAATGACAAAAATAGTTGAATATCGAAGAAAATTCTTTCGTATTTGTCTGTTAATGATAGTCATGTAAAAACAGTGCAGATCTAACTGCAGGGTAATTCAAATTTCAAGAATGTTTAAAGCATAATAATGTACTCATAAGATTAACGGTGCACATAGGCAAACTGTTCTCAGACAAGAGAGCTTTTGATGGCAACGTTCTCATTTATGGGTCAAAAAATAGGAAGTGAGGGCAGTCTTACCTTGAGCATTGTGTCATAAGTGGTCTGGTCTCCAGTCGAGAGAACAGCTTTGTACACGGGTGTCCTGAGATCGGCAGGTATCAGTTTCTCGCCAGAGGCATGGCTCTTGAAGCGCCTGTTGGCCTCCGTGATGGTGCCCTCCTCTCCATACCAGCCAAGTCGTCCAAGCACCAGGGAGCGGAGGAGGGTGTCCAGGTGGCCTGAGAGCATTCAACAGTTTCTACTCACATTTCCATTTGTATCTCCATGACTTTATTTTTCACAAGAATCAAAGTCCATTTCAAACTTAGCATCGAATTAATGACAGATTAAAACAAAGTAATTAATTCAACATGCTGAATTTGTACTCTGCGATTGCCTGTCGGAAAGAAAATTGACATGAGGTGCCCCGAGGACCCAACTGCATGTGTTCTCATTTTTGGACATGATTCCATACACAAGGCTTACCAATAAAATTTTTCCATATTTACCTTTATAAATATTGTTAACCAGACTAAAAGCAATCAGAGTCACATAACTATCTGCCTTTTTGTGCTATATTACCATTGCTATGCGCTGATTTTTGGTCCAGCCACTTTGACATAAATGAGCTTTCACCATATTATCAAATATGGCCTTTTGCCTTTTGGCAACAGCAGTGATGGAATGTTTATCTGATTTGGATTGGAATTGGAATTGAAGGGAAATAAGACCACTTTGCACTAAACATTCCCCACTCACTCTCATCTGGTTTCTGGTCCCAGCCAAGGCGTGCTGCCACGTTGCCAAGCAATCGGCATCCATAGGTGTGGAACTGAGGGAGGAAGTCCGTGTGCGACAGCAGGACCCCCAGTTTGCCCAGACAGTTGCTGATGCTGCTCCAGACAGTGAAGTTATCTTCCTCGGCCCCAAACGCCTCCATCAACTTCAGCACTTCCACTGTTGGCGTCTGACCCGCTTGGACCTACAATCAAACACATGAACCAAACCTCTCGTTGGGAAACATAGCTTCAGTAAGGTGTCCCAGCACGCATTTCTTAGCCAAACAACATTATCTCATTGGTCAATTAATCATTTCTATTCCCTCTCTTAAGGGGATGGAACACATTTAATTTTGATGACATTTTTCTGATAGTCACTAGAAGGTTTTACCTGTAGGTACTGTGCCACTACTAGACCAGATATTTTTTTAGGTAATATTTTTTGCTTTAAAAGAAGGGTTTCTTCTTAAATTATTTTATTGGAAATTGCCGTTTTGAGTCTCAGATTTTCTGGAATGTTTCCTCAAACACTAAAACGTCACCTTTCTGTACGTCAACCCAGAAATGCCATGATAAACAATCTCAACTTCTAGCATATTATTGTCTTCTTTGGGAATTTAATATGTAGCTGTGTTGTGAATAGATGATTATGATTATTTTAAAGGAAAATAAACTCGTAATTATTTACAATATGATATGTACAGATGCTTATTTTACATCTGCACAAAAGTCTTTTTGAGCAGTGCTGAAGTCCGCATATCCGGGAGATAAGAAATGGAAGTGGGAGGAAGGGATGCAGGGAAAACTAAGAAATCCTTAGCCTTTGACATGTTGCTAAAAAGGCTTACTGAAGTACACCGGTTGCTGTATGTTGAAGTGCATTGATACATGTGTATTGGACAGTACATTGAGAAGGGGGATTTCTTAAGATTAAGACTAAGATTTCCTCCAGGTGATTGGATCAATGACACTCCTGTCGTGAGCCACATGCTTCATACTACCACACTGAAGAACCATGTCTCCCGTCTTTCCCAGTTTTATTCACCTCTCTGAACACCCACAAATTAAGTTGTAAAATGGCATAAAATGACTCCAAAAGAGTCAAATATTGTCATCAAAACTATTAAATTTTTATTTATTGAACATCAAGACTGAAGCAGATGTTAGAAAGTAAATATGTATTGTAGATTAATGGCACCCTTTCTCTATAAGAGCAATGCAATTAAAAAAAAGACCATCCACCAACATGAACACCTTCATTATGTGATAGAAAAATTGAGACATTTAATAAACACACCAATGTCTAAATACCTATTCAGACCACTATGCTTAAGTGCAAACAACACAATGTAACCATTCACTCCATGGGATACCAACCAGGGCAAAGAGGTCATCCAGGAGGCCAAGACGGTCAAGGGGGGGTAGGCTGCGATCCCTGATTGCAGGCACAAATTGCGCAAGCATTTCCGAGGGGTACTGTGTCCGATAGAAACCCACTGTGCCTGGATTAACCTATAAGAATATATACATATTAAATTATAGATGGATTACTATTTATAACATACAATAAATCAGAAATGATTAAACTTAGTAAATGCTTATTGTAAGCTCCAAAGGGGAGAAGTAGATTTAAGTCTAGGATATGAATACAGTGAACCCTTGTTAGCATATTTCTGTTGGGACCCAGAATTCTGAATACACTGACAAGTAATAATATAAATAATATATTTTATAATAATAAAAAATAAATAATTTTTTAAATATATTTTATAAATAAAACAGTTTCTGGCGTAACTTGGTGGAAAATCTTCATATTGACGTTTTTATAAATCAAAACACTTATAATAATCCTAATATATTTTATATAGTACATAACTGGTAATAATAAATGATATGGCATATTTCCGACAAACATAGCCACATATAATTCACTTTGTATTTGACATTTACAAGAACATCTAAGAAGCAATGGACCTCCTAGCAAGTATCCCTTCAATTAGATTCCAAATAAAAGTTAAATAAAACCAAAAATAAACATTCAAAATCAAATAACAGCTGGAAGAGCTAGTACTTTAATGCCATTACCTATACATTTTGTGCAAGGATTTTTGTTCACTTTTCAAAGAAGTTTGAATGTTTTTCAGTCATAACTTGCCCTTTAACAGCACATTGACACACTTGGTTGATACCAAGGCAATTTCCTCACCTCTAGTAATACAAATACAACACACTTATACTCCCGCTATTTTGATAAGTCACAAAAATTACAAAAGAAACATCACGATAAACAAATCTTAAAGTGGTATTTCAAAATAGAACAATAGGATATTAGTATGTTCATGATTATTCCTTTTCAACCACATGTGACAACTGTCTTTTACAACGTTTACTGGAATAAAATATTGATTGATGTAGTTTTGAACATTTTACTCGAGAATATCATTTTACAAAACGTTTGTGGAATTTTGCCCCAGGATTGTTGACTTGCACATGTACTAATTTTAATTTTTGGCCTTTCATGGAACACACAGAAAATGTAACCAAAACATGCTATTCACATTTATTAATACCAGTGATGGGTGCAGTGATGAGGAATGATTTACTATTAATAGCAAGTAACTTTCAAGCAAAACAAGGAAGCAAGGTCCTTTCCAAGTTGGTACAAAACCAGGAATTGGAAGCTATAAAATGTGAGGTCAAACTGTTCAAGTGTTTTGGAGAACCAGAGCACCAGACTGTTGGTCTGTTTCTGCATCACAGATCCCAAGGACACATGAGAACCCATCAGAAGCTTCAACTGGTGGGCTTAACGTGATGGATGAGAGATTTCATACTCACTTAAGGGCAGTGTCATTTTTAATGAGAAGCAAATAAATCTACATGAGAGAACCAGCATACTAACCAAGCTGATCAATCAATGTTGGAACAAATTCTAGTAGCCAAAATAACATTTTAATGTCAACGAAGAAAGAAGTTAATATGGATACCAAAATGTACATTTCACCAACTGTATCATTGAACTATTACAAATAGTGTATTTTGCAAATGGAGGAATACTTTTGTGTTTTCTATAAAGAATTACACACTGGCAGTTCATGCTGGAACTAAAAAGTAGGCAGAATTGAGGGATGAACATTTTGCTTGAAAGTTATGATGAAGAAACTGGTTTCAATTCAGAAAGTGACAATGAAACTAATAATCACCCTAAAATTGACATTCTGCATTTCAAGAAAACTACATGAGATGCTGTTACTGTGACAGTAACTTTTAATGGAGTCATCCGCTAAATGTACATTACAATACAACAATTTCAGAGGCTAAAAAATCATTCGCCACGACTGGGATTCAAACCTAGATCCCTGGATGTCCAGCAGAGTGCTTTAGGCCAGTTAAGCTATCAAGGTGTCCTCTTACACTCCAAAATTTTGGGGGGTTTTAATTCAGGGTGGATGATTTTTTACACTCTTGAAATTATTGCATTGTAGTGCCTGTGTATGTTTCCATATAACTATCTCTGACTCTAAATGGCATCAAGGCCACACGTGTGCTACTCGATTACCTGGGATATATTCAGTTCATCATGGAGAGCAAAAAGTATAACATTTGGTGGATTATTCCTTCCCCACTGAGAGGCTGTTGTCAGCAACCAAGCCCGAGATCAATATCTTTCAACCTTTTTGCTCACTTAATTTCCATAAATCAGCTTTCCGGCTGAAATGAACTTTGACACAAAGGAGATGGAAGAATAAATGAAATCGCAAGCTCGTCAGAGCAAGCTGGGGCAAATGTACCTGGCTGATCTGAGAACTAGTGCTCTCATCATAGATGAACTCAGTATTATGAAAGGCTCACTAATAGAACATACAAGAGCAC